>OX638135.1:73131914-73731914 GCA_951804985.1 Dryomyza anilis | reverse complement strand
GGTGCGTCATTGGAACTTTTTCGGGTGAATCGCTTCCTGTGGGCCTAGATACGGATCATGGTGCGTCATTGGAACTTTTTTGGGTGAATCTCTTCCTGTGGGCCTAGATACGCATCCAGGTGCGTCATTGGAACTTTTTTTAGGTTAATCTGTTCTGTTGGGCCAGATACCTATCCTGGTGTTCTATGGTCAAAATTAGTTCCAATGACGCACCAGGATGCGTATCTAGGCCCACAGGAAGCGATTCACCCTAAAAAGTTCCAATGACGCACCAGGATCCGTATCTGGGCCCACAGGAAGAGATTCACTTAAAAAAGTTCCAATGACGCATTTGGATCCGTATCTAAGCCCACAGGAAGCGATTCACCCAAGAAAGTTCCAATGACGCACCTGGATGCGTATCTAGGCCCACAGGAAGCGATTCACACGAAAAAGTTCCAATGACGCACCTGGATACGTATCTAGGCCCACAGGAAGCGATTCACCCGAAAAAGTTCCAATGACGCACCAGGATGCGAATCTAGGCCCACAGGAACAGATTCACCCAAAAAAGTTCCAATGACGCACCAGTATGCGTGCATATGGCGATAGGAACGATTCAAACGTTTTTTGTATGCAAAAGTTCCGATCGGAACTTTTGAGCAAAAGTTCCGACTGAAACGTTTGCGGTCGGAACTTTTGCTTTTCGTTCGTTCCGGAACGGAACAATATCGGAACGATTGCCAAACGTTCTTTTTATAGTTCCGGTTTCTACCCCTGATACTTACTAAATTTAGTTCGAATCTCGGCCAGGGCAATTTTTAAATTTTTTTTTTTTTTTATTCGTCCTGATTTTTTTTTTGTAATTATTATTTACAAATTATGAAAAAAATTCTTCAAAGATAAAAAAAATAATAAAGCAACCAACTTTTGTCACACTTCTAGCTATTGAAATCAATAACAAAAAAAAAAAGAAATTAAAAATAAGTGAAGAAAAAAGAATAAAAAAAAAAAAAAAAAAATTGTGACCACGGCCGAGATTCAAACCTGTGATAAGGGAATAAATTCGTTGTCGCCATGTTAGTAACATTCAGTGCTCGCTTTATAATTTTTTATTTGACGACAATATGTTTAAATAGCTCTAATAGTAAATGACAGTAATGCTAGTTGGTGGTATGTTAGAAGATCTGTAGCGGACAAGGTGTGCGCTGATGAAATGAAAATAATTTCGAAAGAGACGAAAAATAATTAAAAAGAGTGCACAAAGAAAATAAAAATATATTATTTATAAAATAAAATAGATATTTTTTACACTTTTTTTACAAAAACAAATCCGTATTTTCATGTATTACAATGTAATGCAGAGAGGTATTACAAACTTTTAATCCTTTAGGATTATTACAATTTAATCTTTTTTTGGTCGAGACATATATACAATCCAAAAAAGTTTAAAAAATAACCCAATATTTTTAACCGTGTATAATATGATTATAGCGACCTAAATTTTGTTGAAATAAAATTGAAAATACTATACTTTGATTGTGACATCCTTCTATGAATGTAAATTATAATGGAAATTGAATTTATTTTTGTTCAGATTGCAATAACATATTACTATCTTTACACATTTTATATATTCCCTAGCAGAATCTGTTAAACTTACCATAAATATGTTACAAAACAAACATAAATTTTTAATTGCGTTTGAATATACTATTTCCTGGCAGTTTACATGGTTTTAACCAAGGATTGAAACTTAAACGAATAACGGTTTCGATTTCGGTTTCGGTTTTTTCCGCGTTTCGGTTACGGTTTTAAATTTTTATACCCTACACTAAGAGTGAAAGGGTATATTCAGTTTGGTACGCCGTTTGTAACACCCAGAAGGAAGCATCTCCGGTATGGAAAAGTATATATATTCTTGATCAGCATGACCTCCTGAGTCGATTTAGCGATGTCCGTCTGTCCGTCTGTCTGTCTGTTGAAATCCCTACTACTTTTAAAATTGAAGAGATAAATGAAACTTATAACTTTGATTACTAATATACCTACGCTGTATGTGCGCAAAAATTGGCGAGATCGGTTCATTGTGACCTGTGATCCGACCACTTATGTTCAAATACCTCATATAAAATGTACATATAAAGATCAATTTTTATGTATACGTGCTTAGGTAAACTTTTTTGGTCAAATATATATTGACATCATGCTCAAGTACGTGATAATAATGTTTTCCGTCGAAAAGACCTGTGGTTCATTAAAAAAAAAATCGAAATTCGGTACACCTACCCATTTGTAAATATGGGTATCAAATGAATGGAAATTCTTCAGCGATTGAATGTTTGTAGTTATTTTCAGGATTCGTATACCCTGGTTACTTTGAATGGTAACCACACATATGTGTAGGGTATTTATAGTCGGCTTAGACCGACTATAATTTTGATAATCCTAACTATCATAATTACACCTACTTTAAAATTTCCCATGTGATCTAACCTTCCCAACTGGTTTTTGTTCAATTTGTGATATTGGGGTAAAGTGGAAAACGTAATTTAAAAAATTTTTGTTTTCATTTTAGTGAAAATATTGTGTTATATGAATTATTTAATTGATTTCGCCAAGAAAAAATTTCAATCGTGGCCACAAGCCAATGAAAAGCCACATTTTGACTTCACCTGAGATATGATCTGAATTGCAGAAGTGAGCCGAGAAGCGAACCTTAAACAAGAGCAGCAAGAATACATCGGTAACTCTTAAACTTTATGAAAAGAAGAAGAAGAATTTTGTACAATTTCCATCCATAAAGGCCAAAGAAATTTTGAACTGCAATATCTGCCTGTATAGTTGAAATGTTCGAACTTGCACTTTATATTTCGTATTTTCTTAAGTAGTTACTGAGATTTTTATGTTTACTTTTTTCTAATTTGTTCTTGCATTACCATTGTTTTTTATTATCTTATTATAATTCTGTTATCCTTAATATATATTTCCAAAATTGAGCTGTTTTGAAAAATCACACAAAAATCAATTAAATGACCCTTTAAATGGTATTCTATTGAATAGATCCTTTAAAGTAATTCAATAATTATTCAAATGAACTTTTCAAAATTTGTCCCACTTTACCCCAGGCTCTCTATATATTTTACTTATACAATAAATAAAAAAACAATATCATTAAAAATTGAATCATTTTTTAACAATGAGTTGCTGGTGTTTTGTTGTTAATTCGATTTACCGCTACACAAATTAATGAAAAAAAATACAATTTTAGACCAAACATCGTTGTTTTGGTAATATTGTTTCTCAAAAAACAACGTGTTAATTTTTGTACAACAAAACATTTTTATTTTGGGAACTCCAAATTTTATTAAATGACATTTAAACATGCCCTGTACTTAATATCATCTATATAAAATAAAATATGTTTTTCTGTTTCTTTTTATACATTTTTAAAAACCGTTTTAAACCGGTATAAAACCGAACCCGGTTTTGGTTATCGGTTTATTTCTGATTTTCGTATAACGGGTTTGGTTACAGTTTCGGTTTTAAAAATGAAACGGTTTTAAACGGATATCGGTTTCGGTTACGGTTTCAATCCTTGGTTATAACTATGTTTCAAAACAAACAGAAAATGTTATCAAATCTAATTATAACGTATGTTCGCAGCGCTGCATTCGGTTAGTTATCGGCAGGCGAAGTTAGCAACGTTGCGCAGCATTTTCAACCTATGTCTCTTTTGAAATGAAAATATATAAAATATATGTCAATTAAAGTATTCTTGCAACATTCTTATTGCATACGAAGTTGGCAATCGGTGACCGCCAATTTCTGCCTACGTGTCTTTTGTTGTTCGTTGAGAAAACGTGTTCGTATCGATAGTAATGTTGTCGTTTGTAAAATTAAAAAATAAACAAATAGTGTTACAAAAAGTACAAATAGTAACAACTAATATAATAGTAGGGGAAAGGTCCGTAGGTTGGGCCAGTCCGTAGGCTGGCCATCTCTATTTTTTTGTTTTTTTGCACTGGCGATCTTAAAGTTACATCTCAAGTAACATTGCATTCCAACTTTTCGCGAAACTTTGAAGTGAAATGGCATGTTGCTTATAACTCATCCAAATGAATACTAAAATGTACTCAAGAAAAGTTTTTTGTTGACTTTTTCAAGTGTTGATTAGGTGGTCAATTCACATTATAAAATCAAAGTTAAATGCATTAAAATGTCGTTAACGAATTCCTTTTTATAATGTAAACAAGTTTTCTATCAAAATTTGATGCAGAAAAAATATGTAGATTTTGTCTCAATATTTGAATAAAACGTAGGTTGGTCACTCAAGGTCACCCATTTTCTCATTATTCGAAGCACTCACAAAGATTTTCCTAGCATATAATTGCTCAAATGCAAGTGTCATAGTGATTTTTAATATAGAGTGTGAGATCGAAACATATTTAGTTAATTTTAATGATTTCCAATAAGGTTTTCGGTTCACATTTACGTATAAAATATCAAAATGAATAACCATCACTAGTTCATGATTTTGTAAGTTCCATTAAATGAAAAATAATACAGATTGGTTGAAAAACTATAATATAATTAAAATAATTCATTTTCTGTCTTTTTTGAAAGGTTTTTAACGATTTTTCGTCGTGGCCCAACCTACGGACCAATTTTTGTTATTTGCATTTTTTTTTTGTTCTTCAGAAAGTAGGCAGTATTTTTTAAAATTTGTATGTAACCATAAATATTTCTTCTATAAAAGATAGCCTATTAAATGCACTTTAAATTTATATTTACTATTTCACTAACTTGTTTGTACATAAAATTTGATATTGAAAATACAAAACTATATCCAACCTACGGACCTTTCCCCTATATAATTTAATAGTGCAGTATATAATTTAATTGTTCCTGAATGTTTTTCTAAAAATAATGTGAAAAGCCAACACGGATTTTTCATCAAAAAACCACAAAACCAGTGTTCCTATTTTAAATCAGAATTCGGCTTTTTTTACAACAGTCTCTGTGAATTTCTTGCCTACGCAATGTACTGAACTGAGACCACCTGTAACTGTACCAAATACATAGCAAGATCGTCTGATTCAGCGATTAGTGCAGCAAGTGTGCATTCGTTGATGCTATCACTTGTCTTGCAGTTTTAAATAAATTATTTATTTATGCATTTAAAAATATTTATAAGAATAAAGATTTTCTATAATAATTAATAAAAAAAAAATAATATTTCATTTCATTTTCAGAATTTCTTTCTAAAAATATATAGACATGTTTTTATGCAAACATACTACTTTTTAGACTGAAACAACTGATATGTTTCTCTGGAAACATATTTATATTCAGGTCGTTTCAAATCATGTTTTATTATGAACATATTTATGTTTCGGTTCAAATATTTATTTTGTTTGGATGTAGTAATTATTATGTTTCTATTAGAACATACACCAAGGGGCAACATCAAAATGTTTCCGTGATATCACAATGTAAATCAGAGCTCATTACAATTCTTTTCAAGTCTCAATACAACTCTGTTCACAAATTTATCAGGCAATTATATATTATGTTTACATAAAATTCCAAACATAAATGTTAATGCGCGCTAAATTATTTTTCGGGAGAGCCATTTTTTTGCAGCGTGTACGATTCGTTTACAGTCCCCATCGTTACAAATTGGTATAATATATTTCGAACGTTTCATTCGGTCTTTGAATCGAATATAAGCGTTCAATATTTTTGTTTTGCAAAGGATTTTTCATATACAAAATATTAGATTTTACTTTGCCGTATGATTTAGATGCTGGCAACAAAAACATTGGCGCAAGTCAATTTAAAGTCGACTTTGACATTTTATTCTATGTGAAAATTGTCAAAAAAAGCTTGATTTCATATTCTTCGCATAGTTAAAATTATATTAGTAATTTTTATACCTACTTAATACATATTTCATATATGGAGAAATAAAATTACAATTTACTATTTTATTACGTTTTCAAGTGAATACGAGTTTACACGTGGCGAAGGTATATATTTATAAATATAAATTATAAATTCTAACAACTGCTGCATGTCCTCAATTTTACTTGACTTTGATCACACAAGATTACGGTTGCCGTATGGTCGGGATTGGTTGTGATTGTCCCGATATTTTGTGCTCCATCCAGAGGACAGATTTAATGCTCAAAGTTCCGATAAATAGATTTGTTTATGATCACATAGACTCTTTATTATAGAGTTATAAAAATATTTTAAAAATTTGCAAACATTGTATAACAAAAGTCTGTACAAAAGGTTAAGGTGTAGAACATAAAGCAGATGTTTCAATAGGCGTTTTTTTTATTAGTTCAGTGCAGTACGTTCAGTGTAGCCAGTGCAGACTGATTCCTCACCGAACAGTGCATTCGCCGAGCTACTCTGTTTTGTCTGTATTAATTTTGTTACACTTTGATTGGGCAGCTCTCTAATAACATCCCAGCAAGACATGCCTTACCGAAACTCCAACACAAAGACAATATTATATTTTCTCACTCATAGATAAATAATTCGAAATACATTCCTGCAGGACCAACATGGTAAAAAATGTTGGAATATTTTTTAAACCCTTCTTTGGATTACAGATGATTTCAATACTTTTATGTCTAATTTTTAAACTTACTAATAGTTAACACCCATTTTTAAACTTTTCAGATTGAAATTTAATATATTTCTTATTAAACATGGAAATGTAATTTTTTTAGTTTATAAAATAATGGTAATCCAAATGGTTTAAAAATTTAAATTTAATCCGATTGTATTAAAATTTAAACGCAAATAGTTTATTTGTCTTTTTATTTAATAATTTTAAACCAAAAATGTTTAAAAATTAAACTCAAATAGTTTATTTTCTGTTTATTTAATATGTTTAAACCATAAAGGTTTAAAATTTAAACTCAAATAGTTTAATCTCAGTTTATTAAATAATTTTAAACCATAAAAGATTAAATTGTAAACCATACTTACTAAATTTAGTTCAGAATCGCAGGTTCGAATCTCGGCCAGGGCAAATTTTTTTAAATTTTTTTTTTTATTCTTTCTGATTTTTTTTTTAATTATTACTTACGAATTATGAAAAAATTTATTCAATGATAAATAAATAATAAAACAACTAACTTTTCTCACATTAAAAATACTTCTAGCTATTGAAATTAATAACAAAAAAAAAGAAAATAAAAAAAAGTGAAGAAATAAGAATAAAAAAATAAAAAAAAAATTTAAAAATTTTTAAAAAAATTAAAAAAAAAATTAGGACCACGGCCGAGATTCGAACCTGTGATAATGTCGCCATGTTAGTAACATATAATTCAAAATGCCTTTTTCGACGACATTATGTTTAAATAGCTCTAATAGTAAATGACAGTAAAGCTAGTTGGCGGTATGTTAGAAGATCTGTATGGGACAAGGTGTGCGCTGATGACATGAAAATAATTTCGAAAGAGATGAAAAATAATTGAAGAGTGTGCAAAGAGTTATTAATTATAAAAATAAAATAATAATGAAAATAATAAAAATAACCCAATATTTTTAACCGTGAATGATAGATATATGACCCGTAATTTTACTAGTAATGAAAACTAATATTTTTTGCGCGTCGGTTTGCCACCATATTTTATTTGTAGGTTATTTATTACATTTGCAACAGTAGCCGCTACAGCAGGAGTTGAAAAAAGATGTTACTTAAATTATAAACAATTGATAAACACTAAAAGAAAGTATATTAAAAAGGTTATTTGTATTTGCTTATTTATCTATTCATATTATAGATATCATCAAAGTGGAAGGGGTCATCTGCATTAAACAAATGCATGAAAGGAAGCAAAACAACGGCAAACAAAAGTCGTTTTAATAGACAATTTTGTAATGTTGGAATATTTTTTAAACCCTTCTTTGGATTACAGATGATTTCAATACTTTTATGTCTAATTATTAAACTTACCAATAGTTTACACCCATTTTTAATCTTTTAAGATTGAAATTTAATATATTTCTTATTAAACATGGAAATGTAATTTCTTTAGTTTATAAAATTATCCAAATGGTTTAAAAATTTAAATTTAATCCGATTGTATTAAAATTTAAACGCAAATAGTTTATTTGTCTGTTTATTTAATAATTTTAAACCAAAAATGTTTAAAAATAGTTTATTTCTCTGTTTATTTAATATGTTTAAACCATAAAGGTTTAAAATTTAAACTCAAATAGTTTAATCTCAGTTTATTTAATAATTTTAAACCATAAAAGATTAAATTGTACACCATACTTACCAAATTTAGTTCAGAATCGCAGGTTCGAATCTCGGCCAGGGCAATTGTTTTTTTAAATTTTTTTTTTATTCTTTCTGATTTTTTTTTTTAATTATTACTTACGAATTATGAAAAAATTTATTCAAAGATAAATAAATAATAAAACAACTAACTTTTGTCACATTAAAAATACTTCTAGCTATTGAAATTAATAACAAAAAAAAAGAAAAGAAAAAAAAGTGAAGAAATAAGAATAAAAAAATAAAAAAAATTCAAAATTTAAAAAAAATTAAAAAAAAATTAGGACCTCGGTCGAGATTCGAACCTGTGATAATGTCGCCATGTTAGTAACATATAATTCAAAATGCCTTTTTCGACGACAATATGTTTAAATAGCTCTAATAGTAAATGACAGCAAAGCTAGTTGGCGGTATGTTAGAAGATCTGTAGGGGACAAGGTGTGCGCTGATGACATGAAAATAATTTCGAAAGAGATGAAAAATAATTAAAGAGTGTACAAAGAGTTATTAATTATAAAAATAAAATAATAATGAAAATAATAAAAATATATTATTTATAATATAAAAGATATATTTTTTAAACTTTGTTTTACAAAAACAAATCCGTATTTTCAATCTTTTTAAGCATTAATTTTAATCCCGTAGGATTACATGCAATACAACATGTATTACAATGTAATGCAGAGAGGTATTACAAACTTTTTTAATCTTTTAGGATTATTACAATTTAATCTTTTTTTGGTCGAGACATATATACAATCCAAAAAAGTTTAAAAAATAACCCAATATTTTTAACCGTGCATCTAAACATAAAATTAATTTTCTTTTTTTTTTAGTTTTTTTGATAACTTTTCACATCACCGTGTCTATTTTATTAAATAAAAAAAAAATTATTAATATATAAGTATTATTTACATAAAAAAAAATGGTTATGACATCGGTTTGGGTTATATTTTATTTTATTTTACACAGTATGTCGGACTATGCCGGACTAACTGAAAAGGGTTAGTCCGGCATATTTTAAAATGGATTTTTTTTTGTTGTTTCTTAATGTGCGTGTTTTAATTGCCTACATAGTTTAATTTTAGCACAAGAACTAAACATTTGAAAATAAGGAAAATATAGAGTACGAGAAAATAGCGATATTTTACATCACTAATTGGTACGCGCAACGAAAATTACATACTTAACGTTTTTCCAACGTTCTTCGCAACAATTTGATCTTTGCGTTTCCTGGTATTGTCATCAA
Organism: Dryomyza anilis; assembly: GCA_951804985.1. NCBI lineage: Eukaryota > Metazoa > Arthropoda > Insecta > Diptera > Dryomyzidae > Dryomyza > Dryomyza anilis. The sequence continues at coordinate 73,722,378 of OX638135.1, read as the reverse complement.
TGTTTTCGGCGCGTTCCAACCGCAAGTAAATTAAAGTGGCCAATTTTTAAACTTTAATGGTGTTAGAGGTAGTATGCAAGTTTGCCAAATTAGGGATGTATGTTTTGGTCGATGTAATGCATAATACATCGACTCGTTGATGTTTTCCGATGTATCGAACAAAAACATCGATGTTTGCGATGCATTAAATGAAAAGTAATTGGGTAAATAATTTCCAATACAATGAAGATTTTATATGTTTTTATAATACAAAATATGTTAAATAACCAAAATAATATAAATTAGATAAGTTTTTGTATTGATATTTTTGTTTTGACATTTTTTTTATTATTACAAAAAATAATAATAATAGTTTGGCACTACAGTCCTATAAGAACTTAGGCCGAGCTCTCTCATCATATTGAGCTGTGCGTGTTATATTTGTACTCAAAGTGGTAGGACCTACAGTTTATTGCCGAATCCGAACGGCGGGTGAGAGCTTTTCATAGGCAATGTTTTACTCTCGTAGATTAGCCATTTACTGCCGAGAGGTAGCGCGGTATAGAAAAATGTTTCTATGAAATATGTTGTTAGCCCCAGTCCAGGCTTGAACCGGGAACCTTTCGGCTCGCAGTCCAAAAAATAATTAAACATAAAAAAAAACAAAAATAACAAAATAAGTGAGATCATTTTATTTCCTAAATAAAAAAATAAGTAAATATAAAATGTTTTGATTAAACAGTTTTGGAGGCACTGAATATTTAAAAATTCCAACCCTCCGTATTCAAACTTTGTAAAAATGTGTTTAAGTTTTTTGACATCAATCTAAATTAACTTTAATACTTTTTTGAAAAAGCCTTTCCGATGGCACGGAACTCCAACCATAGTTAATTAATATATTGATGTTTTGATTAATTTGGGAAGTTGTAGTTGGGGGTACTTTCACAATTTTAAAAGGTATTTTTGTTTAATTCTGAATCAGCCTCAATTCGGAAAGCTCGCTCAAGAGCACACAAAAAAGCTCAAAAGTAGCTCTCTGAACAACAAACAAGTTACAGCATATTTATTCGGAACTGTAAACAAACTGCGCATCGCAGATAACAGCGCGCTCGCTTTGATCTTCGAGCGCTGTTGTTTTTCGCCGAACTCAATTTATGTTGAGTCGCAAACAAACATAACGGCTCGGTCTACAGAGTTTCGAGCTGTTGCGCTGCGCGCTACTTCGAGTACCACAACATTTCGACCGCTCGGTTCCCTCGCTCTTTTTGTAAATTTGCTTTAAATGCATATTTATTGTTCTATATTTAGTAACACATGCATAAAATTAAATAATAAACAAGAATAAACGCAATAACAACAAAATAACTGTTGCAAACGAAATAATTTAAAAACGTGCAACTCTGAGCCGCTCGAGCGCTTCATTTAACAGAAGATCGAACAGCGAGTACGATTTGCATGCTCAGCTCGGTTAGACGATTGAAGTTCTGTTAGCTTGTGTTTTTCACTTTACAGCAGCTAGCAAACGAGTCCAGTCTCTGAAACATTGTTTATGACACAAATACTTACGAGCGCGCTCTGTTTGCGAGCGCACAATTCCGAAACGTGGTTTTTATCCAATATTAGTAAATTAATTTATTATATGGCATGTTAAATTGTATACATGGCGCTGCATAATAATGCACAACAATACATAGTAATTATTTTAACGCCTGAAAATAAAATAAATTTCAAATTTTTCAATTCTTAAAAATACATTTTTCTTAATATTATCTTCTTAAAGATAGTCTTCGCGGGCCGCGTGCCTGCACTACACCAGAAATTCAACAGAAATTGCGAATATTTAAATGAAATTAATATTTTCCTTTGAAATTAAGCTTTTCAAATTGAAATTAGAAAACCTCAAACGAAATTGAAATTTTCCAACTGAAATAGAAAAAATTCCAAATTAAATTGAGATTTTTCATATGAAATTGCGAAAGTTCCGAATTAAATTTCAAATGGAATAATATTAATTTATTTTGGAATTTTCTTAATTTCAAATGGAAAATCTCAATTTCATTTTAAATTTCTCAATATCAAATGAAAAATCTAATTTTCATTTTGAAATTCTCAATATCAAATGGAAAATTTCAATTTTAAAATTTCTCAATTTCGAATAGAAAATCTCAACTTCGTATAAATATTCTCTATTACAATTTCAAAATCAAATTTCATTTGTAATTTACTCAGTTTAAAATGGAATATCTCAATTTCATTTCGAATTTTCTCAATTTTAAATGAAAAATCATAATTTCATTTGTAATTTCGCCAATTTCAAATCGAAATTCTCAATTTTATTAGGAATTTTCCCAATATCGTATGGAAAATCTCAATATCATTTGGAATTTTCTCAATTTCAGTTGGAAATGGTGTAGTACATGCAAAACATAAAAATATTTCCATACATTCAAATATGAAATAAATATTTCCCAAAAAATACTTTAAATTTAATAATGATTAGCTGTAGGGTGCGGTTGTTTTATTTTTTGTTTGTCAAATATTCAAAATTTCAGTTCAATCATTCTAAAGCATTCGTTGCGGGTGTGTAATACATTTTTTAACCCTTTTAATAACAGTCGAATCAAATGAACACCCGTTGATTACGCAGTGCATATCATGTTTCCCTATAATGCGAACATCACATGCAAATAATTATATTTTTGGACCTCCATTTTAATGAAATATTTCATTTACAAACATTAAAAAATATTCAGACAAAATTTGAGTTAGATAAACTTTAAAACATTTCATCGAAATTTTGACCGCAAAAACATTGCGAACTTAAATTAAAAAAATAATTATGTGAGCTTAGGGAATTGTGATAAATTACTCTCTCGACACACTTGTTAGGTAACACAAATTTCTTTTTGACGTTTTGCAAAAACTAATATCTGGACACAGATTGCTAATTATCCGCAGGGCAAGGTTTATACTTTATTTTGTGATAAAGTTTGCATCTGCAACATGTCGAAATCGTGCGATAACTTGCGATATAAAGTACCAAAAACGGCCTTTTTCGCAACTTTGACTCGATTATCGAATATCGACGTATAGGGCAAATTCTGCGTAGGCAGCAAGAATCAGGAGACCGAAATCTACCAGAAATCATTTCTGTTGAAAATTCTTGTAGAACAGTGTAATTTATTAATGTAATACTTTAGTCTGCAATTATTTTTTATTTCAAAATTGCTCTGAAATTCAATACAAACAGGTACTTATTTTTTATATTTTTTATACAAAATCAAATACATAAATTTATTTAAAACAAAAGCATATTCTTTGGATTTAAAACAAATACAAATGTAATTATTTAAAAGACATTTTTATTTGTTTTAATCAATACTTTTTTGAGTGTATTTAACTCAAAGTTTAAAGAAGTATTCTTATATATTGACTGTGGATGAAAAACAATTCAAAAAATATTTAAAGTCCAATAATGTGCATAAGTATTTTGTATTTCTGCATCTATAAATTTATTCACTCTTTTCTGATTTGTATTTTTATACATCCTTAAAGTTATTTATGTTTGCAAACGTTTTTTAATCATGCTTTTGGTTTAAAAAAACTTACGAATGATAGGTTAATGGACCATTTTGGTCCATCCTCTATTTTCGTAAAACATCAAAGTAAGCCTATGTTTTACAACTATTTTGATTTAATGCTTTGGAAACATAATATTTACGCAAAAAAATAATATTTGAATGCTAAATAAATAAATTATTTGGGTTATCCATTAAGTGTTCGAATTCGTTTGTTTAGGTTTAGGTTGTGAGGATGTTGGCAATTCTCAACATAAGTTGAAGAAAAATTACTTACCCATTTAGACCATATGTGGTACATTGTGCTTCTTCATATATGTTTATTGTCTATATATAAAATTTAACATTTCAAGATTTTTTTTTTTCATTTATTTAAATTCAAAGTATTGTGATATAAGTCAAATTAACAATCTAAGGTCCCTCTTAATATGTCCCTACTACTACTTTTTCTCTGACCCTGCCAGATCTTTTTGTTGTCATACAGGTATTGGAACCTTCCCAAATCCCTGTCTTGTCTCTTTCAAGAGTATACGCTATTTGTAGGCTATACTCCGATATAGGTGGCTTTACAGAATATACCGTGCGGTCTTCTATTAGTTCCGCCCCCAATTTTGCTAGTTCGTCTGCTTTATCATTTCCTAGTATATATGTGTGACCCGGTACCCAGCACAGTTTTAGTCTGTGTTGTTCGTTGAGAGCTTGAAGATCTCTGCGACAACGGCTGACTACGTCCGATCTGATATTTTTATTCTATAAGGCTTTAATGGTAGCTTGACTATCAATAAATATGGTAATATCAGTCTCTGTTAGTGCCTCTATTCCAATCAATCTTTCCGCTTCCGCCACAGCATATACTTCTGCTTGAAATATCGAGCATTCTTTTCTAAGTTTTATAGATCTATTTATGTTTAGGGTTTCGCAGAAGATTCCGCGTCCAGTGCCTATGTCCATTTTTGAGCCATTGTTTGTTACAACCTGTCATACAAATTATATTAGAAAAATATTGTAAATAATCAGAAAAAATATTGTAAATGACGAAAATTAGTTTTGTGATTCCTCTAACTACATTTCATCATGCAGTCGAATTAGCTATGCGCATTAAGCGATGTCCGTCGGTCTGGTTGTTTGTCTGTCTTTTCGTCAGTATATCCATTCATTTGCCGTCTTTTTGTGTTCTGTATGTATTTTCATGGAAACTTAGACATTACTAACTTATATAACACTGACATCCACGGGTGAATTTTACTTCAAACCAGCATAAGTATATTTTCTGGTATTTTAGGATTAGTGCACCTTGGAGACCTCTGGACTACTCAAATTAATAACCACAAATATTATCATATATGTGTAGGGTATTTATAAATCGCTTAGACCAACTAGACCTATCATTACACCAACTATTAAATTTTTCCTTTTCCCAAAATTTTTAATGTGACCTAGTTTTCATCACTGGTTATTACTGCTATTTATTCCAAATAAATACTAAAGAATTGTTAATTTTGTTGTTTCAAGAAAATGAAAAATATATAATGGACCAAAAGGTCCCTTAACGTAAGATTTGTAACTTTTTATTTTTCACCCTTTCTATTTACGATAGACACTTGATTATTTTTCTATTAACACATGCTGCAAAAATAAGGGCTGTCCCAAACATAATTTTGCAGGCATTAACATGTATGTTTGGAATTTTATGTAAACATAATATATAATTGACTGATAAATCATTTGTAAACAGGGTTGTATTGATACTTGAACAGTGCTGTATGAGCTCTAACTTACATTATAATATCACGGAAACATTTTAATGTTGCCCCTTAAAATGGTGTATGTTCTAATGGAAACATAATAATTACTACATAATGTTCATACTACATTTATGTTCAAATTAAAACATGATTTTGAACGACCTGAATATAAATATGTTTCCAGTGAAACATATCAGTTGTTTCAGTACAAAAAGTACTATGTTTCCATAGAAACATATTTAAATATTTTTGGAAAAAAATCCTGAAAATGAAATAAATATAAAATGTTTAAATATCTTTAAACATGCATAGTGGGAATTTATAATAATTGAATTCATATACAAATTTTTAAATGCATAAATAAATAATTGGTTTAAAACTGCAAGTACAAGTGACAGCATCAATGAATTCACAATTGCACCAGCAGACGTTAAACCAGACGATCCAGGCTCGCTTTATATTTGGTACAGTTACAGTTGGTTTCAGGACAGCACATAGCGTAGACGAGGAATTCACGGAGGCTTTTGTAAAAAAACATGCCAAATTCTGTTTGAAAATCGAACACTGATATTTATTTGTGGTTTTTTACATTAGTTTCAGAAATTATATACTGTACTCTGTTACTATTTGTACTTTTTGTAACACAATTTATATATTTATTTAATTTACAAATAACAAAATTATTACCGACGCGAACACGTTTTCTCAACGAACAACAAAAGACACGTACGCAGAAAATGCCGATCAACGAGTGTCAACTTTATATACAATAAGAGAGTCGCAAGAATACCTTTATTTACATTTGAATTCATTTTTGTACCGGCAGTGTAACCAACTAGTTATTATCTAGTAAAATAAGTAGTTAAAAAAATACTACTACTATTTTAAAATCGATGGTATTTTCATATAACCAACTGGTATTTTTTACATGGCGGTGTCATAGGAAAAGACAATTGTCCTACTCTGCATATGGTTTGAACTAGTAGTACTACTGGTATGCAACATACCAGTAGAATCCTAGTTGATTCTGATTAGTTGAAAACACATCAGTAATTGCCGAGTTTAAACTAGTTAAAAGTTCGATATAGTATGTATGGTTGACAAATAGTATTGTTTGGATATAGACGAAAAAGTTGTAAAATATTTATGTGTTGTAAAATATGTAAAGAGCTGGTATTAGAGGATCTTCGGATGATTTTTAAGTAGAAAAATTTCAATTGGATGTTAATCCATAAAAATCATATTTCTACTAATTTTAATCCAACAGGAACTTTAAATTTAGTCTCATAACTGGTATATTGTGTCAAAATATGAACTAGTAGATTTTTATCTAGTTAATATTCTAGTACAGATTTATTGATGGTTATTATTACACTGCAGGGTATGTTTAAAATGACCCTATAAATACTTCAAACGACGACAAAAGAGACGTCGGTAGAAAATTCTGCTTAACGAGTGCCAACTTCGAATACAAGAATAATGTTGGAAGAATTCATTTATTTAAATCCAATTTCTTTTTTGTTTGTTTTTAAACATCAATATGTTCAAACGATGGCAAAAGATGGCGTAGGTAGATAATGCTGCACAACGTTGCCAACTTATTATTATCGAATTAAGACGAGCGTTGCGAACATACGTTGTATTTAGATTTGATTATCATTTTCTGTGTTTCGAAACATAGTTTTAACCAAGTAAATTGCCAAGAAATAGTTTATTTAAATGCAATTAAAATTTTATGTTGGTATTGTAACATATTTATGGTAAATTTGACAGATTCTGCTGGACAATATAATAATGTTTACACGTGAACAAAAATAAAATCAATTTCGATTATAATGTAATTACACTTCATTCCTAATAGATGTATGGTAATTTCGTATTACTTTTTAATTACATTCAAACATATTCAAACAAATCTTTTCTATCCGTGCAATTATTCAGAAAAATACCACATGAGCTGAAGTTTCACGTCGATATATCGTACCGTTAAAATGTTATAAAGAGAAGAAAAAAATTAACCAAAATGGTCCAAACACAACAGCAGGATTAAGTTAGTTTATTATCACTCGGAATTGCCTAGTGTGATATATTTGAGTTTCTCGATGGCAATATGAGGAAAAATATATGTTTGTGGCAAAAATCTCATTCAAGATGTTCTCAAAACTTCCAATGTCCACAAAATAAGTTTAATATAAATAAATTTAGAAAACATAATAAAAACCAAATCAATTATATATATTTCAGTACAATTTGTATGTAGATGTATGAATAAAGGTGGTCAGGTTAAGGATATCCTATGGCCAATCTAAAATGCATGACTAATGTGTAAATACAATTTCAATTTTTGTGTAACTTATAAAAATTATATAATTTGTTCCTCTTTTTAAATTTTGATTGCCTGTAGGTACACGGGTACCTCGCTCTGATTAAGGGGTAAACAATTAAAAATGTCTCCAAGGTAATCCAATGGTAAAAAAAAGAATAAACTATTCTAAAATAATAAAAACACTCTCACAAAGTTTTAGCGCCCTAGCTTTATTGGAACATATAAAAATATAACTTAAAAAATGCAAAAGGTACACGTGTACCTCGTCGCACACATAACGGTTAATATATCAATGAATGCTAATTTGCCGATGATAAATTTTGAAATGATTTAATTGTTTAAAGTTTTTGAAAATAATGTATGGTTATCCAGAACCAAAAGATTCATATTCAATCTGTTCTAATTTCTAAAGCAGTTTCCGCATTGGAAAAATCGTGGTAAGTAGTGTAATACCAATCAAAAAATGAGATTTAACATTTTTTTCTGCTCTTATCGTCACACTGTATGACGGCACATCAGCTTACAGAACTTTATACGATCATTCCAATCATCCATTCATATACGAGTTTATTCACTAATTCATTCTACCTCTCATCCGACACTCATTCATGTTGCATTTTTAATTTAACTGCTGTTCCACACCTATATTCGGTCTCTTGCCGCAGTCACATTAAAAACGAAGAAGAACATTATATCTTCGTGCGTACAGACACTGGCACCCACTGCAGTGTTGTCACAAATTATCATTATCTGTAGTACCAAAAAGTATAAAAACAAACAAATAAACCAACAGACGGACAGAAAGGCAGCACACGAGAAATCTTGTCGTAGATTTGTTTCGACTTAATTACCAACATAAAATTTCACGGTTTCAGGCATCGACGAAGTAGACGTAGGCAGACGCAAACAATAAATAAGAACAGGCGCAGGGCCAGACCCGCTTCAGGCAGTTTTGAAATCATGTAATGACACAACCATAACAACAAATAAAAATAAGACTTAAGACATTCAAAAGCAAAAAATAATAATTAACATATTTCGTATCTAGTTACAAACAAACATACACAACACATTCACATACAGAGCTCTCATCGATAATCTCTATTTGAATATACCCGAGGGGAAATTGGTTAAGGTTAGCCGTATTTCGCACCAGTCCCTGATCAGAATAATATAAGGCATCCCTACCAAAGGTCACCTGAAATGATCCTGATCAGGGTCGACTAAGAAAATCCTAGTTTCAAAATCACGTAACCTTTACTAAGAATCCTGATCTAATGTCTACTTAATGGAACCTGATTTTACACTTATGAAAAAATTTGGTTGGAAATCGTATTATTAGGGGAGCCTGTGGTAAAGTGGGACGAGTTTTGATTTTCCTTCAAAAAAAGTACATATGATTATTTTTTTTCAATTTTTTGAAGAGTCTATTCCATATACTGGCTTATGATCGAACTTTTTGCATTAGCAGAATACTACACGCTGCAAAAAAGGGCTATCCCAATCATTTTGCAGGCATTAGATATATCTTTGCAGATTTATGCAAAAAAAAAGTATTACTGCATTGCAGAACATTATTATAATGACAACAAAACATATTTTTGTTTTCGTTCAGACATATTTCAGTTCAGAATGATTAATTTTTGGCTTTCGTGCAAATATATATTTTTGAATGCGAAAACCATTGTGTTTACATGTAAAGATGTTGATGTTTACATTCATTTCAATGTATAAAAAAGTAATTTTAGTGCATAATATATTGCATTTAGTGTACCTAGAGCCCGAGAAATTAGTTTTTGCATTACTTTATTTAAAGGTCGACTAAAAACAAACAACATTAAATTCTGACGCAAATTCACAAATTAAATTTTTATCAAAAAGCGCAGTTCACATATTTGAGCACTGTTGAGCAGGCATGTCAAACTCATGACATGTCAAACTAATGGGCCGCATTGGCAAAAGATGAGGAGAGCCGCATTTGTGTACCATAAGAACAAAATCGAAATGCATTTTTTGGGAGAAATGGCCAATCTAGCGTAGATTTATTAATAATTTATTAATAATACCTTCCTATCTATCTTGGTCATATGAAACTGATGATGAACTTCGTAATTTTCAATTTTCTTTGGCTGTATTTTGGCAATTTAACTTTTGAAATTGTTCACATCATCATGGACCAAGTCTGCTGTTTACTTTTGACAAAGTAATTTTAATGGCCTGCAACAACGAGTGGTGAAGGTATCATATTTTTCCAGAGTATGGTTGATCCAAGAACTATTTGTAATGGTACCAAGCACACCGCAAACATATGTTGGTCGATCGTACAAGCGTCAACATTATTAAAATTTTGTCGATAAGTTGCGTGGCCACTACTTCCATGACAATCCCATTTGTAGTTATCTTTAGAGTGTTATTATGTACGTTATTTTTAAAATCTTGGGTATGCGCAGCAAATATTCTGGCCACTGTATGATCAATCAAGCATTATAAAGGTACCTCGAAAGAATGATCAATAATTTGTAGCTCATTAGGATAGCATCGTTTTTTCGCAGACCGTAGAACATCATACGTGGGAAATATATTTGCATTTCTCTTTTTAGTACCAATCTGCAAGTCCAAGTAAACCTTTTTGTGTAACCCCCATCAATATATAAATGAGTTCTTTATAATCAGATTCAATGGCAGATTTCAATCTTTTCGGCAAATTTTCATCTGTGTTCAACATCGATACGATCTTGTACACTCAGAGAAAAACATTGTAAAATCAAGCAAAAACAACCTTAAATCAAGCAAAAGCCGTCATGAAAGTCGAGTAAGGTTGATATTTTTTTATTCACCAACGAACAACGTTAATTTAAGATTGAAATGAGAACGCGTTGCATTTTCAATTTTTTTTAAAGTTGATATAATCTTAAATCAAAGTTGGTGCAATCTTGATATTAAATTGCTGCAACTTAAAATTGGAAATGCATTTTTAAAGTTGTAATTTTTGATTCGATGTATTTCAACCTAGTATTAAAATTTTGCATTGTTAAAACATGGTTGTATGATCAAAAGTTGAAAATTTTAAAAACAACTATGACTGTGCTTGATTTTAAAATGTGTTTTTTCTCTGAGTGTATAAACTAGAGCTGACCGCAGAAATAAGTTCATCGCACGGAATTTCTTCGGCAATATCAGAGACTTTTTTCATTCTCCTGACAGTCAGTAAAACTTATTTCAGGTCGCCCAGGACTTGGAGTTAGGTCTACCAATAAAATTTCACCATTTAAAAACCCCTTGTAATTTTTCTCAAAAATCCTTCGAGCTCGGTGGCTTTCTCTCCATTTCTCCTTGGAAATTTCAATGCGATGACTATCATTATATTTGCTTCTATCTATGATGTATTCATAAACATAGGATTGCACAGCAGAACATTTTTAAGCGTCATCTTTCTCACGCCAAACCAAAATAGCGCTCGCTTGGAAACTTACATTGTAGCTAAAAAAAATAATTTCTCAAAAAGTTGGAGCCCATTTTGGACATCACAACACACTATATTAATTTAGAAATAAAACTTAGACCGAATCCAGTCGAATCACAGAAACTCTACAACAGGTGAATTTATTGATAAACATTATATTTCTTACTAGCACAATAAAAACAACGAACACAAAACAGGTCACCAACACATTTTATTTTAGATAATACATACCTTTAATTTCAATAATAATAGTAAATAGAATTTAACTTTCACTCAAAACAAATTTATTAAAAATTGCAGCTGGTTGTTAAAAAAGGCTGGAAATTTTTGGCTTCAGCTGGTGCACCATATGTTGTGTTTGAAGTTCTACAGCTGTGAGAATAATGAGAGTTAGCCAAAATGGAATATGTCAATTATCTATTTGATGTATTAGTAATCGAAAACAAAACTATTTTGGCCCCAAAATAAATTTTGAAATTTGAATTAATCGGAGCTATATTGGACATTTCTCCCACTGTGAAATGGTGCGATTTTTGTCTGTTTGCAATGAAATACATCGAAAAAATGTCCAAACTCTCTGATCATGCCATAAATTTTGTCTGATGTATTTACAATGGAGTATATTTCAATCAAAATTTTATAAAAAAAGACAGACACCTGACAATCATCCAAAATTGTTGCACATTTTTCTGTCGACGAAATCGTACGATATAGTATTAGATCTTGTACCAATATTGAAGGCCAAATGGTACTAAAACTGCAAAAAATGGTTCAAAGTGACATATCGCAGTTTTTTCAAAACGATAATAAAAACGATTTTAGATTAATTTTAATAGGGTTAAGTTTTTGAAATTTTTAAGTTTTAATTATTTTTCTCTCTTTTTATTTTTAATTGTCGAACTAAAAACAATAATGTAATTTACATTTCGGTGTTAGATGTACAGAACTATGCACTACCATATATTTTTTATATAGCCAAGGGAAATTCAAAACTACAATAAATTTAAAATTTTATGAATAAAAAACAATATTACTTGATGAAAAAGTTATTGTTATTCCAACGCCATGTATAATATTTAAAATAACAATTTGGAAAATAAATTAAGACTATATAATAAAAACTTATCAAATTCTCATTATTAAATTTTGGAAAATAATGTACCTAAAAATTATTGATTTTTTGTTTTAATAAATTGATAAGTTTTTAACCAAGATCAGTATTTTAATTTCTAATATGGCATATTAAATACATGCATGCATGGCGCTGCACAAAAATGCACAACAACACATAATAATCATTTTAATGCCTGAACAAAAATAAATTATAAAAATCTTCAAAATACATATTTTTAATATTATTTAAAAAGTCTTCGCGGGCCGCAGATAAAAGTTGGCGGGCCACGTGTTTGACATTCCTCCTGTAGAGACTGTACAGTGTTGTTATTTAATTGTGATTCTTTTGTGATTAGTCGTGGTCCAAAAATGCAATTAAAAAATGTCACAAAATGACACAACCCACTTAAATGATTCTAAAAAGACGAAACAAAAAACTATTTTTTTCAATTTGATCCACTGGTACCCTACAAAAATCAATAACTGTCGTCGCAATGCGTTTCAACAAGTACTTTTTTTAGATAATGCAAAAAAAATACACCAAGAATAAAAAATAAAAATACAGTACTCTACGCAATAATGATGTATGTGTGATCGAAAAAAAATTAACAAAAGATCGGATGGTTTCTTCTAAAAAAAAGGCCATATTCAGTTCAATCTCTGTTTTTATGCGTTAACACGAAATCCATCTGCAAAAAGGATCGTGGCAATTATTATTTATGTATTTACAACCGTGGTAATGATAAATAAACCTAGACATTTTCAAGGAATCTTGCAAACATTTTTTTTTAATTTGTTTATTTCTGATTAGTTTTGATTGTCAAAGACATGTTTTTTGGGTATCAAATACACAAACTGTCTCTGATAAATACAAATACATTGATTTGAAACGCAAAATTGAGAGACTACGCAACGGCGGACGAATGTGGCGTAAAGCTCAACGAACCAACACGTAACAGCATACAATTTTATTACGTATTACCTTATGAAATGTGTCACTCACGAAATTATACAGCATAAGGCTGCATGCATAGAAAAAAAAACGTTCCTCATAAACGAAAAATTAGACAAAAGAACTTCGTTAGTGGATTTTTTTTTTACCTAACGAGTTTTTTTCGTTTGTACCAAATGAGTCTTTCGTTTGCTTTTTTATATTAAAAAATTTTAAAAATATATATTTTTTATTTTTAGTTTTATTTTAATCATTATTAATTTGTTTTTATTATTTTTTTTTTATTATTTTTTTTTATTTTTTATTATTTATTTATTATTATTTTAAATATTAAAAATTATTTATTTTTATTAATTGAAAAAACTTGATTTTTTTCAACAAGTCCCGGGCGGTGAACTAAACTCTCTTCCTTCAGATAGCAAAGTCAGTACACTTCCATTCGACCACTGTCCATTAATATTGTGCAATACATTTTGATGTACAATAATCAAACGTATGTATTGGTGAATTAATTGATAAATTGCAACATACATATTATAATGTTTAAATATCATACTGATGAATTATATGATAATAATATGTATGCAGCGTCGGTAGATCGTCTGGTTAGTGCTACGAGCGAAAAGTCGATGTTGCGATCGACTACGAGCCAAAAGATCCCCGGTTCAATCCCAGCGACTGCCAATATTTATTTCATAGAAAGCATTTTTCTATTCGACGCTACCTCTCGTCAGTAAATGGCAAACCTACGAGAGTAAAACATTGCCTATGAAAAGCTCTCACCCGCCGTTGGGATTCGGCATTAAACTGTAGGTCCCACCACTTTGAGTACAAAAATAACACGCATAGCTCAAATGGTGACATTGCCTATGAATAGCTCTCACCCGTCGTTCGGATTCGACATTAAACTGTAGGTCCCACCACTTCGAGTACAAAAATATCACGCATAGCTCACAAAATGAGGGATATAATGATAAAAAATTCAATCATGAGCGATATTTTAATTTTCATCATTGATGAGAAAAAATATATCGCTCAATGATCGAAATCAATTCTCATCTCAAAAGTACTCATCATTGATGATGAAAACAATTTGTATCTTCAACATGGAATGATGAGAAAAAGCATAACGTCGCGAACTCCCATCATTTGAAGATGAAAAAAAATGATGAGAAAAAGATGAGAAATGATGAAAAAATGGTGAGAAAAATTATGAGACAAAAGATGATAAAAATTATTAGAAAAATATGAGGACAAATGATAGATTGGACACATCCGATTGCTACTGGATCAAGCGCGGATCCAGTGAGGGGGGGTATGAGGGCGAAGTGTAAAAATTAATAACTATTTCCAGATTACTAATATTCTGTAAATTACCTTTTTAATTGTTCGCTTTTTTTAAATTTTGCGACTTAAAAAAAACTTTTTGACATTTTAATCTTCGTTGAAATTGCCAAAAATATCTGGTAACTTTTATTTTAAAGTAGACTTTAAATTGTCTACGAATATGCGCCATTGTATTTTGACAAATATTCTGAAGAATACACAATTCGAGTTTTAAGTGTTTTGAGATCTATATCAAAATGTCCCAAGACAAAAATTTTAGGGAATGTCGAGACAGTTTAGAAACATTTGTTCGACATATTTTAAAAAGAGATAGGCTGAGTTTGTATCACAAGCTGTCTGCCCGAACTGTCCGATCCCAAAATATGCCGTGAATCTGTCATTAAAATTCCACAAAATTTTACAACCTGCTAAAACTTCCCAAAATATTCCATTTATCTGTGTGTTGGCCGGAAATATTTCTGAAAAATGACATAAATTTTGTCTCGGGGTATCAATATTAAATCGAATTTAAACGTTATAGGCGCATAACCATAGACAATTTTAAACAACTTTAATAATTCGACTTAAAAAAAATTCGACTTTTTAGAATTTTTATATAGAATAAATCAAAAAGATGATTTTGAATTTAGTTTTTAAAAAATATACATATTTTTTTGTATATCTTCGTTGTACAACTATAAGTCCAAATACCATTTATGAAAGTTTGATAAAAGTTCGACAATTCATAGTTTAAGATGTGTTGGTGTATTTTTCATAACTAAAAATCAATTATTCACAAAATATAGTTTTTAAGTATGTCCATTCGGCACTGAGCTAAAAGGTTATGATTGTTTCAAATTATAATTGAAGAAGTTATTAACAAAAAAAAATCGATATTGAAACAAAATTTATTTGATGACTTTTAGTTCTATAACGACGATTTATAATCCGATTTTTACGTTTTTAGTATTTTTGAAATTAAAAAACTGTTGTAAATTAATTTAATAATTACCTTTTAATTCTAGAATAAGTGGTACAAAAAACTAGGTTAAATATCAAACTTAGGTTTGGTACAAATGGTACAATTGGTACAAATGTTATACATACAAAAAAAAAATCAAATTCAAATATTTTTGGTTTTCGAAATATGCTGACTTGTTAAGTGAAAATAATCATTAAAAATACATTGTGTATATCTGAAGTAGTTTTCCAACGAGATGTCAGTATTGATCACGACATCTCGTTGTCGTTACTCCTACCAAAAAATCTCCAAACAAACAAACAAATTGGCTGAACTGTAGATAACCGGATGAAGTGAAATATTTTTCTTCAAACTATCGGACATGTGGTACCCCAGATAAATCGAAACCTTATACACCTACCTATATGAACATGTATGTACTGAAATGAAAGATATTGATCTCACGATTAATATGTTATTATGTTCATGATCCAATAACCCCATTAACCTCAGGACCCTTTTTAGTTTTAACAACTAAGTTCATTTTATAGACGAATAATATATAGATACAAGTGTGGGTACCCAAACGAAAAGAAATTTAATCAGGAGTCCATTATACACTTTTGTATTTATGTTTTAAAAGATATAAAATTTAATATATTATAAAAAAATTTCGTCTGCGGCGCTTCTTCGATATAACTTGCCAACGAAATATTACAATTAACTGTTGGGCCACTTCTAGAAAATTTAAAAAAAGCGTTTCAGCGTTACCTATTCATTTCAAAATTTTCTTCGTCATTTTGATAAATAATTAAATATTTTTCTCAAAAATCAGTTTACATAATCCTAATTGCTATGGTTATTAGATCATAAAAATAACCATATAATTACAAATATAGCATTATTACCTATCATTTGAGTACCTATATGATCAAATATGTAGACGCACCGACCGCACCCTATATTTTTTTTTGTTTTTTAAGCAAATAAAACGGTTGATTTAAAGAAAAAGTTGGTTTAAAGAAGTACAGTTGTATAAAATATAAAGTACAGAAAATATAAAAAAGGGCGCAAAATAAATTTTTGGGGCGCATTTTAGAAAAAATTGGAAAAAAGGCGCAAACAAATCATACTTCTGGATCCGCCCCTGTACTGGATGATATTTAAGCAAAGGTTTCGACATATACATTGGCGCACCTTACTCCTAAACATGTCCAGGATGACCTTGGACTTTTTTTTTCATTTTGAAATGTCTTAAAAATGATTTTGGGCATGTCCACTGGAGAATGAGGTGCCCCCGGACATGTTGAAATGCCAAAAATATGATACAGACATGTACACAGGAAAAGACGTGCTTCTGGACATGTCCATGATGACCTTGGACAATTTTGTGTTTTTCATTATGTTTTAAAATATCACAAAAAATGATTTTGACATGTCCTTTGAAACATGAGGCTCCTGGAATGACCGGGATGACCACTCCATGTGGGCGGAATCGCCTTTGTGCACCACCCTTTTTTATTGCAGAAATTGGTCGAGATGGAAAAGATAAAAAAGATCAACAAGATCAAAAATATCGAAATGATCGAAAACGTCAAAAAGATCAAAAAGATATAAAAGATCAAAAATCGAAGAGATCAAAAATATCGAAAAGATCAAAAAGATCAAAAAGATCAAAAGGATCAAAAAGATCAAAAAGGTCGAAAAGATCGAAAAGATTAAAAAAATCAGAAAGATCAAAAAGATCAAAAAGGTCGAAAAGATTAAAAAGATCAAAAAGATAAAAAAGATCAGAAAGATCAAAACATCAAATCAAAAAAATTAAAAAGATCAAAAAGATCAAAAAACAGAGAGATCAAAAAGATCAAAAAGGTCGCAAAGATCGAAAAGATTAAAAAGATCAAAAAGATAAAAAGATCAAAAAGATCAAAAAGATCAAAAAGATCAAAAAGATCAAAAAGATCAAAAAGATCAAAAAGATCAAAAAGATCAAAAAGATCAAAAAGATCAAAAAGATCAAAAAGATCAAAAAGATCAAAAAGATCAAAACATCAAATCAAAAAAAATAAAAAGATCAAAAAGATCAAAAAGATCAAAAAGATCAAAAAGATCAAAAAGATCAAAAAGATCAAAAAGATCAAAAAGATCAAAAAGATCAAAAAGATCAAAAAGATCAAAAAGATCAAAAAAGATCAAAAAGATCAAAAAGATCAAAAAGATCAAAAAGATCAAAAAGATCAAAAAGATCAAAAAGATCAAAAAGATCAAAAAGATCAAAAAGATCAAAAAGATCAAAAAGATCAAAAAGATCAAAAAGATCAAAAAGATCAAAAAGATCAAAAAGATCAAAAAGATCAAAAAGATCAAAAAGATCAAAAAGATCAAAAAGATCAAAAAGATCAAAAAGATCAAAAAGATCAAAAAGATCAAAAAGATCAAAAAGATCAAAAAGATCAAAAAGATCAAAAAGATCAAAAAGATCAAAAAGATCAAAAAGATCAAAAAGATCAAAAAGATCAAAAAGATCAAAAAGATCAAAAAGATCAAAAAGATCAAAAAGATCAAAAAGATCAAAAAGATCAAAAAGATCAAAAAGATCAAAAAGATCAAAAAGATCAAAAAGATCAAAAAGATCAAAAAGATCAAAAAGATCAAAAAGATCAAAAAGATCAAAAAGATCAAAAAGATCAAAAAGATCAAAAAGATCAAAAAGATCAAAAAGATCAAAAAGATCAAAAAGATCAAAAAGATCAAAAAGATCAAAAAGATCAAAAAGATCAAAAAGATCAAAAAGATCAAAAAGATCAAAAAGATCAAAAAGATCAAAAAGATCAAAAAGATCAAAAAGATCAAAAAGATCAAAAAGATCAAAAAGATCAAAAAGATCAAAAAGATCAAAAAGATCAAAAAGATCAAAAAGATCAAAAAGATCAAAAAGATCAAAAAGATCAAAAAGATCAAAAAGATCAAAAAGATCAAAAAGATCAAAAAGATCAAAAAGATCAAAAAGATCAAAAAGATCAAAAAGATCAAAAAGATCAAAAAGATCAAAAAGATCAAAAAGATCAAAAAGATCAAAAAGATCAAAAAGATCAAAAAGATCAAAAAGATCAAAAAGATCAAAAAGATCAAAAAGATCAAAAAGATCAAAAAGATCAAAAAGATCAAAAAGATCAAAAAGATCAAAAAGATCAAAAAGATCAAAAAGATCAAAAAGATCAAAAAGATCAAAAAGATCAAAAAGATCAAAAAGATCAAAAAGATCAAAAAGATCAAAAAGATCAAAAAGATCAAAAAGATCAAAAAGATCAAAAAGATCAAAAAGATCAAAAAGATCAAAAAGATCAAAAAGATCAAAAAGATCAAAAAGATCAAAAAGATCAAAAAGATCAAAAAGATCAAAAAGATCAAAAAGATCAAAAAGATCAAAAAGATCAAAAAGATCAAAAAGATCAAAAAGATCAAAAAGATCAAAAAGATCAAAAAGATCAAAAAGATCAAAAAGATCAAAAAGATCAAAAAGATCAAAAAGATCAAAAAGATCAAAAAGATCAAAAAGATCAAAAAGATCAAAGAGATCAAAGAGATCAAAGAGATCAAAGAGATCAAAGAGATCAAAGAGATCAAAAAGATCAAAAAGATCAAAAAGATCAAAAAGATCAAAAAGATCAAAAAGATCAAAAAGATCAAAAAGATCAAAAAGATCAAAAAGATCAAAAAGATCAAAAAGATCAAAAAGATCAAAAAGATCAAACAGACCAAACAGTTTGGTCTGTTAAAAAGATTAAAAATATCGAAAAGAGCGAAAATATCAAAAAAAAACCGAAAAGATCTAAAAAATTAAAAAGATCAAAAAGACCAAAAATATTGAAAGATCGAAGAGATCAAAAAGATAAAAAAAAAAGATCAAAATATCGAAAAGATCAAAGAGATCTAAAAGATCTAATAGATCAAAAAGATCAAAAAGATCAAAAAGATCAAAGAGATCAAAAAGATCAAAAAGATCAAAAAAATCAAAAAGAAAATCAAGATCAAAAAGATCAAAAAGATCAAAAAGATCAGAAAGATTAAAAGATCAAAAAGATGAAAAAGATTAAAAAGATCAAACACATCAAACAGATCAAACATATTAAAAAGATTAAAAATATCGAAAAGAGCGAAAAGATCAAAATATCAAAAATATCGAAAATATCTAAAAAATTAAAAAGAACAAAAATATCAAAATGAGCGAAAAGATCGAAGTGATCAAAAAGATGAAAAAGATCGAGATCATGTCCGGGAGCACATCATCCATCAATGGACATGTCCAAAAACATTTTTTGGGACATTTCAAAACATAATGAAAAAAAAATGTATTTGTTCCAAGTCATCCTGGACATGAAATTTCAAATATAATGAAAAAAATGTCCGGTCATCCTCATCTTATAATGGACGTGTCGAAACCTTTGCTTAAATATCATCCACTAGCAATCGGATGTGTCCAATATCTCATTTGTCCTCATGTTTTTCTAATCATTTTTATCATCAGTTGTCTCATCATTTTTCTCATCATATTTTTAATCTTTCTCTTCTTTTTTCTCATCATTTTTTTCATCTATTCTCATAATTTATTTTCATCTCCAAATGATGAGAATTCGCTTCTTTCTGCTTTTTTCTCATTATTCAATGATGACAAAAATTGATGAGTACTTTTGAAGATGAAAATTATTTTGATCATTGAGCAATATATTTATTTTCATCAATGATGCAAAAATATATTTATCAGTAGTGAGCAAAAAATTCTCATCTTTAGTGAGGGATATAAATTGAGCGATGAAAAAAAAACATCTTCGAACGCTGCTTAACACAGTCACTATTTTGAACTTGGTCCAAACTGGTTAAAAGGTTACAGAGTGTGAAAAATTAGCTTCATCAGGTGGTGAAATTCGTAACTAGTTATGCACCTATTTTTACCAGTCTTCCACAAAGACTCACTGTGTTAAATTTTGTCTAGATCGAATTGGTGGTTAAAGAGATATTAAATTGGTCATTTAAGCCTAGGGGTGGAATTTCGAATTAAAATGTAGTCCATCATTACATCCAGACCCTACAGCGGTTGTGGTAAAAATTTCACGAAAATCGGATCAGCCGTTTAGACGGAGAAGCTGAACAAACAAACAAACAAACCAACAAAGAGATTTATTATATATGTATATAAAATATAAGATTAGATTTGTGTGCATCAATGTTATTGGATATGGCGCACGGCTGTCGGTCAGTATGTTGTACTATTCTTAATGGTGCCGACTTTGCTTCCTTCCTGCCTTTTTATTAGCTGGTCGGCCGGACGTTGTTGTTGTCCAGACGCACGACCTACGATGTCGACGACTCGTTGGTCTGGACTGAACTGGATTGGCTTGGTATATTATGGTGTGGCGTGGCTCCGTGTTGTGCTGTGTTGCGTGTATGTCGCTATCGCTAAACCTTTATCACCTTGTAATAAACTGCGGCGCGTGCCATGCCAACATACTGACTGAATGAGCACATTCCTCAGACATGTAGACAGCGCCGGACGCATACAGACATACAAACCGACATAGAACTCGCTCGGTTAGCAGAGAGGTTGTGTTAGGTTTGTCGCGCGACATTGCTTTAGGCACACCGTTGCCTCTACTCCCTGCTCAATGAGCTGCTTCACAGCAAAAAATTAAGAATAAAATTTGCTAAACATCTAGTCAGTCAGCCGGCCTTCATTTCACATCAGTGTTGCCATATTTATTATAAAAAATATGCATATTTTCGAAAAAAAAAACTGTTTTGGAAATTATTATACTCAGATCACAGAACAACCAGTAAAATAGTTTAATTGCCAACGTTATTGTTAGCAAAAACTTTAGTAGTCAAGGTAATTGTCAAAAATATCAGCACCAAAATATGAGAAAACCAGTTGGGATGGTTAGATAACATGGGAAATTTTAAAGTAGGTGTAATTATGATAGTTAGGATTAAAAATATTATAGTCGGTCTAAGCCGACTATAAATACCCTACACATATGTGTGGTTATCATTCAAAGTGATATATAGGTCACCAGGGTATACGAATCCTGAAAATAACTACAAACATTCAATCGCTGAAGAATTTCCATTCATTTGATACCCATATTTACAAATGGGTAGGTGTACCGAATTTCGATTTTTTTTTTGTGAACCACAAGTCTTTTCGCCGGAAAACTTTATTATCATGTATTTGAGCATGATGTCAATATATATTTGATCAAAAAAGTTTACCTAAGCACGTATACATAAAAATTGATCTTTATATGTACATTTTATATGAGGTATTTGAACATAAGTGGTCGGATCATAGGTCTCAATTTCAGACGGACAGACATACGGACATACGGACATCGCTAAATCGACTCAGGAGGTCATGCTGGTCAAGAATATATATACTTTTCCATACCGGAGATGCTTCCTTCTGGGTGTTACAAACGGCGTACCAAACTGAATATACCCTTTCACTCTTAGTGTAGGGTATAAACATAACGGTTACCAACAATGAAATTGTTATTTGTCCATTTGGGGACGTGTCCACTTCGAGGAAATGGCTTCGGGGAAATGTCTTTCGGTGTTATGGCTTTCGAGGAAGTGATATCCATTTTCTAAATAAATAAAAACGAAAAATAATAATTTTGTAAGTATTTTAGTGATAGTTAATGGTCAATAAACAATTGCACTTCTTATTTTATCATTCCACATGGAACCATATTTTAAAATAAATATGGTTCCATGTGGAAAAGTTTTTCTTCAAATATATAAATGACTAGTATTTCGTGCCGGGACTGCGCAGCAGGGGTTTTTAATGTTTCTGTTTTTTTTTCTTTTTGGCATTATATTATTTGGTACTTTTACATTTTTATACCCTACACCTATGGGGTACAGGGTATATTAAGTTTTTGCAGATATTGTAACGCTCCTTAGGAGGCGTAGCTGGTATGAAAAAGAATATATATTCTTGATCAGCATCACTACCCTAGTCCGTTTAGCTATGTCCGTCTGTCTGTCCGTATACGAGGAAACTTGAGAAATACTAGTCAGAATGCGAAGAAATTTGGTCACAATATGTTTTAGCAAAAGTTTAAAAATGAGCCAAATCGGTCAACAGACACGTCCACCTCCCATACAAGTCACTTTTATATAACACTTTAGGAACTAATACCTCGAAAAGTATTGAAGATATAGTTATAAAATTTAAAACGTATTATTCACCTAAAAATATGTGGTCCAATAATGGGCGTGATCCGCCCACATTTTTTTACATTATTTCCCGGGTTGTCATAGTGAAAATTTTAGCCGTAAATTATTAAAATCAAATCTATGAAATATTTGCATTTTAAATATAGGAGTGGTCCGCCCATTTTTTTTATTAGTTATTTTATACTTTTATATCCAAAGGTGTAGGGTATTCCATAGTCGGGCCCGACTATAAAAGTCCGGCCCAAGTGACCGAACTTACCCATGTAATAACTTTCCCAACTCGTTTTCTTTAAATTTTGTTTTTGAAATTGACTTTTTTTTGTGCTTTAAATTATGTGTATTTGTGTTATTCTTTCGTTTTTTTTTTAAATTTTGTTTTGTGCTTTTTTGGTCTCTGTATTTTTGATATTTTTGCGTTTTTAATTTTGTGTTTCTTTTTTGTGTTTTTGCTTTTGGTTTTGATTTTGATTTTTTTGGTGTTTTTTTTGTATTTTTTAGGATATTATTTTGGATCATTTTGAGACTTACAAATACTGGATACACAGCGGCTTACTTAAATTTTGGTAGAGAATTAAGAACACCAGTAGAAATCTCGCATGATCTATCTAGAATCGTATACAATCGAAATTTTGAAGAAGAAATTATACTACAATTAAAGATATTTTCCGAAATATTAAAAGAATCAGAAGATCATAACATTAACAAGAAAAGCACTGACAATTTACAAGCTAATACAAAGAAGAAGACCAGGAAAACATTATAAAGTAGGTGATTTAGTTTGGGTAACAACACAAGTACTTAGCAATGCATCAAAGCAAGTATCATCGAATTATGTTTCACGACGTGATGGACCGTATATTATTTTAAAAGAACTTAGCAGAAACACTAATGAAATTGGCAGATCATCAGATGCTAACTCAACAGTTGGAGTTTTTCACACATCAGCTTTAACACCAGTCATTCGAAATGAACAACAGGAAACAAATCCAATATTTCCAATTTCAAGAATAGGTCGGCCTAGAAGAATTGCATAAAGCAAACCGAGACGATTACCACTTTCTGATGGGAGTATATAGTGAAGCACTTACAACCGACTCTACTTTATAATTGTATTATTCTGTATAAAATCATGTTCACTTTGAAATTATGAAATATTCCTTTCAAATAAAATTTCATTTAAAGCTAGACTTTCTTGACTTATTGATATTATATAATTTTAAATACTTTTAATTAAAAAATGTGTAAATATAATTAATTAATTAGTAAATACATGTGGGATGGACTCAACAATAGACTCAACTAACTGGACAGACTAAAATATCTACTTAAAACAAATGTTCACAGAAACACCTACACAAAACTACATATTCATGTAACTTATGTCGTTTTCCATGGAAATTCTCAGTTGTTGCTCTAAAAACTAAGTACTTGCACTTGTCAATGGAACATAATTTTAAATTTATTTGTGTGGTTGTAAAATACAATAATTTTAAGCTGTCAATTTTTGAAATTTGAAATAAAAAAATAAAATTAAAAAAAGGGAAAGCTGTAAAATGGATAATGCAGAAAGTTTCACTGCATCCACCGTATCACGTGGTAAGTTTTTTTTATACCCTACACTAAGAGTGAAAGGGTATATTCAGTTTGGTACGCCGTTTGTAACACCCAGAAGGAAGCATCTCCGGTATGGAAAAGTATATATATTCTTGATCAGCATGACCTCCTGAGTCGATTTAGCGATGTCCGTCTGTCCGTCTGTCTGTCCGTCTGTCCGTCTGTTGAAAGCCCTACTACTTTTAAAATTGAAGAGCTAGATAAATGAAACTTATAACTTAGATTACTAATATAGCTACGCTGTATGTGCAAAAAATTGGCGAAATCGGTCCATTGTGTCATATGATTAAAATACCTCATGTAAAATGTACATATAAAGATCAATTTTTATGTATACGTGCTTAGGTAAATTTTTTGGTCAAATATATATTGATATCATGCTCAAATACACGATAATAATGTTTTCCGGCGAAAAGACTTGTGGTTCACAAAAAAAAAATCGAAATTCGGTACACCTACCCATTTGTAAATATGGGTATCAAATGAATGGAAATTCTTCAGCGATTGAATTTTTGTACACCCAGAAAAAAATCATGGTAAATTGATAGTATTTCAATAGAAAAACAATAATTTATACCATTAAAATTGGTCAATAGGATGCGTCCCATTAGTTCAATAATATTAAAACTGTTAATACAATGTGTGGTTGTACCATACATTTTATAATGTGATATTTTAATTACAATAAGAAAGACCTATACAAATTTAATGATATGTATTATTAATTTTATGGTATAGTCAAATTACATTTTCCTAATAATTTATTAAAACAAAAATGTATTTTAGTTAATTTATTGTATATATTATTTTATTTAAATGTCGAAATTGATATTCACTTTTACAACACACACATAAAAAGTCACTTCTTGCTGCAAAAGGTTATAAAACATTTAATGTTTGCTTTGGTTTCCAATAATTGATTGTAGTACTTGAGTCTGCAGTTATTTTTGAGTCCGTTCCCATAATAGAAGTTCGATGTATTTTCTGTAATAAATATAAATAAATATATAAATATAATTTATTAACATTAAATACATTGAGTCCTTACCAATGTCGCGTTTAATAATGTGGATTATTACAAAAATATACATGCGACCATTTTGAGTAAACACGCAGAATGTCGTACAAAACGAACATGTTAGTATTCGTTTTACACCACGTTTATTATTATATGAGAAAACCATTAAAACAACAGTTTTTATTCTATTAAAAATAATAATATTGAAATATTTAAATTTATGGTACTGAATTTTTCAAAAACAATTGAATTAATTAGAAAACTTTTGATTTAAAAAGAAAAAACTATTAATACATGAACCATAAGATCAATGGTCGTACCATAAAGTACTTAATGGTACATTTTCTTCTGAGTGTAGTTATTTTCAGGATTCATATACACTGGTGACCTATATATCACTTTGAATGGTAACCACACATATGTGTAAGGTATTTATAGTCGGCTTAGACCGACTATAATTTTGATAACCCTAACTATCATAATTACACCTACTTTAAAATTTCCCATGTGATTTAACCTTCCCAACTGGTTTCAAGTTATGATCGATCACTCTCAACATTAATTTAATTGATAGTTAATTACTAATTGTGCATTTTTACAGATAACAGAAATCATTATGAGTTCTGGTCGCATAACGAGACCAAATTACTTCTAAATTTATGCGCAGAAAATATGCCCCAAATCGGTCCAATGAAAAAATTTAAAAATAAAAAGAAGATGTGGGAGTTTATCGCGGAACAAATTTCAGACACGTTTAAAACCCGTCGAACAATGTGTCAAGTGGAAAATCGATACAAAACAATAATAAAAAGAAAAAAGGATGTTAATGATAACAATAAAAAGAGTGGTTCCTCCAGAATGACAACAGGTTTCGATAGTGAATTACGCAGTATTGTAGCCATAGATGATTCAATAGTAACGGATTCTGTAGTAAGCGCAGGACAAATTACTCGAAAGCGTTCTGATAATTCTGAGTCAAGTTCAGAGTAAGAGCTATGTACATCGTATAAGAAATGAATTCAAACATAAAGCACTCACGAACAGGGAAGAACATTTTAAGCAAATCTGTCGTTTATATTGTAGATTGTTTGTTCTGAATCAAAACTTATCAGCAATGGATTTTCTTTTAAGTTCCCCAAGTTTTCGTATAACTGATTCATAAGCATTACCGTTTATATTGTTCGTATCGCCAGGGCTATCATTTGGTTCACACTCCGTTACAATTGAGATGTCTCCAAAATCGATGGCTAAATTATGTAGAACACAACAAGCTAATACAAATTTTGCCATATCTTCAACTTTGACAAATTCTAATCGAATAAGTTGTCGAAATCTTTGATTTAACAATCCAAAAGCATTTTCAATTTTCACCCTTGTTTGGCAGAGCATTAAATTGTAATTTCTTTGAGTTTTTGTAAGTTGTCCACAGTCCTTAAATGGCGTAAGTAAGTACTCACGAAGTGGATAAGCTGCATCTCCTAAAATGTGATATTGTCGATTACATATACTTGGTAATATATTCGAAATATGTGACAATTTAAAAATTCTTGCATCGTGTATCTTACTAGGAGCACCTACAAATACATCCGTAAATTTTCTGTCTGCATCGCATATTCCCTGCAATTTTGTAGATAAAAGGTCATGTCGATTGGTATATGTTGATACAATTTTTAATGCAGGTTTTCTGATATATATGTAGCAGCCATCTACACAACCCAACACGTTAGGAAATCCTGAAATCTAAAGAAATTTGTAATTAATATATCTTGCGCATATTTTTGGGAATCAATATTCAGTACTATTGTGTACTAAAATTGAATTACAAAAGCATGGACGTCCTTAATATTACCCAGTGATACATGAAATATTACAATAATTCAAATTGCAAACCTGTTCAAATTTATTTGTGGTTTCGTCTTTTTCGTCTTCGTTTCTTGGAAATTTGATGCATTTTTTTGAAATATGAACGAAATTTTCAATTCGTCGTTTTTTTGTTGTTGATGACCTTAAAATTTGTTGAAACACCACTGCATCATCGTATTCATCATCAGATGAAGATGATGATATTAAATCCGCGATTATATTTGATAGAAGTATTTCCATATTTCAATAATGACAAAAGAAATAATTTATTTCGTTCTGTGTGTTTAATGAAAGCTGAATTTGATTTGAGGGCAAAAACTAAAAACTCAGAGCAACAACTTTTCTGGCAGTTTTTGCTCTATGGAAACTTTTCAGTGCAACAACTGCTAGAATAGGGCAACAACTGAAGTGCCATGGAAAACGACATTAGTATTTAAGAATTGTTTCTTTTGATATAAAATATAGTTAGTAGTTATAAAAAATATATTCACTTGAAAACATCATTAAATAAAATTACTTAAAATCGTTCCGGAAAATAAAGGTTTTATTGGAGTATGCAACATATTCCTACATGAGGGCTCAACCGAACAAAAAAATAAATGACGAGTGTTTAAATAATTGTGTTAAGAAAATGTGTGAGGACAATTTAAATATTAAACGTTATCCAGAAAAATTATTTATATCAATTGTTATATATACGTACAATATTTTTTTCCGTGTTTTTCATCTATGGTTACATTCAAATTAATACACACAGAAAACTAAACCTAGCGAATTATTCGGTTGCGAAAACTTGCTGATTAGTAGTCAGCAAGAATGAGATTGTGCTAACCTCCTAGTCAGCAAGCATGAGGTTGTGCCAATCCCCTATTCAGCAAGCATGAGGTTGTTAAAACCTCCAAGTGAGCAAGCATGCAGAAACCTCCAATTGAAATTTTATTTTAAGAATTTTTTTTATATAGAAAACTTATTTATGTAAAGTTTTCTATAAGTATTGTTGATGCGTAAATATGTCACGCACACAATTTCAAAAATATATCTCATAATTCCTGTTCCTTGAAAATTAAAACAGTATGAAGACACATTTAATATTTTATTTCATCATAATTAAGCAAAATAAAAAAACTATTTATTATGCCATATATGGTCACATATTATTATATTTTTGTTATTATATTTCACTAGCTAAATAGCAATGTGAATTGAATTTATTTATTATTTTATTAATATTCATATATTTATTTCGCATTTTCACTTAATTAATGAATTTACTATTTTTTGCCACTTGTGAAAATGTTTGACGTTTATTTATTTCTGCATGTAGCCATAATTTTTGACAAGAAAATGGCAACCAAACTGCGGATAGACATGAGGTTGCCGTTTGTCATTTATTTTGTTGATGCAATAACGTACTCAGTTGCCGTAACAAATGCACAAACGTCAAATTTTGACAGAATGAAAAAATGCAATCATGAGGTTATGACAACCGAACGTGCAGTTGCGCGAACTAACATTTCGGTTAGAGTAAAAAATGGTACGTTAATTTTTAATGACATGAGGTTACAACAAATGTATTTCGGTTGCAACACTGAAACGTTGGTTCAATTAACCTCATGCCAAAAGAGGAATTTTCTGTGTGTACCATTTAAACACTTTTCGAGAATAAGTGAAAAATGTATGTGTAAATGCTGCCGCTAGACGTATGCTGTATGCATTTCACATTGCATTTCGAAATGATGCTTACCTTTAGGAGCATGTGACGTTAATTATCATCAATGACGTCATCAATAGATTTCATCAATGATGGATTTTCACAATGTTATTGATATATGTATATGTAATCAATGACAAATTTTCCAATGTCCTCGATTCATCATTGACGACCTTAATAAAATGTTGTTTGGATGCAAATATAGCATATTTGCAAATATAACATATATAACATATTTGCATGCACACATTACCCAAACCACAAATGTTTCCCTGCAAATAAAATATACATAAGTGGCTATAAAATGCATTCCTTTATTAAAATATTGTTTGGATACAAACAAATAATATTTGCATGTACATATCACCCAAACAATAAATGTTTCCCTGCAAATAAAATATACTTACGTGATAATAAAATACATCCCTTAAATAAATTGTTTGGATGCAAATAAATCATATTTGCATGCACATGTTACCCAAAAAACGAATGTTTACCTGCAAATAAAATATACTCACGTTATAATAAAATACATTTGTTTACGTAGACAAAACACAACAACACAACACAAACACAACAACAAGATTTCGGAATATACATAAGGAAGACTACAACATGGAATCACCAACAAACCCAGCATTTAAACACGGCACATTTAAGGTACAAATTTAGCATATTTATTGTTTCTTGTTGCGACCCACATATAACTCTAATCCGTCACTCACCATCGTCATCGTTCGCCACCCGAACATTTTGGTCCGATCGAGCCAAGGATTGCCCTGACCCACAAAAACATTTAAAATTTGGCACAATTTTCTAATATATTGTATTTACCCGACCCACACACAAAAACAAAAAGTGATAAAATTTAGTTAATTTGGCGAAATTTTTGGCAAAAATTGTTTTTTTTTTGCGACCTGACTCGAACTCATACAAAAGAGTTACACAAATTACGAAATAATCTTGCGCCATAAATTTTTTAATCAAAACTAAAAATCACAGTTTTTACAGTTTGTAATTATTATTAATTTGTAACATATTACAATATATTTTTTAAATTTTAAAGTTAACCAATTGTTACCCAAAGATAAAATTTTCAAATTTTCTTGAAATTTTTCTAAAAAACTAAGTTTTGCAATACGTTTCGTTGATAATAATTGCTGTTAATGCATACACATCCAAAAATATTTTTTTATTTTTAAAAAAGTTTTAAAATTTTTTTTTCAGATTTTTTCGGAATATATAAATACAACCCGTGAAAATCCAAAATATTTTTGAAGATTTATCGCATTGACCCACACATAAAATTTACTTATAAATTTGTTGTGAATTTATTCAGATTTTTTTTCTGAAAAAGTATTGCGAACCGTTATTAATTTAAAAACATTTTTAAAATCAAGCCATCCAGACCCAAACATTTATTAGTGAATTTTTTGGGATTGTCTCAAATTATTTGAATTATTTAATTCATTGAATATCACCCAACACAATAATAAAAAAAGATGTCGGCTCTGACAGCATTTTTTCAATTCGGAAACGATATTATTGAATTTGAGCTATCTATTTGCGAGACCCCCACCCAAGATTTAATACTCATGCCTTGTAGTTTCATCAAAAGCAGATAACATTTCTGTGGGTAATTTCCAAGCTGAAGGATAAATATTCCAAAGCGTACAACGCGTACATTATGGTGTCCCGAAATTATTTTTTACCGAATTTTTTAGTTAAATTTTTTAAGTACAAATTTTCTAAAATAATCGTTATTAATATTTTTATTAAAAAAAAAAGTCATATCTGATTTTGGCCTTTGAAGTAAATATATTTTTTGGTTTTTATACCCTACACTAAGAGTGAAAGGGTATATTCAGTTTGGTACGCCGTTTGTAACACCCAGAAGGAAGCATCTCCGGTATGGAAAAGTATATATATTCTTGATCAGCATGACCTCCTGAGTCGATTTAACGATGTCCGTCTGTCCGTCTGTCTGTCCGTCTGTCTGTCCGTCTGTCTGTCTGTCTGTTGAAATCCCTACTACTTTTAAAATTGAAGAACTAGATAAATGAAACTTATAACTTAGGCGCGATCGGTCTATTGTGACCTATGATCCGACCACTTATGTTCAAATACCTCATATAAAATGTACATATAAAGATCAATTTTTATGTATACGTGCTTAGGTAAACTTTTTTGGTCAAATATATATTGATATCATGCTCAAATACATTATAATAATGTTTTCCGGCAAAGACTTGTGGTTCACAAAAAAAAAATCGAAATTCGGTACACCTACCCATTTGTAAATATGGGTATCAAATGAATGGAAATTCTTCAGCGATTGAATGTTTGTAGTTATTTTCAGGATTCGTATACCCTGGTGACCTATATATCACTTTGAATGGTAACCACACATATGTGTAGGGTATTTATAGTCGGCTTAGACCGACTATAATTTTGATAATCCTAACTATCATAATTACACCTACTTTTAAATTTCCCATGTGATCTAACTTTCCCAACTGGTTTATTGTTTAAATTATTATTATTTTCATTAATTAACAATTTTAAATAGTTTGAACTAATACCTTGTGAATACATAATTCTCTATTTATATATTTTAATTTATTTTAAATAAACAAAAACGTATAAATAATCACAACTGCATCATTTGATACGTACATAAAAATAACTTTTCAGTTTCGGTAGAGATCTAAAAGTAGTATTGGATTTAATAACTAATTATATATAATAAATCTATTCAACCATACGCAAATTTTGATACCTATTGTGAGAAAATATTCGAAAAATAAAAACTCTCCACATAAGAGAGAGACACCCTAGCGTACATACGCTGTATTGCTTCAATTTTAGATATAATGGAGACTTTCAAACACCCGGTAGAAACTTGCAAGACAAGAGAAGAAAAGACCCAGATACAATTTGCACCCTCTCTTAATATACCCCCATGTGACATGGATATTTTTGAAGGTGATTATATTACATGGCCCACTTTCAGAGATCTGTTTTCGGCTATGTACATTAACAATTCCCGATGAAGTGATGTAGAAAAATTATTCTACCTTAATCAAAAGACCCGAGACGAAGCAAATATATATTGTAAAAAATGCGCCGCTTACTAATGATGGATTCTCATTAGCATGGTATAATCTCTTAGAACAATATGAGAATAAACGGATGCAAATTAATGCACAATTAAAGACCCTTTTCAATGTGCAAACAGTTACATTAGAATCAGGTAGCTCCATTAGGAACCAACAAAGTTCTAAAAATGACTGTGTAATAACCCTACAAAATTTGAAAATTGACACAGAAAGCTGGGATCCAATCCTGGTGTATTTGTGCTCGACCTATCTCCACAAGAATACCTTAGAGAACATTGAAAAATCTCTAACAGATATATCAGTTGTTCCATCATGGAAAACTTTGAATGCGTTTCTGACCCGAAAATATAGGACACTCGATGCTGTTGCTGATATGAAGCCATCGACTTCAAATCACTGCCGAGATAGTGGACCCAAATCTTGGGGAGAAAATGTGAATACATATCACATGAATGTTTCTCAGACCCATTGCGCATTTAGACCCACATATCATACAGATCCAAGACTCACATTTGCAAGGCCAACCCAATGGGAATTTGAAGAGGACCTTTGCAGATTATACAAAGCCCAGCACACTCTCTTCGAGTGCCCGAGATTCATAGCCATGAAAGTGGATGAAAGACTCGATCTCGTGAGAAAAGTAGAATTGTGCTACAATTGCTTAGCAATCACTCATGGCATTAAAAATTGTAGAAGTGTAAGTGTCACACATGTGGAAAAAAGGCATCATTCACTTCTACATCTGAACTCAAACCCGGAGTTAGAATTAAATACAAGTACAAGTGCATCTGCTATGACCCAAGC
Source organism: Dryomyza anilis (assembly GCA_951804985.1). NCBI lineage: Eukaryota > Metazoa > Arthropoda > Insecta > Diptera > Dryomyzidae > Dryomyza > Dryomyza anilis. The sequence goes on along the minus strand of OX638135.1, from coordinate 73,689,570 downwards.
ATTTCCGACCCAAATTCAGTCCACTGACAATAGACCCACAGAAAGAAATCACATACTTCTAAAAAGAGAATGATTTTAAGTACATCAACGTTGAACACAGAGGGAACCAATTCGTTGCGGGTGCCTTGATTGCTCCAGGATCTGAAGCCACATTAGTGACAGAAGAATTGAATAAGCGTATAGGGCTTCCAACCCGTGCAGTTAATGCCAAAGTTAGGTCATACCCACGTCTAACAATATTGTGTCAATGTACAACAAGTTACAACTTGCAGAGACCCTACTCAACAATTGCAGTGATGACAATAGTGCTGAATTCCAAAATGTGAAGATCGTCAGGCCTAATGAAAATACAAGAATTCGACCCATCTCTACCAGCCCTTATTGTCATGTGGAGCATCGACCCGTCCAATGGCATGCGAACTTTGCCATCAGGACCATCGCTTAGCAAATTGCTCCTGGTTCAAGGAGAATAACCTGGGTTGGGCTTGAAATCCCCAAACACAAAAGCCCCAAATCAAAATCCCCAAACACAAAAGCCCCAAACACAAAAAGCCCAAACACAAAAGCCGAATACACAAAAGCCACAAACACAAAAGCCCCAAAACACATAAGCCCCAAATACAATAATATTCCGAATACAACACAATTAGGAAATTATAATAAAATGAGTTAAATAATTATTAAATACACTTAGTAAACCGAAGATCGAAAAGTATGGTTTTAAATTATTGGAGCCTTAAACTTCATTGCAGTTGAACATTATTCAGGTCAAATATTTTCCAATTTTAAATTAATATCTTTAATATTAATATCATTAATATTAGTATATATTTAAATATCTTTGAATAATCTAAATATTTGCAGTTAAGACACCTATTCCTTTAGTAGTTGCAGCGAATCTACCACAAATATACCATATTCCTCAGAGTAGTTAAATAATGCATTCTTTTGGGAATGCATTCATCTAAAAAATTGAAAAGAATGGGAATTCAAAATGAATGCATTCATTTTTGTCAAATGAATATGAATTCAAACGCTTGAATTCCAAATCAGATGACCTTCAAAATGAATGCATTCATCAAAGAATGCATTCATTTCAGTCTTAATTATTTTTTGGCAAAAAAGAATTCAAAAAACAATCAATGCATTCATTTGTTTTTGTAATTTGTGAGAAAAATAAGGGTTACAATATAAAAGTCGTAAAATACCACACTTTCCGGAATTTTTGTTGTTATTGACATTTTAATGAAAATATATCATTGCTATTGGAAAATTATGAGAGTACATTTTATTAAAATCTGCGTTTTCACAAATATATGAACAATTACAATGAATTCGACCACTTTGTGGCAAACGTTTTCGGGAATTATGGGATCATGGGACTAGAAGCTCTTATTACACATACGGAAAATTCCGTGAAACTCAAATTTTGTATTTTGAAGCAGCGCAGCGTCAACAGTGTTGATGTTGGCCATTTTTGTTTAGTAGCGAAATACTAAAAAGAAAGTACTTAACAATACTGGCATTTATTAAACAATTTAAATAAATTTATTTATTGTACTTATTAATCTAAAATTGTGCGTACGTATAGTGTTTTGAAAAAGAAAAAAAAATGTCAAATTTAATTACATATCAACTGGCTTGTTTTTTTTTTAAATTTCTTATTGGCAAATAGATAAAGCTAAACTATATCGGTAATGCAGCGTTTACTTTTCAATTTAACTAATTTTCGAGCAAACTAAATTGGAAGACATCTAACAGACATATGATAATCGATTTATTAGGGACTTTAACAATTACCGCTCACTGAATGGCAATCGAATTAAAACCCGTACAATTCAGTTTAATCAGCAATTTAGTCGAATTCTATATTTGAAAAATATGCATTTTAAAAATAGTACTTTTCTAATTCATAATGGCGAAAAGTACAAACTTATTGCTACTAGTGATGTAAATGTATGGAGTAAATGAGTAATGGAATACTTGATATCAGATTTAAAGTAGGTATAGTAGCTAAAGTAGGTTGCATACATAGTTAAATTTTAGCACAAGAACTAAACATTTGAAAATAAAGTAAGTATCGAGTACGAGAAAATAGCGATATTTTAGATCACTAATTGGTACGCGCAACGAAAATTACATACTTAACGTTTTCCCAACTTTCTTCGCAACAATTTGATCTTTGCGTTTCCTGGTATTGTCATCAATGTTTTCGGCGATAACCGCACGGCCGGACTATTGCTATGCGCAATTCGGGCGCGCTTAAGCTCAGCGCGCGAAGTTTACGAACTTATTTCGTGGAATTGTTGCGACCTAACATTTATGCAATAAACTTTAATTTACGCAATGTAGATTCAGTCGGAAAAGTATTTTTCTGCAACAAATCCCATTCGGCATTTTCGTTTTGTCTTTTGTTGCTAGAAATATCCAACAATGTCACAGTATACTTGGGGAAACACTGTATTAAAAAATGTAATGTCCCTTTACATGATAGCGGATATATGTATATTTTAATTACACAAACAAAATGTTACTTAATACATAATTAGTAATAATTTTTAGTATTTCGCTACTAAGCAAAAATGCGTAACATCAACACTGTTGACGCTGCGCTGCTTCAAAATACGAAATTTTGAGTTTCACTGAATTTGCCGTATGTATGTCGCTGACAAATAAGAACTTCTAGTCCCACGATCCCATAATTCCCGAAAATGTTTGCCACAAAGTTGTCCAATTCATTGTAATTGTTCACAATTTGTGAAAACGCAGATTTTAATAAAATATACTCTCATAATTTTCCAATAGCAATGATATATTTTCATTAAAATGTCAATAACAACAAAAATTCCGGAAAGTGCGGGATTTTACGACTTTAATATTGTAACCCTTATTTTTCTGACAAATTACAAAAACAAATGAATGCCAACAAATTAATGCATTCATTATTTTTTTTTAATTCTTTTTTGCCAAAAAAGAATTCAGACTGAAATGAATGCATTCATTTTGAAGGCCATCTGATTGGGAATTCAAGCGCTTGAATTCCCATTCTTTTGACAAAAATTAATGCATTCATTTTGAATTCCCATTCATTTGAGTACAAAAGAATTAAATAATTAAATTATTCCCTAATGTTTATAGGAAACATTTTGTGATGTTTTCAAATTACTTTCAATTTATTTGTATTTATTGCATATTGAAATATTGTAACTAATTTCTTTTCATCAATTTTTTTTGTACCGTTCTGCAACGAATTTTACTCAACAATTTCTATGCGATATTCTATTTTATCTATTGTAGTTTTAAGAACCATAATATATTTTCCCAGTTCTTTTATAATTTGGCATAAGTCTAAGTTTTCTTTTGCAATCGCTAAGATCCCTGCGTTATTTTATCAATATAAACCGCTATATTGACAAATTTACACAGTTTTCTCTGATAACCCAGAAAAAGAAAGAAATAAATTGAACCTAAATTGCACCTAACCCTTTAATTAAAGGTCCAAACAATGTCTGACTCTGCTTTGTTCAAGTATAAGTGGGTGGACTTTTTATTTTTCACTTTGACCAATAAAGAAAATTTAACAAACATACCCAAAAATTTAGAGGAAATTTCAAAACACCAACAAACCCAACATTTAAACACCGCACATTAAAGGTACAAATTTAGCACATTTATTGTTTCTTGTTGCGACCCACATATAACTCTAATCCGTCACTCACCATCGTCATCGTTCGCCACCCGAATAATGCAAATAAAACAAACAATAATATTTCAGTTTTATTCCTTACAATTATCTATAACTTATTAGAAATTAAGGTAAATAAACTTTACATTGCGAATATATTATTACCAATTTACATACGTATAATTTGGGTTATTCGTGCACTCTGAGGCATTCTTTTTCAAATCGAACACGTAATATTTTCGACACTCTGGAATAGCTCCAAATTTATTTAAGGGTTGCTTATTGAAAATAAGCCCACCCATATTATATTTTTTACTTTTTGTCAATATGTTTAAAAATACAGGGTGTTTAAAAAAAATATAAAAATATGACACATTACCCTTTTTTAAAAAATATACCAGTTGGGAAGGTTAGATCACATGGGAAATTTTAAAGTAGAGACATTTTATAGTAGGTGCTATTATGATAGTTAGGATTATCAAAATTATAGTCGGTCTAAGCCGACTATAAATACACTACACATGCGTGATTACCATTCAAAGTGATATATAGGTCACCAGGGTATACGAATCATGAAAATAACTACAAAATGTCAATCGCTGAAGAATTTAATATTTGAGCCTGAAGTCAATATATATTTTACCAAAAAAGTTTACCTAAGCACGTATACAGTAAAATTCACCAGTAGATGTATGTTTTATATGAGGTATTTGACAAAAGTGGTCAGTTCACAGGTCACAATGAACTGATCATGCCCATTTTCAGTGACAGAACGCGTAGATATATAAGTAATCTAAATTAGGAGTTATATTTAGCTCTTCTAGTTTTTCTGTAATCAAGATTTCAACAGACAGATAGACGGACAGACACACGGACTCAGGAGGTCAAGCTGATCAAGAATATATATACTTTTCCATACCGGAGATGCTTCCTTCTGAGTGTTACAAATGGCGTACCAAACTCAATATACCCTTTCACTCTTAGTGTAGGGTATAATAACATTGCATCTGTACATCGTATAGGGTCAAGTTTGGTCTCATTTTGAAGGTAATAGAATTTGCTTTATTTCTTTATACAAATTTAATATATTTTATTAGCATTTATTACAAGCAATTAAAATATTTAAGAACATTTTACTAAATGAGAGTTTTTTTTTAAATAAAGACTAAAATTTTCCTCGTTAAATTCTATTTAAAAAAAAACATTATTTTGTTGAGTGCTCATCTATATGAAAACAATTTATTTGCTCAAACGACTGTGCACATAAGCTGTTTTTTATGAATTTTGACAGTATAACAAACCAACTCCTTGACCAACTTTTTGGCCTCCCAATGTAGTCGGTTCTCTCAACTGCTAAGTAGGTTATTATAACCAAAACTAAACAAATTGTAACATCATATCAAAAAGGATTTAATTTCATTTTTAATCGTTATAGATAAGTAAATAGGTAAATAAATAAAGAAAATTAAACATTTATCATATATTTTTTTTTTTTTTTTTTTTACAAATTAACCAACGCTCAGGGGATGCCCCCTATTCATGCAATGCACAGTGTTGATCGTAAGAAGGGATGATAGGTTAAATGGAGGGGGGAAAGATGGAGTAGTGTCGGTGAATGTTTGTTTTGAACTTGCCAATATCAAAAATGTCGGGAAAAACGGACGCAGGGAGATTGTTCCACAAAAGTGTCGTGCGACTGAAGAACGAATTATCTCTATAATGCGTGGTTCTGTTGAGAGTCGAGTGGACTACGAAGGGGTGGGCTTGATTTGATGCCCGAGTAGAACGAGAAAACACACGACCTGGTGGAATCAGGCCATGTATTTCACTCGAACACTTACTGTTGTAATACCTATAAAACAGGCTTACACACCCAACGGTCCTTCGGTGCTCAAGAGAACCAATAGACGATGAGATATTTTCATCCCCTATCAAATATATCGCACTTTGTTGAATTCGGTCCAGGAACTCCAAGGAGGATTTTGAAGCTCCTGCCCAAATGTGCGAATTGAATTCCATTTTAGGCCGAATATAGTTGGTGTAGATAGTGCGCAGGTCAGCAGGAGTGAAGTATGTTTTACACCGTCTTAAAAAACCGAGGCACTTGGCAGCTTCTTTCGACACATTAAATATGTGATCATTCCAACGGAGGTCACATTGAATTGATATACCCAGAACGAGCAGCTGACTGCGCAATATCCACAGAGTCCATATTGAGGGGAGGGAGGGGTGAATCCATTCTTTTGTGAGATAACAGACAACATTGGGTCTTGTTGGCATTAAAATCTACTCTATTTGCAACACCCCACTCGGAGATTGATTTAAGGTCATTATTGAGCGTGTTATTCATAGTGCGTCTTTTACTCTCAATCTCCAAAGAGGTTGGGCGCTTGTTGAACGAGTATGATTGACAAATGTTACTGTCATCTGCAAAGGAATGAATTGGGTTCTGGGTCAATGACAGAAGGTCATTGATAAATACCAGAAATAGGGACGGGGATAGGTCGGAACCCTTCGGAACTCCAGAATTGATGGAATGTTGTTCTGAAAATCACCATCCATCGCAACTCGTATAGAACGACCCTGAAGAAAACTCGATATCCATCGAGTAAAAGATTCACCGACACCAAATGCAATTAGTTTTCAAACGAGGGCTTTATGCCACACTCGATCAAAAGCCTTGGAAATATCGAGAGCAACAGCCTTACTCTCCCCGAAAAGGTGAATACATTTATTCCACTTTTCGGAGAGGACCGCCATCAAGTCACCTGTGGATCTGGCCCTACGGAAACCATATTGGCGGTCACTGAGCAATTCGTTGTGCTCAAGATAGTTCACAAAGTGGAAGTTAATTACGCTCTCCATTACCTTGGAGAGTGCTGAGCATATTGCAATGGGTCGGTAATTGGCAGGGTTCGTAGCCTCGGGACTGGCTGAACATTGGCAACCTTCCAACAAGATGGAAAAACTCCTGTCGTGTAGGAGATGTTGAAAAGGTTACGCAACGGTGAAGCCAGTGTTGACGCGCACTTCTTCAACACATGGGCAGATATGCCATCTGGCCCACAGGCTATGTTAATGTTGAGGTTTGCTAAAACCTTTTTAACTGCCCGAGTTCGAAAATGAATTTCAGGCATTGCAGAAGAAACAAAATCTACTATCTGGTTGATTACTATCTGGGAGCGTTGAATTATTTGCAAATAATTCTGCCAAGAGATTAGCTTTATCAACCGGGTCAGTGAAGGTCTGGCGTAGACGATGGTTGGAGTAGACGATGTCGTCTGATTCTTCACTCTTTTTACGAATGACCAGAAATTTTTACTACCTCTATGGTAGAGTAGGACCTTTTTGCGCGCGTTTTGTTCGCGAAGAAACTTTTCGCGCGAGATCACGGCATTACAGCATTCAGCATCAGTCAGCATTCTTATTAGAACACCAATTTTGAAAGGCTTCCTCTTTCGACCTGACTGCAATCCTGCAAGTCTCATTAAACCATGAGTGGTCCTTGGGTTTAATGCTATTTTTTTTAAGAGTTATGAAGGACCGCATACCCAATAAAATAATATTTTGTATCATTGTAGCCGCGGCATTTATGTCTCTGTCAGCGAAACACAATTTCCAATTAAAGTTACGAAAAAAATCATTTAACGCAACCCAATTTGCTTTTTCGTAAAGCCATACAGTCCTCTTCGGGGCTTTAATCGAAGAGGCGCGTAAACTAGAATATGAAAACTCAGCGGAAACAGTACAGTGGTCGGAGTTACCAAGAGGTGCAAGTACTTTTACATCATATTTTTCATGATGTGAAGTCAGAAAAAGGTCTAGCACTTTTGGGGCTTTGCCCACCGACGCGTGGGAGGTACGTCGGTTCCCGTACCAATTGAGTGAGTTGATTGCACTCTTCAAACAGCTCAACATAACAACCCTCCTGTGTTGGAAGACCCGAGTGGCTCAACCAAGTGGCGTTGTGCACATTAAAATCGCCCGCAACAACAATTTCACTGCCTGGAAATTGCTCCAATATATTTGAGATCGAATCAGAAAAGGCATCCAGCTTATTAAAGGTGGAAACCCTATCTAGATTCGGACTCCTATATAGAAAGCACAAGTGCATGATGTGTGTTTGGATTTTGAATTTAACCCAAATTGTATTAAATTCGCTATCCGACACACTATGCTGTTGCTGCAGTTGATACGCAACGTCACTCCGAATAAATAGAGCAAGGCCCCTATGGGCAGAGAATAATGGCAACAGGTGATAACCAGGCACATGAAAATCCAGTGGATCTGTACCCTCATGTACCTGGGTCTCACATAGTGCCATTATTTGAGGCTATGGATGGACACATACGCATATACAGAGAAAAAATTCGCCCTCAGCCCACGAAAGTTGCAAAAATCTATGCGGAATTTTTGCGGCATTTTCCTACTGGGCAAGTTCAAAACAATCAAACATACCACTAACGTGCAGCAGTTGACAGAAACAAATGAGAGCGCAAGCAAAGCAGTGGCGAGTGTTATGCCTTAACCACAGCGTAGCTTACGCACTCAGTGCAGCATCAACCGCGCACGCCAGTAGCAGGGAGTAGGATGGGGAAGGGAAGAATAACGAAAAACAAAATACAATTGCGGCAGAGGGCATAGAAGAGCCCCTTGCGTTGACAATTGCAAATAAAAAAAACAATGCAGCGAGTGCAGCAACTCAGCAGCCAGCGGCAGACGAAACCGGTTTTGGTTTATTGTTGTTGTTGTGTTTGTGGGTTTAATTTGTTTGGTTTATTGTTTGCGCTTTTATTTATTATTTATATTTATTATTTTATTTTGCAACTATTAAAAGACGACACTGGACTTTGCACGAATTTTAACACAAATAATTTAAATAGACGACGGACAGACGACGAACGAGTCTAGGAGGAGGTCTAGGCGACACGACCGTCCCCCATGGCTATGTTGACATTGACACCAATTTATTTAGCTCTCTCAACATTCGACTGATTCAGTTGTTGCAACACCGCGTATCAGTTCACACAGCTAATGAATACAATTGACACAACCAGTTTGTTTAGTTCTGGTATCCAATTTAATTATAAGAAATCGGCCATTTTTACCAAGCTCTAGCGCTCCAACGTGTTGCAAACCCGAAGTCAGCGTCACAACTGCGTTCCCGAGATCGAACATTGCCGACGATTCGTTGTGCTGCTGATTTCGTGTTTGCAACACGTTGGAGCGCTAGGGCTGCATATAATAGAAACACAACAGATAGAAAGAAAATAGTAAGAACTCTGTACAATAGTATGCCCGTTGTTGAAGAAAGTATATTTGGGCATGAAAAAACCGAACAGAAACAACGAAGAAGCTTTAAAAAAATACGCTGTCCGCAATACAAAAACAGCGAGTGAAAAATCTGAAGCTTGTGAGACTGATGTTGTCCTGCTTGGGCATCGCAAAACAGCTGATTCCGCAGTTGAATCAAATAAATATTGGTTGCTACAACCTAATGTTATATCCAAATATCTGTAAGTCAACTAAATATCGGTTATGTCTCATTTTGAATTTAGTTGCCGTAGCAATGGAAATAAAAAAAATGACAATGGATAAAAAGTTTGTTTCCCTAATCATTGTTGCAGTTGCTTCAACTAATAGTTGGTTACACCTCATATTATTGTTTACTACAAATGAAGGTGCAAATGAATATTCGTTGAAACAACTGCACGCCAAGCTATTATTTTTTTGTATGTACGAGCATACACAGAAAAATTTTGTTTATAAATGGAATGAAAGCCGTTAATTGCGACATCGTTCATAATACATATGGAAAAAACCATTCTATTTATGAACAATTCTTCGTATATACGAATCGCATAATTTGTGCGAAATTGATATAATAAACGCGTTCATAATTGTTATGAATTACGTTCATTAAGATATTCATATTAATTTTTTGACGCAAAGCAGCGTGGCGTTCGTCACGTGCAATTCAGCCGATCAGAAAGCCGATACTGAAAAATAAAAAACCAATCCACAAAAAGGAGCATAGAAAATACAACACAAACTAGGTAGGTAGGTATTTCAGTATATGTGTATGATCGTATGTGTGACCTGTAACCATTTTGTCCATTCTAAAAATAGATATTTATACCCTACACTAAGAGTGAAAGGGTATATTCAGTTTGGTACGCCGTTTGTAACAGCCAGAAGGAAGCATCTCCGGTATAGAAAAGTATATATATTCTTGATCAGCATGACCTCCTGAGACTATTTGACTGAGTCGATTAGCGATGTCCGTCTGTCTATCCGTATGTATCCCTTTAACCACATCTTCCTCCTAGATGATGTGGTTAAAATCGATTCTTTCATACAAGTTAATTAAAAATTTTTTTGTTTTGTTATAATTATAATACACAGAAACTTCACTACATTTCAATAATGTAGTGAAAACGCTAACACAATAGAAAATAATGTTTTTCAAAAAATTGTAAAATAAACTAATATCCGTTTTGTTCATTTAACTTTTCATTTTATTTTGAATGGTTATATTAACAAATGCAGCCTTTCCATTTACAAAAACCATTGTCCTTTTGACAAATAATGATTTTCTTTTATTAACAAGGGTAAAACCATCTTTTTAGTTAAATACTCAAATGGAAATTTGTAAGATTTACAAATATTCGTTAATATAACAAGTACAGAAAAATTACTGGTACGGATAACGAAATTTTTGTGGAAGAACAAAAAGATTTAAAAATCGTTGTTTATTTAATAAACAAAAACATGTTTCATGCAACAATTGGTCATTCACATATTTTCATTTGTGAATGCCACCACAGGAATTTTTTGTGGGTATTCATATTTTTGTTAAAAATGTTTATGAAATATTTTTCAAATAAAATGAATATATAAAATTATAAATTTACCATGGAAAATTTATAATAACTTAGTAATTATAGACACAATTAGAAAAAATATAATGTAAACCTGAATATTTTTCAAATAAAATGAATATATAAAATTATAAATTTACCATGGAAAATTTATAATAACCTAGTAATTATAGACACAATTAGAAAAAATATAATGTAAAGCTGAATCAACAAATTCCTTATGTAATTAACACCAAATAATTATTTTGCTAGAATAGTGACCTAGATGTCCGTATTAGAAATTACCTATATCAAAAACCAATATTTATTTTTTAGAAATACGAAAATATTTTCAATCAGCTTGAGGTAAATCAGAAAATCAAAATGTATTTTTATACCCTACACTAAGAGTTTGGTACGCCGTTTGTAACACCCAGAAGTAAGCATCTCCGGTATAGAAAAGTATATATATATATTCTTGATCAGCATTCCTGAGTCGATTTAGCGATGTCCGTCTGTCTGTCCGTCTGGTATCCTTACTACTTATAAAATTGTAGAGTTAGATGAATGAAACTCATAATTTAGATTACTTATATACCTACACTGTATGTTGGCTGTAAATTGGCGAGATCGGTCCATTGTGGCCTGTGATCTGACCATTTATATTCAAATATCTCATATAAAATGTACATCAATAGAACAATTTTACTGTATACGTGCTTAGGTAAACTTTTTTGGTCAAATATATATTGACATCATGCTCAAATACATGAAAATAATGCTTTCCGCGGAAACGACTCGTGGTTCCCAAAAAAAAAATCGGAATTCGGTACACATACCCATTTGTAAATATGGGTATCAAATGAATGGAAATTCTTCAGCGATTGAAAGTTTGTTGTTTTTTTCAAATCGAAATTCGGTGCACCTACCCATTTGTAAATATGGGTATCAAATGAATGGAAATTCTTCAGCAATTGAAAGTTTGTTGTTTTTTTTTAGGATTCGTATACCTATATACCACTTTGAGTGGTAACTACACATATGTGTAGGGTATTTATAGTCGGCTTAGACCGACTATAATTTTGATAATCATAATAACACCTACTTTAAAATTTCCCATGTGATCTAACCTTCCCAACTGGTTTTATTTACTGACGCGTCATGCCGCATGACGGGCAGTGATTATTTGGACTACTCGTCGTGACGCGTCGATAGTCGATATTGGCAGATACAGTTCTTTTTTTATTCGTATGTCATTTCGTACTTAAAGAGCAAATCGTTTCCTTTGTTATTTACAACTCCAAATAAACGTGCGCCGCACAGTGTGCCCAAACGCTCTTAAATCGGGTGAAATTCAGTATTGTCGGAACCACTCAACTGATTTAAAATATTTAAAAAGTGTTGTACAGAGAGAACTTGAGAGAACTTAAGTTTTGAATTGGAGTTTGTATCTTTAATAGTTATGGAGATAAAAATCAATAAAGTTGAACATTTTTACATGAACATTTTTTCAAAAATTGTAAAAAAATCCAAAAATTATCCGAATAAAATTATTTTGTTTATGAAAAGCTTACATTGAGATCTAAAGAAAATGTGCTTACATGAGAAAATATCTTGATTAGTTTTAAAGGTATAGACTTGAACATGATTTTTTTTTTAAATTTTTGAAGACTTTACTTTACATATTTTTACATAGATTTTCATTTTATCATGAAATCAAAATATTTGTAAGGGACTTTTATAAAGTGGTTTAGTAAATATATAATTGTAAAGTCGAAAAATTTTTGTATTTCCCATTTTTTCATTTTTTTTTTTGGAAAATCTGACTTCGGAAATCACCGTAAGTATTTTTTTCTTCAGTAACATGTACTTTTGTTATATTTTTTGATAGATAACATTACTGAGAATCTTCTAAATGATAAAACTTATCCAAAATATATTTAACCATTCTGGCAACACTGGTCAAAGTTCAAGTTTTTTAATATTTTTTTTACTTTGACCCCCTGCAGAAAAGTTTTCAAAGTCGAAAGTCAAATTTCTACACCAGAATACAATTTTGTATTTCGTATGGGAAATTATGCAAAACTAACATTGAATTTGATTTCACATATATAAATTATAGTTAATTCAACAATTCACGAACCATTGCTGTCGTTTCTGAATATGAACTACGACATTAATTCGCAGCAACCGAAGCATGACCGACTACTCGGCTAATAGTTGTTTGCACAAACCCGAATAACGACTGTCGGCTATTTTGCAAAAACCGAACAACGACTATCGGTAGTTGTGTTTGACTGCCACAGCCACACACAAAAACCGAACATAAACTGTCGTCGTAAAAATGTGAAAATGAAATAGCAGCAGCAGTGGTCATTTTTTAAATTTGAATTACTACTGGTGACTGTCATAGTTTTAGTTTTCAGAAATGTGCTATGACTGCTGCTGCTGTTGTATATTCAATAGTCGCAGCCAAAAAGATATAACGGTTTTATGACAAGTCCTTTTAAAAAAATTATATTTTCTGAAATAATGTTGTCCTGCACATATACTTCGACGGGCAAAAAAGTAAGGTTAAAAAATGTTTAGAACTAATTTTTCTTTCAAACAAATTTTACGTTGAGCTTTGAAAACTTTTCTGCAGGTGTGCAAAATCAAAATAAAATGAAAAAATACGAAATTTTGATGAAACATGATGTTAATTAATATGACATTTTTCACACATATGTAAGGTAAATATATAAGTGTTTAGTATCATTGAAAATAAAAGTTTTCAAGGAATCTATGTGGCGAATATAAAGACAATCTGTATATAGTTTCTGAAAACATTTTTTTTTTGAAAAAGAAGAAAAATAAAAATAATAAAAAAATTAGAAAAAATAGTTTTATGTACTTATGCTTTATTAAAACATTTTTACGAATATATATATTATAAAGTGGAATATAACGGTTTTAATCTAAGTCCAATTAAAAAATGCTACCCTACACATATACTTCGCGAGGAAAAAAATAAGTAAGGATCAAAAATACGTAGAAATAACTTACCCTTAAAATTGTTTACTTGACTTTGAACACTTTTCTGCAGGGGGTCAAAGTCAAAATTAAATTAGAAAACTAGAACTTTGACTCGTGCTGCCACATTGGTTAAAAATATTTTAAATAATTTATTTCATTTTAAAGGTTCTCAGTAATGTTATCTATCAAAAAATATAACAAAAGTACATGTTACTGAAGAAAAAAAGTACTTACGGAGATATGCGTAAAAGTCCAATTTTCCAAAAAAATGGAAAATAAAAAAAAAAATCGACTTTACAATTTTATATTTACTAAACAACTTTAGATATTTAAAAAGGGTTTTCAGTTTATGATTTCTGTGTTAATTGTTTATAAAATGTTCATATAATTTTGATTTCATGATAAAATGTAAAATCTATGCATAAATATGTAAAGTAAAGTCTTCAAAAATTAAAAAAAATCATGTTGTCTATATCTTTAAAACTAATCAATATATTTTCTCATGTAAGCACATTTTCTTTAGATCTCAATATAAGCTTTTCATAAACAAAAGAATTTTGAAAAACGGATAATTTTTGAATTTTATACAAATTTTGAAAAAAAAATCATAAAAAAACTCTACTTTACCGATATTTATCTCCATTACCATTAAAGATACAAACTCCAATTTTAAAACTTAAGTTTTGTTTGTGCAACACTTTTTAAATTTTTAAAATCGGCTGTGGGGTTCCGACAATACTGAATTTCACCCGATTTAAGAGCGTTTGGGCACACTGTGCGCCGCAGGTACTTAACATCGCTCAACAACAAACAGCAGCAATAGGCAGCAATATGTAAGAAGTTAAAAAAATAAATAAATTAAAATAATAAAATAAAAAAGTAATATAATAAAATAAGAAAAAATAATACAAGTAAATAAAAAAAATAGTTTAAAAGTTCATAAATATCATGAATTTTTTTCATAAATATTATGAAAGCGGTCATCCATATTATGAACTTTTTCATTACGTTTTATGAACGATTCATAAATTGGATGAATTTGATCATTGGTTGAGTAATAATGAAAAATTCATAAAATTGAGAAAAAAATTCATAAATAGTATTAACTTTTTTTTCTGTGTAGGGCCAGGCAACTTTATGCACGCATTTAAAATGTATTCTTTAATATTTAAACTTAAAATGTAAAAATCAATAGTATATGTGTTGTATAAGTGTTGAACATCCTTTTTATATTGTGTAAAACTACGAAATACCTAAGTACAATTTTGCTCAGATAACATAAATTTATTATTTTTTAATCTTTAAAAATATAACCATATTTCTTTTAATTTTTAAAAATGAATAATAAGTGCGTTGGTATTCGCAAATTTCATAGACTCAGAGCTAAAACGATTCTGTCACACTTAAAGATATTGAAGAAAATAATGTTAAATTTAAAAAAAGAATTTTCATTCTTAAAAAATAATAATAAAATGTTTCAGTTTATAGTGGAAATATGTCCATAAAAGCATTTTTACACGTTGTATCAATACACACAAAAAAAAACTTTATTGTTAGTCAAACTACATTTTTTTAGTTTTAGATATAAGAACCGACTTAGCAGTTGAGATAACCGAATATATTGGATGGGCAATGAGTTGGTTGTGGAAACATATATTTTTTCTATGTATTTAACTTTACTGATTAATCAGAACGATGCTATATCCAAAACACATAAAAAATAACTTATGAGCACAGTCGTTTGAACAAAAAAGTTGGTTTAATACAGATGTGCACAAATTACCATTCAAAAAAGAATTTAACGAGGAATTTAACGAGGAAAATTATAGTATTAACTTAAAAAATAGCTCTCATTTAGTAACATGTTTTTAAACATTTTAATTGCTTATAATAGTTACATGGTAATGAAATATATATTAAATTTGTTATAGGAAATAAGGACAATTCTATTATCTTCAAAATGAGACCTGAGACTTGACGCTATACGATACACAGATGCAAAGTTATATAATTTTTAAAAAAGGTCTATGCGTCATATTTTCATTTTTTAAACATCCTGTATTTTTAAACCTATTGACAAAAAGTAGAAAAAATATGGGTGGGCTTATTTTCAATAAGCAACCCACAAAAAAAAATTGTAGCAACTCCAATGAGCAACTGAATATTTTTGACGAAATCCGTTCGATTTAAAAAAAGAATGTATCATATATATGATGTGAAATCTGTTATTGTACTCTGTAAAGGAAACCAGAACATCTTCCAGTTCAACTTTTTATGCATAAAAATGAACTCACCTTTCTTTTTATTTAGTTTTATTTCATTTTTCCAGTATGATGCTACGCCGAGGCTGAGACAAATATCACGCACTTTAAAAGCGAACCACTAGCTGTAACGAATGCGATTGAACTGTAAGAAACATTACAATAAAGCAAGAATAAAATAGAAGCATAAACGTAGAAATTATTGTTGTTTGGGTCCAACAATTTTTTTTATTTACAAACAATTTTTATTTAACCAAAAACAAACTATATTTTACACTTTTTCCCGCGAAATTATAAATGCACACAAATTTTTATCAGCAATACATTCAACTACAAATCTAAAATATGTAAAATATATTGTTTCGATACAAATAAATATATTGTTCGTGCAAATAACTGCATAAACAGGTATCAAACAAAATTGTAAAAATATATTTTGCCAGGAATTATATTTATCCTATACAAAAACACTTGTGTATAGAAAATAAACTTGGTTTATCTACGAATAATAATAATAATAATTGTTTGGCGCTACAGTCCTGTATAGAACTTCGGCCGAGCTCTCTCACCATTTGAGCTATTGGTGTTATATTTGTACTCTATTGTACTACGAATAAATGTTAAAAATATTATTCAAAGAAATAGTCTGACATTTACTTTACATAACTGCTGACATGTTTATGAATTTAATTTTTTTTATTTTTTTATTATAGTTTTTTTTATCCTTAATATGTTTGAGAAAAACATAACATGAAAAAAAAATACAAAAATAGAATTTTGGTAAATGCATAAAATTACGATTACAATTTTCTCAAAAACGTTACGTAGTCAAAAAAAAACTAAGTATGGAATATTAGTTTTTTTTTTTAATCAAGAATTTAAAATTTTTATTTTATTTTAGTACGATACTTTTTTCCTAGTGTATGTACAGCATATTTATGAACACGATTCATAACAATTATGTATATATGACTTTTGGTGATCTTGTTCTTTTTTTTACTGAATGCTACTTATACACTTATCTGAAAGATAAACAAACAAGCAGTACCCGGTTGTTTGAAAAGTAAAAAAAGACAACAATAATAATGTTAAACACATTGCCTACACCGATGAAGAGTGAAACAGGGTCACTTGGGTTGACATATGTTGTGTGCACAGTTTTGCAAAATTTCCCATCGCAGAGTGTTTTTTTTTTTGTTTGGGATGTGTTGTAAAAATCGTTTTGTTAGTGTGCGTCGCAGTCGCAACATGGACAAACTTTTATTCAACTTGGACAATAATGCCTTAGATTTTCCCATTTTAGGGGGTAAAGTCCCTATCTATATATTCAACATATTCACCATTCTTCACCACTGCTTTAAAATTTTTGCCAAACAGGATTTTCATAAAAAAAAACATATTCTAGCAACATAACGACTCTCAAAAAGATCATAATCAACGTTTAAGTTTATATACTAATTTAGTATTACTCAAAAAGTTCAGTCACTCGATATTCAAGCGTACGAAATTGTGAAATATGTATAATAAAATTAAAAATTTCCGTAGGAAATGAGATAATCAGATCGCTCATTCTTCAAGTAAATTCACAGTGTTATACATTTTGACATCCTCATAATTTTACTTAAGCATAATATAATTCCAGCTTAAGTCTAAACAATGCATGGTTTCCATGCTATCACTATGTATGTCTTTAATATTTATTTCTTGTATTTGTTTAAATTAAGTAATAAATATTTTAATTTTTTTGCCTAAAATTATGATTTAATTAAAATAATATTTTGTTTGTAAAATTAAGTTTTCACTATAAAAAAACGGTTTATAATATCGTCGTTGTAGAACTTTTTCAAACAGCCAATTGTATACTTACAAAAATCTTAATATATTTTTCAATTTTTAATCGATGAGCTCAATATACCAAATGATAAGAAAATGTAAATTTATCAATTAGTATTTCAACTTTAAGAATGTATCAATTACTTTTTGTAATAATTACCAACAAAGTTGAAATTTAAGACTTTCATACAATGTATTTGGTGACTTTTAGTTCTACAACGACGATATTATATATTAAAATGAACGTATAAAAAAGTAATTTTTGTATTTTAACATTTGCCAAAGTTTTGTCCCTCCCTAAAAGGAGGAAAGTAGGACACACTTGTCTTTATTCACCACTTTGTTTTTTTCTCGTTAATTATAAAATTTGTATGTGAAAATGCAAGTATTTTATTACTTTTTGGTAAAACAATGAATTTTCGGTATAGTTTTAAAAATCATTTTTAGACTCATTGCGTGCAACTCCAAACTTTTGCATTTGAGTAGTTCAGTTGCAAAAAATGTGTAAAGTTGGCAAATTATACAATTATTTCAGCATCTGAAATAACAAACAGCTGTTTTGAGTTGTTAAAAATTGTACACGGTGAAACAACAACAATGCCGGCAAAGCCCATGTACACAATCCGTGTACCAAAAAATATCTACGATCAGCGCCATTTTTTTTTCGATTTTGGCGAAGTCGCACGTCTTATAGTCATCTCTTTTTTCATCTTTTCATCTTTTTTTTCTTATTTTTGAGAAAACTTTTAAAAGAGTTTAATTAAAGGTGCATGATTAAAATTATTATGTGACGATATTTTGCGTGAATTAGTTGCACATTTTAGAACAATTATTAAAAGACGTAAAACTGTCATTCCGAGATTACTGAAGTTTGATAACTTGACTTTCGGAAAGCATTTCAAAGATAGGGGTGTCCGATCCCCAAATACCTCTTGTCTGCGGACCTGGCCAAAGATACTTTATGACAAGCGATGGTTGGCTCAAACATCGCTTGTCATAAAGTATCTTTGGCCAGGTCCGCAGACAAGAGGTATTTGGGGATCGGACACCCCTATCATTGAAATGCGTTCCGAAAGTCAAGTTATCAAACTTCAGTAATCTCGGAATGACAGTTTTACGTCTTTTAATAATTGTTCTAAAACTAATTCACGCAAAATATCGTCACATAATAATTTTAATCATGCACCTTTAATTAAACTCTTTTAAAAGTTTTCTCAAAAATAAGAAAAAAAAGATGATTACCAGAAATATCACAGCCCTAAATTATCAAGTTATATACAAATTATTTAGATCGACTTTGAGACAAACATCTCTCAAACATCCGACAAATACGATAAATATTGGTAACAACCATCTTTCAAATTTACGATTACGTATAGCAACCATCATTCAAACATCTTACAAATAAGAAGATAGTTGAAGAATATTTTGAAAAGGTACTCCATTAGAGTTAGCGGAGTTATTTTTATTGAATCCTTTGAAGGTAAAATTGTACAACGACTTGAGACTTCTTCGTGGAAGAACCAATTTCGATCGGCGATGCTGTCATCAAAGTAAACTCTGAAAAGAAATATTTTTCCATCACGTGTTGATAAATTCAATACCATTAAATTTTATTTTCACTTTTACCATAAACATGTAATATTTTAGTTAGCACTTTTTTGTACCATTGGATTTACTTAATTGTTGTGGATATATCGAGCGTAACGAAAAAGTTCGCTGATTGAAATGCTGATTATTGAGAAAAATATTTAATTATTTATCAAAATGATTAAGAAAAATTTGAAATGAATATGTAACGCTGAAACGCTTTTTTTTAATTTTCTAGAAGTGGCCCAACAGTTAATTATAATATTTCGTTGGCAAGTTATATCGAAGAAGCACGGCAGGCGAAATTTTTTTATAAAATATTAAATTTTATATTTTTTAAAACATAAATACAAAAGTGTATAATAGACTTCTGATTAAATTTCTTTTCGTTTGGGTACCCACACTTGTATCTATATATTATTCGTGTATAAAATGAACTCAGTTGTTAAAACTAAAAAGGGTCCTGAGGTTACTGGAGTTATCGGATCATGAACATAATAACATATTAATCGTGAGATCAATATCTTTCATTTCAGTACCTACATGTTCATATAGGTAGGTGTATATGGTTTCGATTTATCTGGGGTACCACAAGTCCGATAGTTTGAAGAAAAAATATTTCATATATATATTTCATTTCATCCGGTTATCTAAAGTTCAGCCAATTTGTTTGTTTGTTTGGAGATTTTTTGGTAGGAGTAACGAATTTTTTTTCCATATATATATATCAAAAATAATAATGAATTTTGATTTTAATAAATATGTATCTAAAATTAAAATTATATTTGAATTTTGAAAGTATTTATCAAAAATAATTATTTTTAACTTTAATAATATTAACTTTTATTTATATTTCTCAAATATAATTATTAAAAAATATTTTAAAATTTAACAGTCCTATAATAAAAAGACCATAAATTAAAAATATTCATCGAATGTTATCTAATGGTACCATTTGTTTTACAGTGCCATCATTTCTTACAATGACTTTTTACATATAAATTTGAAAAAAAAAATATATATTTGGTCTCTGATTTTACGAAGCTGTACATATCTCAGTATCCTTTGGAAACAAAATTCAATTTGAGTATTATATTAAAGGTGATCAATACCGACATCTCGTTGGAAAACTACTTCAGATATACACAATGTATTTTTAATGATTATTTTCACGTAACGAGTCAGCATATTTCGAAAACCAAAAATATTTGAATTTGATTTTTTTTTTAAGTATAACATTTGTACCAATTGTACCATTTGTACCAAACTTAAGTTTGATATTTAACCTAGTTTTTTGTACCATTTATTCAAGAATTAAAAGGTAATAGTTATTTCACCAATTATTAAATTAATTTACAACAGTTTTTTTTAATTTCAAAAATACAAAAAACGTAAAAATCGGATCATAAATCGTCGTTATAGAACTAAAGGTCATCAAATAATTTTTTTTTTTTTGTTAATAACTTCTTCAATTATAATTTGAAACAATCATAACCTTTTAGCGCAGTGCCGAATGGACATACTTAAAAACTATATTTTGTAAATAATTGATTTTTAATTATGAAAATTAAACCAACACATCTATGAATTGTCGAACTTTTATCAAACTTTCATAAATGGTATTTGGACTTATAGTTGTACAACGAAGATATACAAAAAAATATGTATATTTTTTAAAAACTAAATTCAAAATCATCTATTTGACAATTTATTCTATACAAAAATTCTAAAAAAGTCGAATTTTTTTTAAGTCGAATTATTAAAGTTGTTTAAAATTGTCTGTGATTATGCGCCTATAATGTTTAAATTCGATTTAATATTGATACCCCGAAACAAAATTTATGTAATTTTTCAGGAATATTTCCGGCCAACACACAGATAAATGGAATATTTTGTGAAGTTTTAGCAGGTTGTAAAATTTTGTGGAATTTTAATGACAGATTCACGGCATATTTTGGGATCGGACAGTTCGGGCAGACAGCTTGTAATACAAACTCCGCCTATCTCTTTTTAAAATATGTCGAGCAAATGTTTCTAAACTGTCTCGACATTCCCTAAAATTTTTGTCTTGGGACATTTTGATATAGATCTCAAAACACTTAAAACTCGAATTGTGTATTCTTCAGAATATTTGTCAAAATACAATGGCGCATATTCGTAGACAATTTAAAGTCTACTTTAAAATAAAAGTTACCAGATATTTTTGGCAATTTTAACGAAGATTAAAATGTCAAAAAGTTTTTTTTAAGTCGCAAAACAATAAAATGTAATTTACAGAATATTAGTAATCTGGAAATAGTAATCTGGAAATAGAATTTTTTTCATGTTGTGTTTTTTTTTTGAAAATTTGTTTTAAAAATTCAAAGGTGCGATCGCCCCCATTGTCCCTCCCCTCTGGATCCGCGCTTGCCAGCAACGTGTTTAAAATTATAAAATGGAGATTTTTTGATTACACTATTTTACAAATTAAGGGTTGTTGGATTCCACCGAAATGAAACTAATCATTTCTAGTAGATTTTGGTCTTCTGATTCTAGCTGCGCACTAAGTATTTACCAGAGTAGTTGAAGAATGTATTCTTTTGGGAATGCATTCATCTAAAAAATTGAATAGAATGGGAATTCAAAATTAATGCATTCATTTTTGTCAAATGAATGGGAATACAAACGCTTGAATTCCCAATCAGATGGCCTTCAAAATGAATCAGATGGCCTTTGATGAATGCATCATCAAAGCTTGAATTCTTTTTTTGGCAAAAAAAGAATTTGTTGGCATTCATTTGATTTTGTAATTTGTCAGAAAAAAAGTGTTACAATATTAAAGTCGTAAAATCCCGCACTTTCCGGAATTTTTGTTGTTGTTTACGTACAAACGTAAACTCGATATGTTTGAACATCTCCGTCCGTCATATCCACACAATCGATTATTTATCGATTACTGCGGCGAACCGATCGACCGTCGGCTCTGTCAACGTTCACCGCATATAATAGCACTCGTTACGTTTTCTCAAAATCGAACGCACGAAAACCCACCCGTCTCCGCTACATTTAAAGTTAAAAGTTTTAAAACATATTTATATTGTTGACCCGTCACCGCAACAAATAAACAAACAAACCCAAAAACCCGTCAACGCGCCAACGCGCCATTCGGTCCCGCGACAATTAAAACAAACTAATAATAAACATTCAACAATCAACACAAACCCAACAACAACAAGAGGAATTCTACACAACAAAGGAATTTCAACATCACCCAACATCATCAACGTTCACAAAAACCACTTGGCATCAAATACTGAAACTTAAGGAAAAATCTTTGCATTTATTATATTGTATTTGCCGCGACCCATTCGACCCATAGTAAATTGAAATTGAATATTTCAATCGTGTTTCCCAATCCGCCAATTGCCATTACTACGTTCTCCAGCCGAACAGTTGTTATTGACATTTTAATGAAAATATAACATTGTTATTGGAAAATAATGAGAGTAGCGTCGGTAGCTCAAGGTTAGTGAGTTGGACTGCGAGCCGAAAGGTCCCCGGTTCAAGACTGGGCTGGGGCTAACAACATCTTTTCATAGAAACATTTTTCTATACCGCGCTACCTCTCTTTAGGTCCCACCACCACCACTTAGGTCCCACCACTTTGAGTACAAATATAACCCGGTGAGAGAGCTCAGCCTAAGATCTTATAGGACTGTAGCGCCAAACTATTATTATTATTATTATTTAAAAAAAAAACCTGCGTTTTCATAAATATGTGAACAATTACAATGAATTGGACATTTTTGTGGCAAACATTTTCGGGAATTATGGGATCGTGGGACCAGAAGCGCTCAGTTGTCTGCGACACACATATGGCAAATTCCGTGAAACTTAAATTTCGTAATTTGAAGCAGCGCAGCATCAACAGGTGTTACAACCTCTTAACAACAAATGTATTTCGGTTGCAACACTGAAACGTTGATTCAATTAACCTCATGCCAAAAGAGGATTTTTCTGTGTGTACTAATTATGTATAAAGTAACATTTTGTTTTTGCGTAATTAAAATATATATATTGTCAATATCATGCAAAAGGGCATTACATTTTTTAATACAGTTTTTCCCCAAGTATACTGTGCCAAAATATTGTGTGGTTTTGTTGGATATTGTTCTTGGCAAATCTTTAAATAAATTAAATAATTTTTTAAATAATAGTGCCAATCGATAGGTGCAGTAAAAACAAATAGTAAATGCCTCAACACTACTATTTTATCCTTTTAAGTTATTTCCTTTTTAGTCAGTAAGTTGTCCAAATCAAAAGATATTTTACTAATTGATGAATAAACTATAATACCAAAAAAATGTAAATAAAAATACTAATTTTTAAAGCACTTCTAATGTTAAAATTTGAATTCCCAACATTTTTAATTTTGACGATATAATGTCCAAAATATTCTGGTATTTATATAACAATATAAATAAATTTATTTTTTGTACTTATTGATCAAAATTGGGCCATATTAATAAAAAAAAACTATTTTCTTTTAAACAAGCTTAGATTTTCAGGGCAAATATTTTATTTTATTTCAACATTTTCTATGTAATTGATTAGTCCAATGTTCTCATTAATACCAATAAATTTCTAATTTTATATTTTTGAACATAAACAAATGGTTTTCAGAAAATAAATTGAAGTTAAAATATCCAGCCAACTAAAAAAAATATTTTAACAATAACACTGCCCTACAAAATTGAAATTTTGACATGGTGTAGTAAAAGTTACAGTAAATATTGGAAACATTTGCAGCGTTGATTCCGAAAATGGCATCAGTTTTTTCAAATTTGCTCTAGTTTTTGAGATATAGCTCATTTTATATATTTTTATTATTTTGGTATTCTTTTATTTTTATAATTCAAACAAAAGATAAGAATGAAATTATATTTTCGACATTAGACGCAGAAAACCTTGCGCCACAAATAAAAAATGTATTTTGTGCGTAACAAAATTTGTTTGCGAGATATAAGCAAAAGAAGTTCAAAATTTTTCAAAAATAATTAATGTTATGAGTAATAGTAAGCTAAAATTTCTATATTAAATATATGCAACTTTTCTTTACTAGTTAAATTCAAAATTTTTCCAAAAATTAAAAATTTTGGTAATAAAATACGTTTTTCCTTAGTGGAAAAAATGATAAATCTGTCGGTCTGTCCGACTGTTTGTCTTGCAGTCCGTATACGAGGAAACTTGAGATATACTGGTCAGAATGCGATTAAATTTGGTCACAATATGTTTTAGCCAAAAGTTGGAACTCAGTTCGCCAAATCGGTCAACAGACACGCCCACCTCCCACACGAGTCACTATTATATAATACTTGAGGAACTAATACCTCGAAAAGTATTCAAGATATAGTTATAAAATTTAAAACGTATTGTTAGAATTCACCTAAAAATATGTGGTCCAAAAATGGACCCACATTTTTTTTGGTGAACATAGTGAACATTTAAGCTGTTAATTATTAAAATCAAATGTATGAAACATATGCCTTACAAAATTTTAAATATAGGCCGCCCAATTTTATTTGTTTTTAATTTTTTTATTAGTTATCTTATACTGTATATCAATTTTTTAAATTATATAAAATGTACATTTCTGATATGCGAATAATATTCTGAGGATGATGGGGTTCAGAAAAATTAAGTACTTTAAAATTAAGGTATACAATTAAATATCTCACATAAATATCCACACCAAAGGTGTAGGTGTATTGCATAGTCGGGCCCGACTGACTATAAAAGTCCGTCCCATGTGATCAAACTTATCCATGTGACCTAACTTTCCCAACTCGTCTTTATTAATTTAATGGTTCAAATATAATATTAAGTCAAATAAGACTTATTATGTCTTCTACAGTGGTTATGATAAAAATTTAATCTACACTACAAAAAAAAAATGACTGAATTTTTTAATATCCGACATTACTTTTGAATATTTGAAGTACTTCATCATTCTAAAAAACTTAAATTTTTGATATTTTTTAATGTTTTTGAGTTATTACGTGAAACAAATAAATAAAATATCACGTAATTTTTACCGAATATCGCTGAACATGAAATGGGTTATATGGAAAAACATCTTAAAGTATTACAAGGAAATTCGATGTCAATTCCCTATGGCTAAATTATATTAGTCGGTCCTATAGGAGGACATGGCATAAAATATTCAACAGGCACGGTGATCAGGACACGGTGAATAGAGACGGGTTTTAATGAGGATTCATGGCGCTACATAATAGTTCATTTTTATCATTTTTTCCACTAAGGAAAAACGTATTTTATTACCAAAATTTTAAATTTTTGGAAAAATTTTGAATTTAACTAGTAAAGAAAAGTTGCATTTATTTAATATAGTAATTTTAGCTGATTAAAATTTTTGTCTATTATGTAATAACGTTTTTTACTCATAATATTTTTATCATAATATTTTTTATTTGTCGACAAAACGTATGTCGACCAAACGTATGTCGACCAAACGTATGTCGACCAAACGTGTGTCGACCAAACTTGTGTCGACCAAACGTATGTCGACCCAACGTACTGTCGACCAAACGCACTGTCGACCAAACGTACATTCGACTATATAAGCTGTCGACCAAACGTACTGTCGACTAAATGAGCTGTCGACCAAACGTATGTCGACTAAATGAGGTGTCGACCAAACGTGTGTCGACCAAATGAACATGTCCCAATTATATGGAGTAAATGAGTCATCGACAACTTGATATCTGATTTGAAGTACATAGGTATTTCATGAGTTAAAACTCTTCGATACTTCATTAGGCGGAAAAATATGAAAATTAAAAAAAAAAACAATTACTGGACGCTACCCTCAAACCCCTTTATCTCGAAACTGGTTTATTTATAAAAACATTGGGCATAAAATATTTAAAAAATTGTAACGTGTCGGGAAGTTTTCCACGATATTGCAATTCCCTCTTAATATAAATCCATTTTTGTTTCTTCAGTTTTAGGACAACATTTCACATCACCGTGTCCATTTTATTATATTAAAAACAAAAATATTATAATATTTTTCAGTTGGCCTGGCATTTTTAAAAATTGGTTTTCTTTTTCTTAATGTGTATGTTTTATTTGCATATATAGTTTAATTTCAACAGAAGTCAAATACTTGAAAATTAGATTTTGAAATACTTATTTAAAGTGCCAACAGTAGCGAGTTTAGTATTAATATATATATATATATATAGTATAGAGTCAGAGAAAACAGCGATATTTAACATCACTAATTGCTACTCGCATCGAAAAGTACAAACTTACGATTTCCCAACGTTCTTCAATTGGATCTTAGCGTTTCCTGGAATTGTCATTAATGGTTCGGCGCATGCCAACCGCACGGCTGGACTATTGCTATGTACAATTCGTGCGCGCGAACTTTACGAGATTATTTCGTGGAATTGTTGCGACCTAACATCTAACATCATGCACAATTATTACAAAAATAAATATATTTAAATTTGTAAATAAATGCCAGTATATACATAATTAGTATTGTTATTAAGTACTTTCTATTTAGTATTTCGCTACTAAACAAAAATGCGCAACATTAACACTGTTGACGCTGCGCTGCTTCAAAATACGAAATTTGCCTTATGTGTGTCGCTGACACGATCCCATAATTCCCGAAAATGTTTGCCACAAAGTTGTCCAATTCATTGTAATTGTTAACATATTTGTGAAAACGCAGGTTTTTATAAAATATACTCTCATAATTTTTCAACAGCAATGATAAATTTTCATTAAAGTGTCAATAACGACAAAAATTCTGGAAAGTGCGGGATTTTACGTCTTTTATATTGTAACCCTTAATTTACTGACAAATTTCAAAAACAAATGAATGTCAAAAAATGAATGCATTCATTGTTTTTTGAGTTCTTTTTTGCCAAAAAAGAATTCAGACTAAAATGAATGCATTCTTTGATGAATGCATTCATTTTGAAGGCCATCTGATTGGGAATTCAACCGTTTGAATTCATATTCTTTTGTCAAAAATGAATGCATTCATTTTGAATTCTCATTCTTTTGAGTACAAAAGAATTAAAGAATGCATTCATTTTTGTCAAATGAATAGATATTCAAACGGTTGAGTTCCCAATCAGATGGCCTTCAAAATGAACGCATTCATCAAAGAATGCTTTCATTTCAGTCTGAATTCTTTTTTGGCAAAAAAGAATTCAAAAAACAATGAATGCATTAATTTTTTGGCATTCATTTGTTTTTGTAATTTGTCAGAAAAATAAGGGTTACAATATTAAAGTCGTAAAATACCGCACTTTCCGGAATTTTGTTGTTATTGACATTTTAATGAAAACATATCATTGCTATTGGAAAATTATAAGAGTACATTTTACTAAAATCTGCGTTTTCACAAATATGTGAACAATTACAATTAATTCGACAAATTTGTGGCAAACATTTTCGGGAATTATGGGATCGTGGGACTAGAAGCTCTTATTACACATACAGCAAATTCCGTGAAACTCAAATTTCGTATTTTGAAGCAGCGCAGCGTCAACAGTGTTGATGTTACGCATTTTTGTTTAGTAGCGAAATACTAAAAAGCACTTAACAATAGTAATAATGTATGTACTGGCATTTATTAAACAATTTAAATAAATTTATTTATTGTACTTAATAATCTAAAATTGTGCGTACGTTTTGAAAAAGAATAAAAAATTGTCAAATTTAATTACATATCAACTGGCTTGTTTTTATTAAATTTCTTATTGGCAAATAATTAACACATTTTAATAATTATTAAGGGTGTGTGCGAGTTCGAATAAATTGCTGAATAAGCTAAACTATGTCGGTAATGCAGCGTTTACTTTTCAATTTCGCTAGTTTTCGAGCAAACTAAATTGGAAGACATCAAACAGACATATGATAATCGATTTATCAGGGACTTTAACAATTACCGCTTACTGAATGGCGATCGAATTAAAACTCGTACAATTTTGTTTAATCAGCAATTTAGTCGAACTCTACATATGAAAAATATGCATTTTAAAAATAGTACTTTTCTAATTCATAAAGGCGAAAAGTACAAACCTATTGCTACTAGTGATGTAAATGTATGGAGTAAATGAGTAATCAACAGTGTTGATGTTGCGCATTTTTGTTTAGTAGCGAAGTACTAAAAATTATTACTAATTACTAATTATGTATAAAGTAATATTTTGTTTTTGCGTAATTAAAATATATGCATATCGCCACTATTATGCTGAAGGGCATTATATTTTTTAATACAGTTTTTCCCCAAGTATACTGTGTCATTTTTGGATATTTCTAGCAACAAAAGACAAAACGAAAACGGCGAATGTGATTTGTTGCAGGAAAATACTTTTCCGACTAAATCGACATTGCGTAAATTAACGATTATTGCAAATATGTTAGGTCGCAACAATTCCACGAAATAAGTTCGTGAACTTCGCGCGCTGAGCTTAAGCGCGCCCGAATTGCGCATAGCAATAGTCCGGCCGTGCGGATGGCATGCGCCGAAAACATTGATGACAATACCAGGAAACGCAAAGATCAAATTGTTGCGAAGAAAGTTGGGAAAACGTTAAGTTTGTACTTTTCGTTGCGCGTTCCAATTTGTGATGTAAAATATCGCTATTTTCTCGTACTCGATATTTACCTTGTTTTCAAATGTTTAGTTCTTATGCTAAAATTATACTATGTATGCAAATATAACACACATTTAGACACAAAAAAAAAATAAAAAATGCCGGACCAACTGAAAGGGACATAATTCGATCTCGCACACACCCTTAATAATTATTAAAATGTGTTTATTATTTGACAATAAGAAATTAAAAAATATAAGCCAGTTGACATGTAATTTAATTTGACAATTTTGTATTCTTTTTCAAAACACTATACGTACGCACAAGTTTAGATTAATAAATACAATACATAAATTTATTTAAATTGTTTAATAAATGCCATTATATACATAATTACACGGTTAGAAATATTGGACTAAATTTTAATACAATCTGACCACAAAGTTCTCCAATTCATTGTAATTGTTCACATATTTGTGAAAACGCAGATTTTAATAAATATACTCTCATTATTTTCCAATTGCAATGATATATTTTCATTAAAATGTCAATAACATCAAAAATTCTGGAAAGTGCGGGATTTTACGACTTTAATATTGTAACCCTTATTTTTCTGACAAATTACAAAAACAAATGAATGCCAAAAAATTAATGCATTCATTGTTTTTTGAATTCTTTTTTGCCAAAAAAATTCAGACTGAAATGAATGCATTCATTTTGAAGGCCATCTGATTGGGAATTCAAGCGTTTGAATTCCCATTTTTTTGACAAAAATGAATGCATTAATTTTGAATTCCCATTCATTTGAGTACAAAAGAATTAAAGAATGCATTCTTTAACAACTCTGATATTCCCTAATGTTTATAGGAAACATATACTAAGTAATACCAAAATTGTGATGTTTTCAAATTACTTTCAATTTATTTGTATTTACTGCATATTGAAATATTGTGACTAATATATTTTCAATATATAAAGTTTTCCCTTTGATCAATTTTTTTGTACCATTCTGCAACGAATTTTACTCAACAATTTCTATGCCAGATTCTATTTTATCTATTGTTGTTTTAAGAACCATAATATATTTTCCCAGTTCTTTTATAATTTTGCATAAGTCTAAGTTTTCTTTTGCAAACGCTAAGATCCATGCGTTATTTTATCAATATAAACCGCAATATTGATAAATTTACCCTGATAACCCAGAAAAATTAAGAAATAAATGAAACCTAAATTGCACCTAACCCTTCAATTAAAGGTCCAAACAATGTCTGACTCTGCTTTGTTCAAGTATAAGTGGGTGGACTTTCTATTTTTCACTTTGACCAATAAAGAAAATTTAACAAACATACCCAAAAATTTAGAGGAAATTTCAAATTCTGGGGATTTTTATGTATTTCACAATTTAATATTTGGCAGAATGTTTAGAACGTAAACACAATGTGTATGAACACGCCCGTCAGACCCACTCGAGTATCGCTGCAACGACTTTTGACGTTGAAAAGTGCAAGATCGTCACTCGATACGTTTAACTTAAAACGATAAAACGCGCAACTCACCCGTCTCCGAGACATACATTACATTTATAGTTCAAAGTTAACTAACTACCCAAACCCGCCGCCGCGATAATAAAAACACAAAAACCCGTCACCGCGACAAACGTGTTATCGCGACAATTAAACAAAACAAACAAATAACTCAACATCAACACAAACACAAACACAACAACAAGATTTCGGAAGATTCATAAGGAATCACTAAACAAACCCAACATTTAAACACTGCACATTAAAGGTACAAATTTAGCACATTTATTGTTTCTTGTTAGCGACCCACATATAACTCTAATCCGTCACTCACCATCGTCATCGTTCGCCACCCGAACAGCATGTCTTAAATAACATATTGTTTGGATGCAAATAAATCATACTTGCATGCACATTTTACCCAAACAACGAATGTTTATCTGCAAATGAAATATACTTACGTGATAATAAAATGCATTATTTAAATATAATTTTGTTTGGATGCAAATAAATCATATTTGCATGCACACATTACGCAAAAAAACAAATGTTTCCCTGCAAATAAAATAAACAATAATATTTCATTTTTATTCCTTACAATTATCTATAACTTATTAGAAATTAAGGTAAATAAATTTTACATTGCGAATATATTATTACCAATTTACATACGTATAATTTGGGTTATTCGTCCATATGAGGCATTCTTTTTCAAATCGAACACGTAACATTTTCGACACTCTGGATAAGCTCAAAATTTTTTGTTATAGGTTGCTTGAAAATAAGCCCACCCATATTATTTTTTTTACTTTGTGTCAATATGTTTAAAAATACAATGTGTTTAAAAAAATAATAAAAATATGACACATTGACCTTTTTTAAAAAATATACCAGTTGGGAAGGTTAGATCACATAGGAAATTTTAAAGTAGCGACATTTTATAGTAGGTGATATTATTATTAGTTAGTGATATTATTATTAGTTAGGATTATCAAAATTATAGTCGGTCTAAGCCGACTATAAATACCCTACACATGTGTGATTAACATTCAAAGTGATATATAGGTCACCAGGGTATACAAATCCTGAAAGTAACTACAAACTTTCAATCGCTGAAGAATTTACATTCATTTGATACCCATATTTACAAATAGGTAGGAGTACCGAATTTGTTTTTTTTTTTGGGAACCAGTAGTCTTTTCGCGGGAAAACATTATTTTCATGTATTTGAACATGAAGTCAATATATATTTGACCAAAAAAGTTTACCTAAGCACGTATACGGTACAATTCACCAGTAGATGTATGTTTTATACGAGGTATTTGACAAAAGTGGCCATTTCACAGGTCACAATGAACTGATCATGCCCATTGTCCACTGACAGACAGTGTAGATATATAAGTAATCTAAATTAGGAGTTCCGTTTATTTAGCTCTTCTAGTTGTTCTGTAATCAAGATTTCAACAGACAGACGGACATCGCTAAATCGACTTAGGAGGTCATGCTGATTAAGAATATATATACTTTTCCATACCGGAGATGCTTCCTTCTGAGTGTTACAAACGGCATACCAAACTGAATATACCCTTTCACTCTTAGTGTAGGGTATAATAACATTGCATGTGTACATCGTATATCGTCAAGTTTGGTCTCATTTTGAAGGTAATAGAATTTCCTTTATTTCTTTATACAAATTTAATATATTTTATTAGCATTTATTATAAGCAATTAAAATATTTAAGGACATTTTACTAAATGAGAGTTTTTTTTTAAATAAAGACTATAATTTTCCTCTTTAAATTCTATATACAAAAAACATTCTTTTGTTGAGTGCTCATTTGTGCACATCTGTATGAAAATGATTTATTTGTTCAAACGACTTTGCACATAAGCTTTTTTTTATGTATTTTGGCAGTATAACAAACCAACTCCTTGACCAACTTTTTGCCTACCCAATGTCTACTCTCAACTGCTAAGGCAGTTCTCTCAACTGCTAAGGCGGTTATTAAACAAAAACTAAATTGTATTTCGCAGATAGAGCCATAAATGCCGCGGTCTTAATAGTACAAAATATTATTTTATTGGGTATGCGGCCCTTCATACCTTCTAAAAAGATTAGCATTAAACCCAAGGACCAATCTTGGTTTAATGAGACTTCCAGGATTGCAGTCAGGTCGAAAGAGGAAGCCTTTCAGAATTGGCGTTCTAATAAGAATGCTGATACTGAAAGACTTCGCATACATCGCGCGTGAAAAGTTTCAACATGAACAAAACGCGCGCAAAAAGGTCATTCTTTACCATAGAGGTAGTAAAAATTTCTGGTCATTTGTTAAAAGGGTAAAGAATCAGACGACATCGTCTACTCCAACCCTTGTTATGAATGGCCAGACCTTCACTGACGCGGTTGATAAAGCTAATCTCTTGGCAGAATTATTTGCAAATAATTCAACGCTCCCAGATAGCAATCAACCACTGCCAGTCGTTGAATTTGTTTCTTCTGCAATGCCGGAGATACATTTTCGAACTCGGGCAGTTAAAAAGGTTTTAATATTAACAAAGCCTCCGGGCCAGATGGCATATCTGCCCACATGGCATATCTGTGTTGAAGAAGTGTGCGTCAACGCTGGCTTGTCCATTGCGTAACCTTTTTAACATCTCCTACACGACAGGAGTTTTTCCATCTTGTTGGAAGGTTGCCAATGTCCAGCCAGTTCCGAAAAAGGGCGAGGCTACGAACCCTGCTAATTACCGACCCATTGCAATATGCTCTGCGCTATCCAAGGTAATGGAAAGCGTAATAAACTTCCACCTTGTGAACTATGTGGAGGGAAACGAATTACTTAGTGACCGGCAATATGGTTTCCGTAGGACCAGATCCACCGATGACTTTATGGCGGTCCGCTCCAAAAAGTGGAATAAATGTATTCACCTTTCGGAAAGAGTAATATGGTTGCTCTTGATATTTCCAAGGCTTTTGATCGAGTGTGGCATGAAGCCCTGGTATCAAAACTTATTGCATATGGTGTCGGTAATTCTTTTACTCGATGGATATCGAGTTTTCTCCAGGGTAGTTCAATACGAGTTGCGATGGATGGTGTTTTCTCAGAACAACATTCCATCAATTCTGGAGTCCCGCAGGGTTCTGTCCTATTCCCGTCCCTATTTCTGGTTTTTATCAATGACCTTCTGTCATCGACGCAAAACCCAATACATTCCTTTGCTGATGACAGTAACATTTGTCACTCATATTCGTTCAACAAGCGCCCAAACTCTTTGGAGATTGAGAGTAAAAGGAGCACAATTAATGTTCCACTCAACAATGACCTTAAAACAATCTCCGAGTGGGGTCTTGCAAATAGAGTTGATTTTAATGCTAGCAAGACCCAATGTTGTCTGTTATCTCATAAAAGAATGGATTCACCCCTCCCTCCCCTCAATATGGACTCGTTGGATATTGTGAAATCAGCTGCTCTTGACGTTCTGGGTATATCAATTCAATGTGACCTCCGTTGGAATGATCACATATTTGATGTGTCGAAAGAAGCGGCCAAGTGCTTCGGTTTTTTGAAACGGTGTAAGACATACTTCACTCCCGCTGACTTGCGCATAGTCTACACCACCTATATTCGTCCTAAGATGGAATACAATTCGCACATATGGACAGGGGCTTCAAAATCTTCCTTGGAGTTCCTGGATCGAATACAACAACGTGCAATATATTTAATAGGGGATGAAAATATTTCGATGTTCGTCTGTCTGTCCGTCTCTCTGTCCGTATGTCTGTCTATTGAAATCCCTACTACTTAAAAAATTGTAGAGTTAGATGAATGAAACTCATAATTTAGATTACTTATATACCTACGCTATATGTTGGCTGTAAATTGGCGAGATCGGTCCATTGTGACCTGTGTTCTGACCATTTATATTCAAATATCTCATATAAAATGTACATCTACATGGAGGAAAAAAAGTTCTAAAATCCAGAAGGAATCAAGAAGTATACGGAGTGATATACAGACGTAAATTCTAAACCGAAAAATTCTTAATTTCAAGAAATGGATTTTCTTAGTTGTCAAAAAAGTAACTAAGTAGAATTAATCTTGGATTCAGTTATTAATTTCTTGGGTATCAAAAAAGTAAGTAAGTAGAATTAATCTTGGATTGAGTTATTAATTTCTTAGGTATCAAAAAAGTAACTAAGTAGAATAAGTCTTGAATTCAGTTAATAATTTCTTAGGTATCAAAATGTTGTTGTTTTCGTCCCTAAATTTAATGAACACGTGTTCGTATTGTTGTTGTTTTTTCGATATTGCTTTGTCGCTGTTATGTTTTGTTTTACTTTGTCCGTCTGTCAGCCCCATGTCTGTCGATATGTTGAAAGTAACTAAAAGCAATTATTTCGAAGCTAACATAAAATAAAAAAAAATATAGTCGAGTTAATTTATTGCTTATTTAGAACTTTATTACCTATATGCATTTTTGTATATTAAATGACTTCTTTGAATACTTAATGTAATTGAATTGTTTATTTTATTTTTATTATTATTATTTAATTTAATCTATGTATATTATTCGGAAACCGTTTACTTACCTTATACACTTTCTCCTTTTCTGTTGCCTCTTCTGTTGGTTATGTATAAACCCTCCGCACGTTACCCATAAGCATTGTATAGTGTATTTAGATAGCAATAGAATGAAATCAACTTGGTATTTATGCAAAATTGATCCCAAATTTTTGTTTACGAACTGAAACCATACCAATATTCGTAGGAAAAATCGTTTTTTCTATTTATGTCTTTAACATTTATACATACACAGACGCTTGCTTGTCTGGCTGTGCTTTGTTGTTCTATTCGTGAAAACACACACATGCAAACATTGTATATCATGCCGTTTTTTTATACCTAAGAAGAAAAAAAATTTGCAATCCAGACAAATTGTACTTAGTTACTTTTTTGATACCTAAGAACTTAATGTCTGAATATCTAGAAAAATTTGGCTTAGTTACTTTCAACAGACAGACAGGCAGACTAACAAACAGATGGCGACCTCGCAAAACAAAGCATACAGACAGAGCAATATCGATGAAAACAACAACAATACATAAGCACGTGTTCTTTTTGCGAAGAATACAGCAACAATTTTGCGTGTTCTTTTTGGTTTTTAATAATCAATAAATTAACTTCTGAAAATCCAGTTGAATAAAGTTTGTTTACTTTTTTGACAACTAAGTAATTTGATTTCTTGATATCCAGATGACAAATTCTTGAATTTTAGTAGTATTTTATTGATATTAGTCAAATTGTACTTTCCCCCACGTGGTGGTTACCTTGACGTGGTGTGGGGGCTTAAGTTACAATGACTCAATAAGGCTAAGCTGACGGAAACTTTTTTTTTTTTAAGTTTCTGGTAGGGTCACTCTTGTCAGACAGGCTTGTGATGAGTAATGAACTAAATACTACCATAGTCTTTTTTATTGGTGGGGTGGCAGACTCTAAAGAAACCCCTATACCACCGCGATGGGTCAACATAAAGATTTAACTACTCCAGGTGGTACCCACAAAAGTGGCAATCCACCCGCTTCGGCGGCTGAGGCAAGGATTCTGGAGGCCTCAATCCACGCAACCAACCCTGGTACGATGAACCTCTCTGCTCCTGTAGCAGGGGGTTCATCGTGCCCCTCCATCTCCCAAATTTATGAGACAGCTAGGAATCTAGAGGAGGATAACGACAACGCAGCGGTTCCCATACAAGTTGAGGAAAGCGTCGGTTCGGCTATGCCTACGACTAATCCTCCACTGTATGGCTGCTCGACAGTGTTGTTTCCTCTCAGGGCTCCTTTCTGTCACGTATTTGGAAACATGGGTCGATCAAAGGAAAGTGGTGTCTTACCAGCATCTAATCCTAGAGAGACCGACACCCAACTGGAAGCTAAACTTCCATTGGAGACCGGACCCGGATCTCTGAATACGGAGGTCAGGTTGTCTGATGCCCAGGTGAGTAGGAGAAGGAAGAATAAAGAGAAAGATCGCAAAGAGGCTGAAAAGGCTAAAGGCGAAGCTGGAGCTTTCTCTTCCCCAGCTACCACAGCAAAACGCGATAGATCGGTGGAGGTTACTCCGACTGAAGCCGGACCATCCGCTGCTGCTGTTGTGGCTGCCAATGCACCTGAGAAGCGCAATGGCAAGAAGTTTAAAACCTTCACTGCTACTGCGAAACCCCGTAACTCCCAGAACTCGACAGTTTCCAGTGATACTGCTTCAACAAGCAAGAGCACTGGTGCTTCATGTTCCGGATCGGCTGCGGATGAACTGCCTTCAACATCCACTGGCAGAGGTAGGCTAGCAGTATCATATCGTGATGCTGCTCGCAAAGCTCTTCCGGTTGCGATTATTGGCAAATTGGGGAAGGAGCAAAAGATGAATGATGCAGAAGTAAAACACTGCACCGATCATCTTTGGCGGCTAGTCAGCACCGGCGGTGTCAGTGCAAACGCAAAAGGCTATGAGACGAGTGATGGCATCATGAAGGTGCTATGCTCGTCTCAAGCCAATTTCGATTGGATTGCCACAGCCGTTGCTAAAATCCCCTCCTTGGGCAAATCGCGCTTCGCTGTTTTCAGCGGAGACGAACCCAAACGCAGGCGAGCAATATGCTGGATACCTGGTCCTATCAGGAAAACAGCGGAAGTGTTTGCCTGCCTACGTGCTCAGAACCAGGGCATCGAAAGGAACAGATGGAAAATCTATAGCCATAAACCAGAGCGTGGTCCGGAGGACAAGGAGGGCTCAACCCTGGTTGTTGGCTTAGACCAGAAGTCGTTAGATGTCATGCTATCTAAGTACGACAACCATCTAAACTTATTCTTTGGACGGATCAAATTCCGAATCAATTCCAAATGAATAGGCATATGATGAGAAACGAGTTAATTATCCTGTCATGATATTTACTCAGATAAATCTGCAACATTCTAAAGCTGCTACCGCTTTACTAGGTAAGCGGCTCTCCATGTTGCATACATTACCTCACATCACAGCTATTCAAGAACCATGGGTGTATAACAAACGCATCTGTGGTCTTAGTGAACTACGTGGTGAAACCATACTATACGATGAGCAAGCCGCAAGGCCTAGAAGCTGTCTTATAGTATCGAAACACTTTGCTGTCACTAAGTTAACCCAATTCTGTGGGCAAGACCTGTTGGCAGCCAAAGTGAGCTATGAAAGCGATAGTGGATGGAAACATCTGATTGTCGCCTCAGGCTACTTCCCCTATGACTCACTACTGCCTCCTCCGTCAAAGGCAATTGTTGAGCTCATAGAGTACTGTGATCTTAAGGAGACCGGCCTTATTCTTTGCTGTGACGCTAATGCTCAACACACTGTGTGGGGCAGCAGTAAATGCAACGCGCGAGGTACCAGACTCCTTGACTTCATCATGACCTCCAATCTGAACATTCACAACACTGGTAATAAACCAACTTTTGTGACTGCTAGACGACAGGAAGTGATTGACTTTACTTTGTCTAACTGTAGACTGAGAGAGTCAATCTTTAACTGGAAGGTTCTTAAAGAAGATTCTTTATCGGACCACAGGTATATCGAGTTTCATACTGACCGAGAGGTGCTGCCCTCTATGACGGTAAGAAACCCCAGAAAAACGAACTGGGCACGCTTCAGACATGAACTTGAGAATTCCCTCAATATTCCTGTCAGAATTCGTACCAAAGAAAGTATTGAGACGTCCGTTCAAGTTATGAACGATGTCATAAATTCTAGTTTTGTACGAACATGTCCGGTACGAAAAACGTTATCTAGACCTCCCGTTCCTTGATGGAACGCTTGTCGTGAAACCTTGCGCAAGGATTCCAGAAAGCTTCTAAATAGGGCCCTAAGGAGCAACTTAGACTCTGACTGGTTTCTTTATCGAGCTAAGCAGAAAGAGTATAAGAAACGAATTCGTAAATCGAAAAGTGTTTCCTATAAAGACTTCTGCAGTAGCATCGAATCCTGCAGTGAGACTAGCAGATTGGTCAAGTTTCTTAAAAGAGACCGAACTGCTCGACTGGACTCACTGCGGAGACCTGATGGCTCGTATACTGAGTCTAAGACAGAGGCACTCAGTGTCCTAGTTGAGACTCACTTTCCGGGAAATCAAATCCACATAGGGCCACTTTGTAATCCCAGCACTGGGGACTGCAATAACAACTCTAATGTGACAAAACATGACTGGCAGGTTGCCAGATTGGTTGTATACGATGAAGCTATCCAATACGCAGTGGCCTCTTTTGATGGCTTCAAGTCACCTGGACCGGATGGCATCTACCCAGTCATGCTACAGGAAGGTATAACCCAATTGCTACCATGCCTAAAGAAGATCTTTAGAGCAAGTCTCGCATAGGCATACATTCCGACATCCTGGCGTTTAGTTAAAGTAGCCTTCATTCCTAAAGTTGGAAGAGTAGACTATTCCATAGCCAAGAGCTTCAGACCCATTAGTATGATGTCCTTCATACTAAAGTGTCTAGAAAGACTAGTTGAGCTGCACATCAGAAAAACATCGCTGTCAAGGTACCCAATATCATCAAGACAACATGCCTACCAACGTGGAAAATCCTGTGAAACAGCATTGCAACATCTGGTTGGCCGGATCGAGCATGCTTTTCAGAGGAAGATGTACGTGATGGGCATATTTGTTGACATCGAGGGTGCTTTTGATAATGCGACTTTTGATGGAATGTGTGACGCAGCTAGAAGGCATGGAATAGATGAAACATTGGTCAAATGGCTAAGGTCAATGCTAATGTTTAGGACCATCACTTCGGAGGCGGAGTGTGGTCAGTATATTATGGCAGGGGTGAATAGAGGTTGTCCTCAAGGAGGCGTTCTCTCCCCCTGCTCTGGTGTATGCTGGTTGACTCTCTAGTCAACGATCTCGATGGACCAGGTGTCAATTCCCAGGCCTATGCAGATGATGTTGCCATTCTTGCCACAGGCTTTTCCCTCAATGAGGTCTGTGTTAAAACACAAAACTCGTTGAACCGAATTGACAGCTGGTGTACTGCAAACGGACTTTCCGTCAACCCTCACAAAACAGGGATTGTTCTCTTCACTAGTACTTAAGGGTGTCACTATTCCTCTGTCTAACGAAGTAAAATATCTGGGCTTAACTCTAGATAGTAAACTACTTTGGACAAAACATGTTGAAAATAAAATTTCGCGAGCATTGAATGCCTTCTGGCAATGCAGAGGCATTTTTGGGAAGACATGGGGACTATCGCCGAGCAAAACCTTATGGATTTACACGGCAATGATAAGACCGATGATATCATATGCATCGGTAGTCTGGTGGAACAAGCTGTCGCGAAAATGCGTGACAACTAGTCTTGCCAAGATTCAGAGAACTGTGTGTCTGGGTGTTACGGATGCCTTTCCCACTACACCTGGTCCAGCACTGAATGCAATCTTAAACCTACCACCACTTGACATCTTCATCAGAGGCGAAGCCATGAAAGGCTGCTGGAGACTAAAACGAGGTGGTTTCTGGTTTAATGTTCCCTGGAATATCTCTGATATTGCACTTGACACTCCATTAGACACCTGTCTACTGGAGATGCCCTCTGATGCAATGATAACAGAAATATTACCAAGACGAAATTTTGAGGTCTGCCAACCTGACATTCAAGACTGGCTAACGCCTGACTGTGAGCCAGGTAAAGGGTCACACCGCATTTTCACAGACGGCTCCAGAACCGATCAGGGATCTGGTGCTGGAGTGTTTGTGGAACCGGATGACCGCAGACTTCACTTCGCCTTAGGCGACAATGCCTCGGTATTTCAAGCCGAAGTCTATGCTATACTTATGGCTATGGACTACATTGCGGATAATAGATGGCAGAACAGGGCTATATCAGTTTGCAGCGATAGTCAGGCTGCTCTTATGGCTGTGAACAACCAGGTCATCACATCCAAAATTGTACGTCAATGCAGATCACGTCTCAATTGTGTTGGTAAATTCAATACACTGAAACTGATTTGGGTGCCGGGCCATAAAGGAGTTTCGGGCAATGAAACATCTGACGAACTAGCACGTGCTGGATCTGAGGATAATCCATTTGGACCAGAACCTGTGCTTGGACTACCTGCATCTACGGGGTAATTCGTCATCAGCTCTTGGGTCGCCTCCGCACACAAGAGCAGATGGCTGAATGAGACGAAATGCAGATTCTCCAAGCTCATGACACCGACGATAACCAAAAGATCGGCCTCGTTTCTACTTTCCTTAAGTAGAAAGGAGTGCAGAAAACAGACGGGACTTCTAACGGGACACAACGCATGTGAAAAACACATGAACGCAATCGGCCTGGCCGAAAGCGCCTTATGTTCTGCCTGAAACTGGCACCACAGAGCACTATCTCTGTGACTGTCCAGCATTTTCAAGAATAAGAAGGCAGATCTTTGGCACAGACTTGATGAGAGAGGATCAGCTTCACTCTCTATCACACAATAGCCTTCTTAGATTCAATAATGAATCTAAGACGTATCATTAAAAACCAGGGAACTGGGTCACAGCACAATGGATATAACCCTGTCTGAGTGCTGTGGCTCTATTTTTTATCCCACATTAAACAAAAAAAAAAAAAAAAGTCAAATTCTACTATTTTTCTTTCTAACCGATTTTTTCTCGAGTTTTAGAATTTAATTTCCCTCCGTGTATAGATCAATTTTACTGTATACGTGCATAGGTAAACTTTTTTTGGTCAAATATATATTGACATCATGCTTAAATACATGCAAATAATGTTTACCGGGGAAACGACTTGTGGTTCCCAAAAAAAAAATCGAAATTCGGTAAATCTACGCATTTGTAAATATGGGTATCACATGAATGGAAATTCTTCAGCGATTGAAAGTTTTTTGTTTTTTTCAAATCGAAATTCGGTACATCTACCCATTTGTAAATATGGGTATCAAATGAATGGAAATTCTTCAGCGATTGAAAGTTTGTTGTTTTTTCAGGATTCGTATACCACTTTGAGTGGTAACTACTCATATGTGTAGTTATAGTCGGCTTAGACCGACTATAATTTTGATAATCCTGACTTCATAATAACACCTACTTTAAAATTTCCCATGTGATCTAACCTTCCCAACTGGTTTTATTTACTGACGCGTCATGCCGCATGACGGGCAGTGATTATTTTGACTACTCGTCGCGACGCGTCGATAGTCGGTATTGGCAGATACAGTTCTTAGTTTTTTTTTTATTTGTATGTCATTTCGTACTTAAAGAGCAAATCAAAATATGTGTAAGGGACTTGTATAAACAATTAACACACAAATCATATAATATCTCAAGTGGTTTAGTAAATAAAAAATTGTTAATTCGAAAAATTTTTGTATTTCCCATTTTTTCATTTTTTTTTGGAAAATTTGATTTTTACGGAAATCACCGGAAGTATTTTTTTCTTCAGTACCATGTACTTTTGTTATATTTTTTTGATAGATAAAATTACTGAGAATCTTTTAAATGATAAAACTTATCCAAAATATATTTAACCAATCTGGCAACACTGGTCAAAGTTCAAGTTTATTAATTTTTTTTTTTTACTTTGACCCCCTGCAGAATGGAAAAAAATCGACTTTACAATTTTATATTTACTAAACAACTTTAGATATTTAAAAAGGGTTTTCAGTTTATGATTTCTGTGTTAATTGTTTATAAAAGTTTCATACAATTTTGATTTCATGATAAAATGTAAAATCTATGCATAAATATGTAAAGTAAAGTCTTCAAAAATTAAAATAAAAATAATGGTCTATATCTTTAAAACTAATGAAGATATTATCTCATGTAAGCACATTTTCTTTAGATCTCAATGTAAGCTTTTCATAAACAAAAGAATTTTGAAAATCGGATAATTTTTGTATTTTTTACAAATTTTGAAAAAAAAATCATAAAAAAACTCTACTTTACCGATATTTATCTCCATTACCATTAAAGATACAAACTCCAATTTTAAAACTTAAGTTTTTTTTGTGCAACACTTTTTAAATTTTTAAAATCGGTTGTGGGGTTCCGACAATACTGAATTTCACCCGATTTAAGAGCGTTTGGGCACACTGTGCGCCGCAGGTACTTAACATCGCTCAACAACAAACAGCAGCAATAGTCAGCAACAGCAAGAGTAGATATAAAATAAAATGTAAGAAGTTAAAAAAATAAATAAATTAAAATAATAAAATAAAAAAAGTAAAATAATAAAGTAAGAAAAAATAATACAAGTAAATAAAAAAAATAGTTTTTTTTTAATAGTTTAAAAGTTCATAAATATCATGAATTTTTTTCATAAATATTATGAAAGCGTTTATCCATATTCCGATGTTATATCCAAAACACATAAAAAAATAACTTATGCGCACAGTCGTTTGAACAAAAAAGTTAGTTTAATATATATGCGCACAAATTACCATTCAAAAAAAGAATGTTCTTTTTACTGAATTTAACGAGGAAAATTATAGTATTAACTTAAAAAAATAGCTCTCATTTAGTAATATGTTTTTAAACATTTTAATTGCTTTTAATAGTTACATGGTAATGAAATATATATTAAATTTGTAATAGGAAATAATGACAATTCTATTACCTTCAAAATGAGACCTGAGACTTGACGCTATACGATACACAGATGCAAAGTTATATAATTTTTAAAAAAGGTCTATGCGTCATATTTTCATTTTTATTGTGACCTGAGAACCGACCACTTATGTTCAAATACCTCATATAAAATTTACATCTACAGATCAATTTTACTGTATACGTGCTTAGGTAAACTTTTTTGGACAAATATATATTGACATCATGCTGAAATACATGAAAATAATGTTTTCCTGCGAAACGAGTTGTGGTTATCAAAAAAAAAATTCGAAATTCGGTACACCTACTCATTTGTAAATATGGGTATCAATGAATGGAAATTCTTCAGCGATGGAAAGTTTGTAGTTATTTTCAGGATTCGTATAGCCTGGTGACCTATATACAACTTTGAGTGGTAACCACACATATGTGTAGGGTATTTATACACGGTAAAAATGTTGGAATATTTTTCAAACCCTTCTTTGGATTACAGATGATTTCAATACTTTTATGTCTAATTTTTAACTTACCAATAGTTTACACCCATTTTTAAACTTTTTCAGATTGAAATTTAATATATTTCTTATTAAACATTAAAATGTAATTTTTTTAGTATATAAAATAATCCAAATGGTTTAAAAATTTTAATTTAAACCGATTGTATTAAAATTTAAACTCAAACAGTTTATTTGTCTGTTTATACCATAATTTTAAACCATAAAGTTTTAAAATTTAAACTCATATAGTTTAATCTCAGTTTATTTAATAATTTTAAACCATAAAAGATTAAATTGTAAACCATACTTACTAAATTTACTTCAGAATCGCTGGTTCGAATCTAGGTCAGGGCAATTTTTTTTTCTATTTTTTTTTTATTCCTTCTGATTTTTTTTTTTGGAATTATTACTTACGAATTATGAAAAAAAATATTCAAAGATAAATATATTATAAAGCAACTAACTTTTGTCACATTAAAAATACATCTAGCTATTGAAATTAATAATAACAAAAAAAAAAGAAAATAAAAAAAGTGAAGAAAAAAGAATTAAAAAAAAATAAAAAAAAAATTAAGACCACGGCCGGGATTCGAACCTGTGATAATGTCGCCATGTTAGTAACATTCACACCAGTGCTCGCTTTATAATTCAAAATGCCTTTTTCGACGACAATATGTTTAAATAGCTCTAATAGTAAATGCCAGTAAAGCTAGGACAAGGTGTGCGCTGATGACATGAAAATAATTTCGAAAGAGACGAAAAATAATTAAAGAATGTACAAAGAGTTATTAATTATGAAAATAAAATAATAATAAAAATATATTATTTATAATGTAAAATATATATATATTTAACTTTTTTTACAAAATCAAATCCGTATTTTCAATCTTTTTCAGCATTAATTTTAATCCTTTAGGATTACATGCAAAATAATACAACATATATTACAATGTAATGCATAGAGGTATTACAAACTTTTTTTAATCTTTTAGGATTATTGCAATTTAATCTTTTTTTGGTCGAGACATATATACAATCCAAAAAAGTTTAAAAAATAACCCAATATTTTTAACCGTGTAGTCGGCTTAGACCGACTATAATTTTGATAATCCGAAATATCATAATAACACCTACATTAAAATTTTCCATGTTATCTAACCTACCCAACTGGTTTTTATTATAGTTTTTTTTATCCTTAATATGTTTGATTTTGCTATGAAAAAAACATAACATGAAAAAGAAAGACTAAAATAGAATTTTGGTAAATGCTTAAAATTACGATTACAATTTTCTCAAAAACGTTACGTAGTCCAAAAAAAAAAACTAAGTATGGAATATTAGTTTTTTTTTAATCAAGAATTTAAAATTTTTCTTTCATTTTAGTACGTTACTTTTTTCCTAGTGTATGTACAGCATATTTATGAACACGATTCATAACAATTATATATATATGACTTTTGGAGA
This sequence comes from Dryomyza anilis, assembly GCA_951804985.1. NCBI lineage: Eukaryota > Metazoa > Arthropoda > Insecta > Diptera > Dryomyzidae > Dryomyza > Dryomyza anilis. The sequence continues at coordinate 73,644,583 of OX638135.1, read as the reverse complement.
TCTTGTTATTTTTTTTTACTGAATGCTACTTATACACTTATCAGAAAGATAAACAAACAAGCAGCACCCGGTTGTTTGAAAAGTAAAAAAAGACAACAATAATAATGTTAAACACATTGCCTACACCGATGAAGAGTGAAACAGGGTCACTTGGGTGGACATATGTCGTGTGCACACTTTTGCAAAACTTCCCATCGCAGTGTTTTTTTTTTTTTGTTTGGGATGTGTTGAGCCAACCCATAGACCACAAGCCATGAAACTTCGTCAATGTAGTTGTCAAAATCGTTTTGTTAGTGTGCGTCGCAGTCGCAACATGGACAAATTTTTATTCAACTTGAACAACTTTTATTCAATTTGGTCAATAATGGCTTAGATTTTCTCATTTTAGGGGGTAAAATCCCTATCTATATATTCAACATATTCACCATTCTTCACCACTGCTTTAAATGTTTGCCAAATCATTTTCTAGCAATATAACGACTCTCAACGATCATAATCAACGTTTTAGTTTATATACTAATTTAGTATTACTCAAAAAGTTCAGTCACTCGATATTGAAGCGAATTCGAAACAAATTGTCGACAATATCGCTCTCAAGGATAAATGCATGATCCGTATATTTCGTAATGTATATTTTGCATAACAAGCGTACGAAATTGTCAAATATGTATAATAAAATTAAAAATTTCCGTAGGAAATGAGATAATCAGATCGCTCATACCTCAAGTAAATTCACAGTGTTATACATTTTGACATCCTCATAATTTTACTTAAGCATAATATAATTCCAGCTTAAGTCTGAACTATGCATGGTTTCCATGCTATCACTATGTATGTATGTCTTTAATATTTATTTCTTGTATTTGTTTAAATTAAGTAATAAATATTTTTTTTATTTTTTTGCCTAAAATTATGATTTAATTAAAATATTTTGTTTTGTTATATTCCATTTGTAAAATTAAGTTTTCACTATAAATACGGTAGCCGCGGTAGCTCAGTGGTTAGTGCGTTGGACTGCGAGCCGAAAGGTCCCCGGTTCAAGCCTGGACTGGGGCTAACAACATCTTTTCATAGAAAGATTTTTCTATACCGCGCTGTCTCTCGGCAGTAAATGGCAAAACTACGAGAGTAAAACTATTGCCTATGAAAAGCTCTCACCCACCGTTCGGATTCGGCAATAAACGGTAGGCCCCACCACTTTGAGTACAAATATAACGCGCACAGCTCAAAATGATGAGAGAGCTCGGCCGAAGTTCTATACAGGACTGTTGCGCCAAACTATTATTATTATAAAAAAAACGGTTTATAATATCGTCGTTGTAGAACTAAAAGTCACCAACTACATTTTCAAACAGCCAATTTTTTACTTACAAAAATCTTAATATATCTTTCAATTTTTAATCGATGAGCTCAATATATGTACCAAATGATAAGAAAATGTAAATCTATCAATTAGTTTTTAAACTTTAAGAATGTATCAATTACTTTTTGTAATAATTACGAACAAAGTTGAAATTTAAGATTTTCATAAAAATGCATTTGGTGACTTTTAGTTCTACAACGACGATATTATATATATTGTTACGAAAAGAGGTAATTTGCCCCACTGTGCAAGCAATCAACAATAATAAATGAGACGCAAGACAATTCAGCGCACTTAGCATGTGTTAGAAAGAGACGGAAGATCATTTAGCGCACTGAGGCAGTGTGCGAGAAAGAGATGGAAGATCAGCGCATTAAAACACATGAGTGCGAATGAGATGCCAATAGCATGCGTCATTCACGAAACGAGTAGAAGGTTCTCGAAACGTGTCGAACTGATGCCTGCAGTATATAAGGCCGCGCATCTGAGGCACTGTACTTCAGTAGTGATTGTAAAGTGGTCGAGTGCATCTCGTGTGATAAATGTCAAGTTAAATTGTGGACATGCAGCAGTTGTTAGAATTTGTTATTAGTAAAGTTGTTTATTAAAGTGAATTAATAAAGTTAATTGTTATAATTTAAACCAAACATAAGAATGTTTTTATGTTGTACACAATCCAGAGATACGAACTCGTAGAACAGTTTTCCGTAGACTGAATTATCGTAACATTGGTGTCAGAAGTGGGATTGTGATACAAAATGGTTAAATTCGATCAACTGAAAGTCGACCAGCTAAAGAAGGAGCTGTCGATTCGTAATCTTGCAACTGCTGGTACGAAAGTAGAGCTGCAGAAGCGCCTAATGGAAGAATTGGAGGCCCAAGGCATTCTTCTCGCGGAGCACGAATTTGAAATTGAAGCTGCAGCATCGTCATCGAAAAATCTGGACACAGAGGAGAAAGTACAGACCCAAGTTTTTGATATGAGCGAGTTGATCGGAGCTATGCAGCAACAGTTTCAGATAATGGCTCAAGAAAATTCCAAACAGCTTCAAGAAAATGCCAACAAAATGGAACAGAAGCTTCAAGAAAATTCCAAACAGCTTCAAGAATATGCCAACAAAATGGAACAGAAGCTTCAAGAAAATTCCAAACAGCTTCAAGAAAATGCAAACAAAATGCAACAGAAGCTTCAAGAAAATTCGAAACAATTTGAAGAAAATTCCAATAAAATAGAGCAGAAACTTCATTTCGAACAGCTTCAAGAACATTCAAAACAGCTTCTGGAAGTTTCTAATACACTCCATGCAAAAATGAACGAACTTGAGCAACATGGAAGTGAGTATTGATGACAAATTTCAAAGGTTTGAAAATAACGCTGATGAGAAATATCAAAAGTTGGAAAATGGTTTCAACAAAAAGCTACAAAAAATACAAGAAGATGTCAGTTTACTACAGATAAGTGGACCTACACAGCATGTTGTTACTGGTACGAGGCTAAAATCGCCGATTTACGATGGAACCACAGCGTTCAACATTTTCAAGCTGAAATTTGAGACCACGGCTGTAAGTAATCGATGGAATAATGAGGACAGCGTAGCCGCGCTTATCGTGGCGTTTAAAGGAGGCGCAGCCGAAGTATTGCAGACTGTTCCAGAAAGTGATCGAAACAGTTATTTAGCGGTTATGGCTGCACTGCAGCGAAAATATGGCAGTGATCACATGAAGCAAATCTACAGAATGGAACTAAAATGCCGAATGCAAAGAAATGGTGAAACATTGCAGGCGTATGCAGTGGACGTCGAGAGGCTGGCGCATTTGTCGTATGCAGATTCAACGAGTGATTTCATAGAAAAAAGTAAGATCGAAGCGTTTATTGATGGTATACGCGATCCTGAGACAAAACGGACAACAATGACTAACCCAAAGGTGACATTTATGGAAACGGTCACCACAGCGCTTACGCAGGAGATAGCGTCTACATTGTGCCGACCAGCGATGGAGAAACGTGTACTAGATGAGGAGAGAAAAAATTTATGTCAAGGAGCAAGTAGAGCGTCGAAAGCCAGCGTTAAATCCGGACATTATGCTGCCAACAGAAACATCCAATTGAAAGGTAAATGCTACAACTGTGGAGAATATGGGCATATGGCACGCGACTGTCGTGAAAGACGTAAATGTGTAAATCTGCAACCACCTAAAGGGTACCACTTGCGAAAAGAGGCGAAGTATCACATTTGGTTGAAGAAATGCACACAAATGGCGTGGTGGAACCATCTGAGAGTCCATGGAGTTCACCAGTAGTATTGGTGAAAAAGAAGGACGGTAGTACTCGGTTCTGCGTTGATTACCGAAAACTTAATGATGTCACCGAGAAAGAAAGTTATCCGCTGCCTAGAATCGATGACACCTTGGATACACTATCTAATGCTAAGTGGTTTTCAACGTTGGACTTGCAAAGCGGTTACTGGCAAGTGAAAATCGATAAGAAAGATCGAGAGAAGACTGCATTCAGTACTGGAGATGGACTATGGCAATTTTTGGTAATGCCGTTTGGACTATGCAATGCCTCAGCAACATTCGAGCGGTTAATGGAGCACGTATTAAAAGGTTTACACTGGAAAACATGCCTAGTATACCTTGATGACATAATTGTTATGGGCAAGGATTTCAACGAACATCTAAGAAATCTAGAGGAAGTATTCCTTCGATTGAAAAGTGCGGGTCTACAACTTAGCCCAAAGAAATGCTCACTTTTCAAGAAAGAAGTCAAGTATCTGGGTCATCGAGTCACCACGAAAGGAAATTTGATTGTTGTTTCCAAGTCAAAAATAAAAGAGTACTATGGCTTTTATTTTTGACTTGGAAACAACAATCAAATTTCGTGCAGATCTGCCATTTTCACTTTCCCACACACGGTACAAACAACCATTTTGTAGCTTCACGCTTTGCCACTGCGCCCAGTAAGCCCTGCTTATTGGACTGTTGGATGCTAACTCTTTCCATAATGGTTTTCTTTGTTGTTCCTTGAACGTCCTAATTTTTGCGATGCCATTGTGGAACCAATGGATGTCACTTGAGCATTAATAAAACGATTGAAGAAGTCAGGAAGCATTTCTATTGGGTCGGATATCAGAAGTCAGCCGCCTACTGGATTCACAGATGTAAGCAATGTGTATCCGCAAAAAGAAAACCCGTCAGAAGTTGCGGTAAGATAAATCAATACAACGTAGGAGCACATTGCGAACGTACTGCAATGGATGGGCAAAAGCCGATTCCAAAAAGTGTTTTGCGTAAGAGAAAAAGTGAAGACCGAGACGAGTTGCTTCAGTCCTTAAGGCAGAGGATACAAATTCCAAGCAGTAAGATAAAGTCCAGATACGACTTGAGAGCAAACTCTGAGGGGTTTAAGGACGGAGATCTGGTCATGCTTTGTAGCCCGCCACGAGTGAAATTGACAAATCCAAAATTACAAACACACCGGGAAGGACAGTACAGGATAATTAAAAGGATAAATGACATTGTGTATCGGATTCAGAATACTACAGGCGTCAGACGAAAAATGAAAGTAGTACATTTAGAAAGGTTGGTGCTGTATATAGAGAGAGAGGATTAACATCTGTTCGGGACGAAGAGATTTAGGTGGAGGGCAGTGTTACGAAAAGAGGTAATTTGCCCCACTGTGCAATCAATCAACAATAATAAATGAGACGCAAGACAATTCAGCGCACTAAGCATGTGTTAGAAAGAGACGGAAGATCATTCAGCGCACTGAGGCAGTGTGCGAGAAAGAGATGGAAGATCAGCGCATTGAAACACATGAATGCGAATGAGATGCCAATAGCATGCATCATTCACGAAACGAGTAGAAGGTTCTCGAAACAAGTCGAAGCTTGTCGATACGTGTCGAACTGATGCCTGCAGTATATAAGGCCGCGAGGCACTGTACTTCAGTAGTGATTGTAAAGTGGTCGAGTGCATCTCGTGTGATAAATGTCAAGTTAAATTGTGGACATGCAGCAGTTGTTAGAATTTGTTATTAGTAAAGTTGTTTATTAAAGTGAATTAATAAAGTTAATTGTTATAATTTAAACCAAACATAAGAGTGTTTTTATTTTGTATACAATCCAGAGATACGAACTCGTAGAACAGTTTTCCGTAGACTGAATTATCGTAACAATATATTAAAATGAACGTATAAAAAAGTAATTTTTATATTTGTAACATTTGCCAAAGGTTTGTCCCTCCCTAAAAGGAGGAAAGTACACGGTCAAAAATGTAGGTTAATTTTTTCAACTTTGTAAGTTTGCATATTAACCAACTTTTTGCATCCTAACCAAAACGAGTTGAATTGTTCAACTGTTAAAGTTGATTTTAAGTATATAAGAGTTTACATAAAAATGTTCAACTAAAAAGTTTAATAATTATAGGTGGATGTTGAACATAATGAACCTTTGGGTTACATTTATAAACTATTTTCTTGAAAAATTGTTCGCGAGTCCAAAACTAAACCGTATTGTTGGGATATTCAACCAAGTAAATTATTTTTCAACTGCATTAGTAAAAATATCAACTCTGAAGTTTACTTAAATGAAATTCTGTCCTAAATAGTTTACATTTATAAACTATTAGGTTGAAAAATTGTACGCGAGTACAAAACTAAACCGTATGGTTAGGATATTCAACCACGTAGATTATTTTTCAACTGCATTAGTAAAAAATATCAACTATGAAGTTGAAAACTCATTCTCAAGGTTATTAAATTTTTAGTAAAAACGAGTTGGGAAAGTTAGGTCACATGGGGCGAATTTTTATAGTCGGTCGGGCCCGACTATGGAATACCCTACACCTTTGGTGGGGATATTAATGTGGGATATTTAATTGCATACCTTAATTTTAAAGTTTTTAATTATGCTGAACCTCCCTCAGAATATTATTCATAAATCAGAAATTTACGTCTTATATCCCCATAAATTAAAAAATGTATATAAAAGTATAAAGAACTAAACAAAAAAATTGAAAAATATAATTGGGCAGACCACGCCTATATTTAAAATTTTGAAAGCTAATATTTCGTAGATTTGATTTTAATAATTTACGGATCAAATTTCCACTATGAAAACCCGGGAAATAATGAAAAAAAAAGTGGGCGGATCACGCCCATTTTTGGACCACATATTTTTAGTTGAATTCTAACAATACGTTTTAAATTTTATAACTATACCTTGAATACTTTTCGATTTATTAGTTCCGAAAGAGTTATATAAAAGTGACTTGTATGGGAGGTAGGCGTGGCCGTTGACCGATTTAGCTCATTTTCAAACTCAGTTTCTACTTTTGGCTAAAATATATTGAGTCGAAATTTCATCGCATTCTGATCAGTATTTCTCAAGTTATTCTGTATTCGGACAGCAAGACGGACAGACAGACGGACATGGCTAAACGGACTCGGGTAGTGATGCTGATCAAGAATTAATATACTTTTCCATACCGAACACGCCTCCTAAGGGGCGTTACAATATATGCACAAAGTTAATATACCCTGTACCTCATAGGTGTAGGGTATAAAAATGCATACTATTTTATAAGTTCATATATATTATTTTACTTTATTTTTTATTTTTTATATAATTTTTGTATACATAATTTAAGCATTTTATTTTTCTCTTGCATTCGATTGATATTTATTTTATATTTTTTTTTTGCACATCATCACCTCACACCTTGTTTGTCCGCTACTTCGAGAATTCTGCACAACCAATAACTTATTTGAAGAACAGTCATGATCTATCATCATTACTATCATTCACTATTAGTTCTATATAAACAAAACTCCGTCGAAAAGGGCATTTCGAATTATATAGCGATCACACAAGTAAATGTTACTGATATGGTGAGAACGAATTAGGTTGAGTAATGCGGGTTCGAATCGTGGCCGGGGTGATATTTTTTTTTTTTTTTATTATTTTTTATCTATTGATTTTTTTTTATAATTATTAATCTATAATTTAAAAATAATAAATTTAAAATAATAAAAAGTAAAAAAAAAAAATACCCTGGCAGAGATTCGAACCTGCGATACTCAACAAAATTCGTTCTCAGCATATCAGTAACATTCACTCGTATGCTCGCTACATAATTCGAAACGTTCTTTTCGACGGCAGTTTGTTTATATAGCACTAATAGTGAATCATAAATTACAACTTAAATGTACATAATTTAAACCAAACGGTTGAACATATAAATCTAAATGGATTTTCAACTTCAAAGTTTAAATTGATGGTCCAGTAAAGTATAATATATATATGGTTAAAGTTAAGAAATTCATCTTGAATGTTGAAATTTTGCAATGCATACATTTTTACAACCATCCAGGTAAAAAAAATCAACAAGATGTTTAAAAATTTTTAGTTTTCAACTTGAATGTACCATAATTTAAACTAAATGGTTGAAAATTTAAAATTCATAAATTTTTCAACCATTCAGGTAAATAAAAATCAACCAAGATGTTTAAAAATTTCAAGTTTTCAACATGGAAAGTAAATAATTGAAACCAAAAGGTTGAACATTTAAATGTAAATGGATTTTCATCTTGAAAGTTTAAATTTATGGACTAGTAAAGTATAGAAAATATATATTAAGGTTAAGAAATTCATTTTTAAAGTTGAAAGTTGAAATACATACATTTTTCAACTATACAAGGTAAATAAAAATCAACCAAAATGTTTAAAAATCGTTTTTAAACAAAAAAAAAATTGATATAGGTTGAAAAAATGAACCTGAATTTTTGACCGTATAGGACACACTTGTCTTTATTCACCACTTTTTTTTCTCGTTAATTATAAAATTTTTATGTGAAAATGAAAATATTTTATTACTTTTTGGTAAAACTATGAATTTTCGGTATAGTTTTAAAAAAACATTTTTAGACTCGTTGCGTTCAACTCCAAACTTTTGCATTTGAGTAGTTCAGTTGCAAAAAATGTGTAAAGTTGGCAAATTTTACAATTATTTCAGCATCTGAAATAACAAACAGCTGTTTTGAGTTCTTAAAAATTGTACACGGTGAAACAACAACAATGCCGGCAGAGCTCATGTACATAATCCGTGTACCAAAAAATATCTACGATCAGCGCCATTTTTTTTCGATTTTGGCGAAGCCGCACGTCTTATAGTGTTTGAGCCAACCATCGCTTGTCACAAAGTATCTTTGGCCAGGTCCGCAGACAAGAGGTATTTGGGGATCGGACACCCGTATCTTTGAAATGCGATCCGAAAGTCAAGTTATCAAACTTCAGTAATCTCGGAATGACAGTTTTACGCCTTTTAATAATTGTTCTAAAATGTGCAACTAATTCCCGCAAAATATCGTCACATAATAATTTTAATCATGCACCCTTAATTAAACTCTTTTAAAAGTTTTCTCAACAATAAGAAAACAAAGACGATTACCAGAAATATCACAGCCCTAAATTATCAAGTTATTTACAAATTATTTAGATCGACTTTGAGACAACCATCTCTCAAACATCCGACAAATACGATAAATATTGCTAGCAACCATCTTTCAAATTTACGATTACGTATAGCAACCATCATTTAAACATCTTACAAATAAGAAGATAGTTGAAGAATATTTTGAAAAGGTACTCCATTAGAGTTAGCGGAGTTATTTTTATTCAATCCTTTGAAGGTAAAATTGTACAACGACTTGAGACTTCTTCGTGGAAGAACCAATTACGATCGGCGATGCTGTCATCAAAGTAAACTCTGAAAAGAAATATTTTTCCATCACGTGTTGATAATTTCAATACCAGTAAATTTTATTTTAACTTTTACCATAAACATGTAATATTTGAGTTAGCACTTTTAGTCAAATATCAATTATTCCAAATGTCCAAGAACTTAGGATGTTTGCTACCAGTCATCTGTTATTATCTCAATTTTCATTGCTGTTGTGGCAAACATCTCGTAACTATCTGCATATATGTCATATTTAAATAATACTAAGAGTTTGGCTGCAAGTTTGTTTAAACTTATGGGATATTTGCATATTCGCTGCAATGCGTAAATTTAAACAGATAGTTGCAGAAAGACTTTCAAAAATATCTTGTTTTCTTTGTGAAAAAAAAAATTGTGAAAATGAAATATTTCACACAAGGGTGTAGTTAACCACACCAAATTCTTTGAATTTCCCAAACCACACAGAAAATTACCAGATCGGAACTCACCATACCGTACCATACTCAGAACACTAAAACATCCCCGCGGTGACAAAATTTAAAATATAAAAGTGCTGCTCTAATGAAATAGTAATAAATGTCACGAGGAATAATTATCACGCCGAAAAATTTTCTCAGGGAAGAATTTTACGGGAATGATTTTTTCGTTCACAACGAATTCATGGAGGACATATCATTAAAGGTTCGTGAAAATCATCAATAATATTCAATATTACAAGCATTTTAGACAGTGGTTTGTTGTCGCGACCCCCTTTTTAACTCCATATGTCTCCTGCAACCTGTTTAAAATTATAAAATGGAGATCTTTTGATGACACTATTTTACAAATTAAGGGTTGTTGAATTCCACCGAAATGAAACATATTATTTCTAGTAGATTTTGGTCTTCTGATTCTAGCTGCGCACTAAGTATTTACCAGAGTTGTTAAATAATGTATTCTTTTGGGAATGCATTCATCTAAAAAATTGAATAGAATGGGAATTCAAATTGAATGCATTCATTTTTGTCAAAAGAATGGGAATTCAAACGCTTGAATTCCCAATCAGATGGCCTTCAAAATGAATGCATTCATCAAAGCTTGAATTCTTTTTTGGCAAAAAAGAATTTTTTGGCATTCATTTGATTTTGTAATTTGTCAGAAAAATAAGTGTTACAATATTAAAGTCGTGAAATTCCGCACTTTCCGGAATTTTTGTTCTTATTGACATTTTAATGAAAATATAACATTGTTATTGGAAAATAATGAGAGTAGCGTCGGTAGCTCAAGGTTAGTGAGTTGGACTGCGAGCCGAAAGGTCCTCGGTTCAAGACTGGGCTGGGGCTAACAATATCTTTTCATAGAAACATTTTTCTATACCGCGCTACCTCTCGGCAATAAATGGCAAACCTACGAGAGTAAAACATTGCTTATAAAAATCTCTCACCCGCCGGAGTCGGCAAGAAACTTTAGGTACCACCACTTTGAGTACAAATATAACACGCACCACTCAATTGGTGAGAGAGCTCAGCCTAAGTTCTTATAGGACTGTAGCGCCAAACTATTATTATTTAAACAAAAAAACCTGCGTTTTCATAAATATGTGAACAATTAAAATGAATTGGACAACTTTGTGGCAAACATTTTCGGGAATTATGGGATCGTGGGACAAGAAGGGCTCAGTTGTCAGCGACACACATATGGCAAATTCCGTGAAACTTAAATTTCGTAATTTGAAGCAGCGCAGCATCAACAGGTTGTTACAACGTCTTAATCGGAGAACATGAGGTTGTGATAATCTCCAAATCGGTGATCATGAGGTTGCGACAACCTACAAATTGGTGAGCATGAGGTTGTCGTAAACTCCTAGTCGGTCAGCATGAGGTTTTCTAAACCTCTAATTGAAATTTTATTATAACAAAGTTATTTATGTATATAAAACTTATGTATTCTATATGTATTGTAGTTGCGTAAATATGTCGCCCACACAATTTTTGAAGTATATCTAGTAATTCCTGCTCCCTGAAAAAAAAAACTCTATGAAAAGATACATGTATTTGCATGCATTTATTTTTTGTTTCCATTGGCACATAAGGTTACATATATTTTATTTATATTATATATTACTAGCTAATGAGCAATTTGTATTGAATAAATATATTATTTTATTAATATTTGTATATTTATTTCACAATGTAACTAAATTAATGAATTTGCTATTTGTTTACGCCAAAACTTTGGAGTGTAAACACTGTATTATAAATTTAGTACATTCCTTGACAGGTCAAACGTCAAGAGGTGAATTTCGGTACTTTCTCTTTCGACCCTCCTTCTTTGAGGTTCTCGGGACTGCACTTGAGCAGCGCTCGTTCTCTTTGCTACCACCCATCAACAGATGAACATCGTAAGAACTACGTTCCCGCATATCATTATATTTTATATTATATATCTATATATTGGATCTCCCTATTTGATTTCCAAACTTTATACATTTTCTCATATTTAATGGCAAACACTTTCGTTTGTCTCTTAATTTATATTGCTCAAATAAAGAACGAAAAAACCATAACCTTCTGACTTTTTAATTAATTTTGAAGATATTGAAAATCCGTAAAGTACGCCTTTTTGCGTAAACATTTTGGTCTAATTGAACCGGTTCAATAATTCAAAATTAATTAGAAAGAATTTACTCCATTTAGAATAAAGTGAAAAATAAAATTTGCATTGCGCCGCTTCAGCTGACTGCATCAACGAAGCGAAGTTTCGGACGGACAAATAAATAAAACAAAAGAGAAACGTTTACAACGCATATTTCAACGTACAACAAATATCGCGGAAAAAGAATTCCTTAAGCAGAAAGGCATATTGAATATATTAAATATTTATTTGAACAAAAACTTAAGTATAATAAATCTTTAATATTATATTTCATTTTATTTATAATCTGATTTATTATTTAAATCGTATAAGTCCATGTTGACTTCGTGCCGTGGACCAAACAATTCAAACGTCGTTGAATTGAGTAAATTTCATTTGTGTTTCGTGGTTACCAACATCATATTCGCAAAAAGTGTGTGTTTTAAAAATTAATAAATTAAATCGTGTGAAGGCCGATAAACCAAACATTCCTTAGGATTGTTTGTTCAAATAATTTTTTAAACGATTTTTGAGTCCATTTTGATTCATTAAAAATACAATTTAAAAGAATAATTATTTTTAAAAATTTAATTTGGAACGTGGCAACTCTAGTTTTTCGCTATTGTTTTAGTCACATACACACACTCTTCGTGAATAGTGAGAACCGAGTTTTATTTAAATAGAGTGACGACTGCCTCTCTTCCAGAGAGCACGTGCAGCGTTGCATTTATTTCGCATCGCGTTCGTGCCTTAAGTCTTTTTGAGTGACTTTAATATAAACTGTTGCTACTCTGCCAGAGTGCAGCATAGTTTATTTTTAACGAATGAGTGCTTTCTAATTGTGATTGTCATACTGCACACAATTCGTGAGTGATCGGCACGAGTGCTTTCTCTCGCTAGAAGCTATTGTCGTCTGAACTTTAACCATTGCTTATCGATGGAGAGGCGGTATTGAGTGGAAATTATCGCATCGTTGGACATATCATTTACGTGAGTGGATGCGATCGGATTTGTGACACTGGACCTCTCTCGCGCAATACATGTGCGATTTATATTTTTTGATTTTGATTTTTTTTTGGTGTATGCTTCCCTCATTGAAGCGACATCCCTGCTTGTGTTTATAAATTGTATTCCATACACTTATAGTAAATGGTCTAACCTTTTTATATTTCAAATTTAACAATTTACTGTTGACTTTTTTTTGCTGAATTTTTTAAAGTTGTATTTATTTTTTTTAACGGCCTTCCATTTAAACTCCATTCAATATGACTGCTTTGGATATTTTTATCCGTGCTGCAGATGCACTGGTCGAATTTCAGTCATCATTTAATGACATTTCGGTTGAAAACCATACAAAATATTTCCTGAAAGTATTCCGTGATGAATTAAAATCACTTTGGTTAATTTTTAAAACCAAATATGATCGGTGTCTGCAATTCCTCGATTCGAAGGAAGATTCTGTCGATGATGAAGATATTCCTGTGGTCAAAAGAAAATATAAGACCACCAGCTCAGCGAAACTTCTACCACCTCAGCTGCCGCCTGCTGTGCCTCCGATGATTTTTCATCGAATAATTTACGCCTTCCTCCTTGCGACATTGATATGTTCGCCGGCGAATATGCATCTTGGCCTACGTTCAGAGATCTATTCTCTGCAATATACATTCGCAAATCACGTCTTACAGACGTTGAGCGTCTTTACCGTCTATCTTTTGCAAAATACTAGCGAGGACGCACGCGATATAGTGCAAAAGGCTCCTCTTACGAATAGCGGTTTCGATTTAGCCTGGCGAAATCTCAAAGACGTTTATGAGAATAAACGTGTATTGGTCAACGGCCAACTTAAAATTTTATTCGACCTTCCTGTCGTAACTAACGAAAGCGCGGCAGCACTTAAGAATTTGCAACGAACTATTAACAATAGTCTTGCATCTTTTTCGTTTTATGATATTGATACGACAAATTGGGATCCCATCCTAATATTTATATGCTCTCAGCGCTTACCTGAAACAACCTTGGCTCTCTGGGAACAAAGCTTGTTGGATAAGTCGGCTATCCCTAAGTGGAGTTGTCTTGATGCGTTCCTTTCTGAACGCTTCATGACACTTGAATCCATCGGATACATCCGCGGTCACACTACAGTTAAACTTCCACATGCAAAACCGCTTCATCCACAACACCCAGCTCTGCCTAAAAAATACAATAGTTTTCACACACACCTTACAGGATCACTTTGTGTTCTTTGCCCCAAACAGCAACATGTTTTGCGGGTCTGTAAACTATTTTTACAAATGAGCGTCTCCGATCGCTATTCCACTGTAACAAAGTTTCAATGTTGCGTTAACTGCCTTAATAGATCCCATGAGCTTAACGATTGTAAAATTGCTTACGGTTGCTCAGTGTGTAAAAAGCGTCATCATACGCTTTTACATAGGGATGTCTCTGAGCCTTCGGCTCCTTTTATGAGCAGTGATACGACTACGTTGGTGGCATTAGGGTCTCGCCCTCCGTCATTCAACACGCAACCCACTTTTAACAACATACAGTCCACTTCATCTCCCTTCATGAGCTGTGAGTCGATTACGTCGGCGGCGTCAGGATCCCGTCCACCGCCATGCAACCCCCAAAGCCTTCGATCTTGTTTTGCTTCGCAAACTTCAGAAGTGCTTCTGGGTACTGCCATTATAAATGTATGTCACATGGGTATTACGTACTCAGCAAGGGCACTAATTGATTCTGCGTCTGAAACTTCTTTTATTTCAGAACGCCTTTGTAATCTTTTGAAGCTGCCAGTGTCTTCGACACGAGCTTGTATTGTTAGTTTAAACCAAGCATTCGCTGCCAGTCCAACAAAGCGAAGATGTAGACTTTGTTCAAAGTTCTACATCTTCTTCTAATTGGTGGTGACCTCTATCCATTGATTATGATGGAGTGTATAAAGCGAAACGTCCTAGGCACCCTGATTGCTCAGGAAACTGTATTTGGCTGGATTCTTACGGGACCACTACCAGTTCACAAAGTTTCTTGCTTTGCCACTACTGTCCGTTATGACACTGATGTTACCAAACGTAACAGTAATTTGTCTTTCGAAACCAACTACCCTTTTATGGTCCAGTTTGGTCATTTGCGAAATTCTGAAATTAATCCATATATTTGAAACGTAACTTCTACTTCGAAATGTTTAAGACTGAATGACATGAAGCACATAACATGATGCAAACATAATTTGTGGATCCTTTCTGATCTATGTACATTTTGATAACCTATGTGTTTTTCTTATTTATTTTAAAACTTTTACGTATTAATTTTGCTTTTTTTTCAGCACATAGTATGGAAATATCTTTTGATATAATTTATTTTGCAGAGTGTAATACTGCAAAGTGAGCGGCAATGTTTACGCCAAAACTTTGGAGTGTAAACACTGTATTATAAATTTAGTACATTCCTTGACAGGTCAAACGTCAAGAGGTGAATTTCGGTACTTTCTCTTTCGACTCTCCTTCTTTGAGGTTCTCGGGACTGCACTTGAGCAGCGCTCGATCTCTTTGCTGCCATCCATCAACAGATGAACATCGTAAGAACTACGTTCCCGCATATCATTATATTTTATATTATATATCTATATATTGGATCTCCCTATTTGAGATCCAATATATATTTGTATCTTTATACATTTTCTCATATTATATGGTAAACACTTTCGTTTGTCTCTTAATTTATATTGCTCAAATAAAGAACGAAAAAACCAAAACCTTCTGTCTTTTTAATTAATTTTGAAGATATTGAAAATCCGTAAAGTACGCCTTTTTGCGTAAACACTATTGTTTTCTACATGTGAAAATTTATTTAATTCTGTCTGTATCCATAATTGTTGGCAAGAAACTGGCAACCGAAGCTAATAGACATGAGGTTGCCGTTTGTCATTTATTTTGTTGATACAACAACTTACCCAATCGCCGTAACAAATGCACTAATGTCAAAAAAACAATCATGATGTTACGGCAACCGTACGTGCAATTGCGCGGACTAACATTTCGGTTGTGGAAAAAAGGGTACGTTCATTTCAATGACATGAGGTTACAACAAATGTATTTCGGTTGCAACACTGAAACGTTGGTTCAATTAACCTCATGCAAAAGAGGATTTTTCTGTGTGTACTAATTATGTATAAAGTAACATTTTGTTTTTGCGTAATTAAAATATATATATTGTCAATATCATGCCAAAGGGCATTACATTTTTTAATACAGTTTTTCCCCATGTATACTGTAACAAAATATTGTGTGGTTTTGTTGGATATTGTTCTTAAAGAACCTATCGATTGGCATCATAATTTTAAAATGAGTTATTTGCCAAAAAAAATTGCAAACAAATTTGTTGGCAAATCTTTAAATAAATTAAATATTTTTTTAAATAGTAGGTGCAGTAAAAACAAACAGTAAATGCCTCAACACTACTATTTTATCCTTTTAAGTTATTTCCTTTTTAGTCAGTAAGTTGCCCAAATCAAAAGATATTTTACTAGTTGATGAATAAACTATAATATCAAAAAAATGTAAATAAAAATATTAATTTTTAAAGCACTTCAAACGTTAAAATTTGAATTCCCAACATTTTTAATTTTGACGATATAATGTCCAAAATATTCTGGTATTTATAAAACAATATAAATAAATTTATTTTTTGTACTTATTGATCAAAAATTGGGCCATATTAATAAAAAAAAACTATTTTCTTTTAAACAAGCTTAGATTTTCAGGGCAAATATTTTATTTTATTTCAACATTTTCTATGTAATTGATTAGTACAATGTTCTCATTAATACCAATAAATTTCTAATTTTATATTTTTGAACATAAACAAATGGTTTTCAGCAAATAAATCACACGTTTGGACGACACACGTTTGGTCAACACACGTTTGGTCGACACACGTTTGGTCGACACTCATTTGGTCGACACACGTTTGGTCGACACACGTTTGGTCGACACACGTTTGGTCGACACTCATTTGGTCGACACACGTTAAAATATCCAGCCAACTAAAAAAAATATTTTAACAATAACACTGCACTACAAAATTAAAATTTTGACATGGTGTAGTAAAAGTTACAGTAAATATTTTACAGTAAATATTTTTTTAATTGGCTGGATATTTTAACGTGTGTCAACCAAATGAGTGTCGACTAACCGTGTGTCGACCAAACGTGTGTCGATCAAACGTGAGTCGACCAAAATGTGTCGACCAAACGTATGTCGACCAAACGTATGTCGACCAAACGCATGTCGACCAAACGTGTGTCGACCAAACGTGTGTCGACCAACCAAACGTGTGTCGACCAAACCAAATGTAGCTGTCGACCCAACGTACTGTCGACCAAACGTTAAAATATCCAGCCAATTAAAAAAATATTTACTGTAAAATATTTACTGTAACTTTTACTACGCCATGTCAAAATAAGCTGTCGACTAAATAAACTGTCGACCAAACGTATGTCGATCAACCGTGTGTCGACCAAACGTGTGTCGACCAAATGAACATGTCCCAATTATATGGAGTAAATAAGTCATCGACTACTTGATATCTGATTTGAAATACATTGATATTTCATGAGTTAAAACTATTCGATATTTCATTAGGCGGAAAAATATGACAATGAAAAAAAAACAATTACTGGACGCTACCCTCGAACCCCTTTATTTGAAAACTTGTTTAATTATAAAAACATTGGGCATAAAATATTTAAAAACTGTAACGTGTCGTGAAGTTTTCCACGACATTGCAATTCCCTCTTAATAAAAATCCATTTTTGTTTCTTCAGTTTTAGGACAATAGTTCACATCACCGTGTCCATTTTATTATATTAAAAACAAAAATATTATAATATTTTTCAGTTGGCCTGGCATTTTTAAAAATTGTTTTTCTTTTTCTTAATGTGTATGTTTTGTCTTAAAGGCTTGAAATAAACTGATTAATGTTTTTTAATCGTGACGTTTATTCTCTGAGATTATAATACGTTATAACAACATCGTAATAAATATAAATTAAAAATCTTACATTTGTTTGCCTGAAGACATAGACACTAACAATAATTTTCCAAATTAAAAAATATTTTATAACAAATTTCAATGATAATAAATTAACATAAATAATAAAAAAGGAAACAAGTAATTAATCTTCCACATATCCACCCCTGTGAAATGACCTCGGGGAAAATTCTCCATTACTGATAATCCTCAACTATTCCACGTCAAGAATAGCTAGCTTGTATACAGGTCTCCTCATAATTCCATCATTCGTTTTTAACTCGGCAGATCGAGCGACTCCATCTTTGCCATGAATTAAACCAACAATTCGACCACGTTGACACTTTGAACGTGGTGCTTTGTCGTCGCATACTAAAACCAAACATCCAACATGAATCGATCGTTCCGGTAAACACCATTTCACCCTTCTGGTAAGCTCAGGTAGATATTAGCGAATCCATCGTATCCAAAATCCGTTTTTCATGTTCTGAGGTATACGCCACTGCTTACGTATATTCATAAGTTTTGTTGTGTACGTTCCCGGAGTTTGGGTTGAATTGGCACACCATAGTAAAAAATGATTTGGTATGAGTGGTTCCCGCTCTTCAAGGGTCACAGGTAAGTGTGTTAATGGTCTTGAGTTGACAATACTTTCCGCCTCGAGCAATACACTATAAAATGTGTCTAAACGCGGTGAATGCTCTTTGAGTATAACGCAGTGTCTTTTTTACAGATTGAATCAAACGCTCCCAGGCTCCTCCTGCAGTTGGGTTCGATGGAGTATTATATAGCCAATTAATTCCTAAAGACGCTAGTCCGGCAGTTATTTTGTTGTGGTCAAGAAAATCTGTTACATTACGTAACTCGGTATGAATTCCCACAAAGTTTCTACCGTTATCTGTTCGTATTTGTAGTAGAACTCCTCTTCTGTTCACAAAATTACGAATGCATAGTACTGCACTTGTAAGGTTAGTGGCTATTTCGAGATGGACTGCCCGAATAGTTAAACACGTAAACAGTGCGACCCTTCGTTTTTCTCGATGGCGGTTTACAGTTATATTAAATGGTCCGAAGAAATCAAGACCACTGTACGAAAATGGTCGTACAAATGGAGTTACCCTATCTACTGGCAACTGTCCCATTTGCGGTTGAATCGGTTTTGCCTTGCGAACCTTACAATAGTTGCAGCGCGTCTCCACAGAACGCACCAAATAAGGAATAGAAGGGATCCAAAATCTTTGTGTTGCACTGTTCATGTGACATAATTTTCTATGAAATGATTCAACAATAAGATAAGTCAACTGATGATTTTTAGGAAGAATTATTGGCCTTCTCGCAGAGTTAATTAAAACCGTTGCATTTTCTAATCTTCCGCTGACACGTATAATACCGTCCTTGTCCATGTATGGATTGAGCATTCTAAGACTGCTGTTCTTCGCAATAATTTCGTTCTTCATTAAAGACATGTATTCAGTTGGAAATGCTTCTTGTTGAACCCAACGACATAAGTGTCTTTCCGCCTTTGCCTCCTCGTCCGCAGTTAGCTCAAACATATTAGTCTGTGTCTTCATATATTTATTTTTTAAATTATTTATGTATCGCTGAACCCATGCCATTGCTCGCCTCATTCTGCCATAGTTAGAAAATCTGCATATATTTGGCGTCACGTAATTACTCTTATGTACAATAAGAACGAAATGTTTTGCCTTTAGTTCATCTGAACTCTTATCTTCTTTTAAACTCATATTCGCTTCATTAGGCCACTCATTTTCTTCCAGTAAAAGAAATTGGGGTCCAGTTTTGCATCTGCTCTCTGTATTATAACACACCGGAAATTTGGCTTTCGTTGCATCGTCTGCTGGATTAAATTCACCTGGACACCAGTCACTTATATTAGAATTCTCTAAAATCTCAGCCACTCTATTTGCAACATATTGCTTATATGTACGATGATCTGATCTTATCCACCTTATAACCGTATGTGAGTCGCTCCAAAATTGTACTCTTGTAACACTCTTCTCATGGCTATTTAGTACTGTGCACATTAAACTGCCATTACTGCTGCTTGCAATTCCATCTTCGGCATTGTATAAAATCGTGTCGGAGCACAGGCAGATTTTCCAGCGACAAATACGAGCTTAACACCTTCAGAAGAATTAATTCTCCAATATGCAACTGTAGCAAGAGCCTCTTCACTGGCATCACAAAATATATGCAAGTCTACATTAGAATTAACAAAATTTGATATATAACATCTCGGAATATTAAACTTCTCGACGTTTGGCAATTCTTTTAACCAGTCATTTAATTTTTTAAAAATATCTTCCGGCAATTCTGTATCCCATCCAATGTGGACTGCATCAAAATTGTCGCACATAACATATAATTACATAAAAATCCAAAAGGATCAAAACATTTTTAGTTGGCTCTCCATAAAAAAACGTTGAGCATCTTGGTCTTCTTTCAGGATGATAACCTGATGGAACATTTCTTTTAAGTCCCCGCAAACCGCCACAGGTGCTTGTCTAAATAACGTAGAAATCAATGGTTGGTTAATATCTGGTCCTGCTAAGAGAGCTTTGACATATTCTCGATTTCAGCTGCGGCATCAAAAACCAGACGATTTTTTTACTTATTGGGGTTTTTAACCGCGAAATGTATCAGATAGAATGTTTTAGCGCTGGATTTGTTCGATTCTTCGTGTGTCAAGCGACGTGCGTATCTTTTTTTGACATATTTTTCAATTTTTATACCCTGCACCTATGAGGTACAGGGTATATTAACTTTGTGCATATATTGTAACGCCCCTTAGGAGGCGTGTCCGGTATGGAAGAGTATATAAATTCTTGATCAGCACCACAATCCGAGTCCGTTTAGCCATGTCCGTCTGTCTGTCTGTCCGTCTTGCTGTCCGAATACAGAATAACTTGAGAAATACTGATCGGAATGCGATGAAATTTTGTCTCAATATATTATGGCCAAAAGTAGGAACTGAGTTTGAAAATGAGCCAAATCGGTCAACGGACACGCCCACCTCCCATACAAGTCACTTTTATATAACTCTTTCGGAACTAATAACTCGAAAAGTATTCAAGGTATAGTTATAAAATTTAAAAGGTATTGTTAGAATTCACCTATAAATATGTGGTCTAAAAATGGGCGTGATCCGCCCACTTTTTTTTTTCATTATTTCCCGGGTTTTCATAGTGGAAATTTGAGCCGTTAATTATTAAAATCAAATCTATGAAATATTGGCCTTACAAAATTTTAAATAAAGGCGTGGTCCGCCCAATTATATTTTTCTAATATTTTTTTTTAGTTTTTTATACTTTTATATCAATTTTTCAATTTATGGGGATATAAGAAGTAAATTTCTGATATGTGAAAAATATTCTGAGGGTGGGGAGGTTCAACATAATTAAAAACTTTAAAATTAAGGTATGCAATTAAATATCCCACATTAATATCCCCACCAAAGGTGTAGGGTATTCTATAGTCGGGCCCGACCGACTATAAAAATCCGCCATATGTGACCTAACTTACCCATGTGACCTAACTTTCCCAACTCGTTTCTCAATACTCTTTTGCGAAATCCGGATCTCCAGCCATTTTTCTTTCAACACTTTGCAAGCGCCGCATAGCCATTCCGAAACTATTTGGGAATGAAACGAAATCTTCTCGCTACAACAAACCTGCTTCCAAACGGATCGCGCTCTTTTTTCATATTTAGATATTACTGATTATACGTTTGGTTTTATTCCAAAAGTTTCAACGTCAAAGTAGTTTTTCATTAAATCTTCAAGCGACTCATCAGTATTCCTCCTAGCGTGACATGATTGTCCTCGGAACGGTTGTGTTTCTTTCTCGACTGTGCCATATACTATCCATCCCAATCTAGTTTTTATTGCAATTGGACCTGGTCTTGGTAATGTACGCGGAGTTTGAATTGGAACGTTGAGAAAGGCATGTGTTAAACTGATTATCATCTTAGGTTGAATGTTATTATAACCTTTTATAGGAAGACTATGAAATCCTGTATGTAATTTTCCAACATCTAGCGTTTGTATTGGTAATGTTAAATCCGAGGTCACAAACACTTTTGACATTGCATACTTTTCTGCATTGTTTTCAACGCCGCTTATTAACAGTTCCACTATCTCGGTTCGTGCGTGTGTTCGTGTGTCACGTTGGCTCCGTCATCAACAAATGCATATACATTGATGACTTTATTATTTCCATACAATTTCACAAGAATAATTTGAAAAAGTGCTGAATCGTTTTCTCTATTTGACTCAGCAAGACAATTACTACGTTCCTGATATGAGAAAGGTAATGGTGTAAATGATAGCGTGTTTTCTTCAGATTGCACGTTATTTGAATGTAAAAGCTCGTGATGAAAATGTGAACAGTTACTTTTTCCGCATCTTCGCTTAGAAAAGCATTTTGTAACTTGGTGGCCATTCTTAAGACAGGAAAAACATATACACATGGCTTTAACCATTTTCCAGCGCTCTTAAATAGTCAGATTAAGAAAGGTCGGACAAAAAACAAACGACTGACATTCGCCATCACAAATACCACACTTTTTCTGCGATACACTTACACAAGCAAATTTTCTCATATTGCTTTCTGTTGATGAGGGCTGCCTTGGTTTTTGTTCTTGTCGAAAAGGGAGCGAATTTGCGATCAAATTAGCAATTCTTCGTAGGCTGAATAACCATTCGCTATAATCCATTACAGTTGGCTGTCTACCAAGTTGAATACATATTTCTGCCCATTGAAGCTGTTTTGATATTGGAAGTTTGTCAACCAGTTCTCTAAGTAAAATAGGGTTCGTGAGATGGTGCTCGCCATGTATACTACACGCCATTAATACACTTTGCGAAGTGTATTAATGAGTTAAGATCACCTTCAGCGACTGACGGTATGGTACGAACCTTTTGAATTTGTGACTTAATTAACTGTTCCGGACGTCCATATGTTTCTCCCAATATAACAATTTTGGACTGAACATTATTTGAATTTCCCAAAAGTGACTCAACGGTTTCTCGAGCACTTCCATGCAGTGCATCCCTTAATCGCATGATATTATGTACAGCTGTATATTCAAATTCCCTCGTTGTACTTTCAAATGATTCAATAAAGGACTGCCACTCTTCCATAATACCGGAAAATTGTGGAAACTATGGCGTTGTGTGGTGGATCTTTGTGCATATGAAGGTGAGTTTAATGAATTGTATTGTTGGTTATTAAACGGTATTTCAGCATGTGGCAAGTTATACATATCATGAGCTGGATTAGACATATTCGCCGATACGGGAACATATTCCAGTGTATTCAAACACGAAGAGATTCGTTGGAATTGATTTGATGTTTGAGCAGTTATGTCTGAATGATGTCTGTACATTTGCGATGGCGATGGAGTAATTTGCAATGATTCCGTGGATGTACGATATGCAGATATAGGCAAATAGGTTGAGCTTGCAGGAGACAGAGTCTGTGTATGTAGAGTCGTAGACGCTGGCATTGACAATGGCACAAGCAAGGAGGTTGTAGGCAAAAATGTAGACACAGGCGTAGACATAGGCGTAGACAAAGACATAGGCAAAGACATAGGTAGAGACATTGGTAAAGACATATGCGAAGATGTAGACAATGACGTAGGCAAAATCGTATGCAAAGTCGTAGGCAAAGGCGTAGGCAAAGACGTAGAACAGGACATAGTAGGTGGAGACGAAGTCATATAAATAGGTAAGGACATAGACGAAGACTTATGTGATGACATTGGAAAAGATGCAGGCAAGACGGTAGGCGCATATGCTGTCTGAAATGCATATATGGACGGGGCCAGAGGTATTGTAGATATAGACTGATTTTGACGCATCTTCCTGCGAAAGTCGACCATACTGTCTTGCATTTTCTGAAGCATAAGAGATTGCATAGAGTGCATCTGCATCATCTCATGTTGCATATCGGACATCTTTTTATTAAATTCATTTGTTACCTTGTCAAGACGGCTTTCTTGTGACGAATTATTGACGCTCTGCAATAGCGAGTCCGAGTCCAAAGCTTGATCACATGTGGATGTTGGCTAATATATGGTTGCATCAGTAGTCGTATCTGTTGTATTTATAAATATGTCGGTTGCGTTGCTGACTGTGGGCGGCGGAGATCGGTTTACTGATGGCGTACGATTCACGGCTATTTTTATTCACTAATTGCTACGCGCTTCGAAGAGTACAAACTTACGATTTCCCAACGTTCTTCAATTTGATCTTTGCGTTTCCTGGAATTGTCATCAATGGTTCGGCGCATGGCAACCGCACGGCCAGACTATTGCTATGTACAATTCGTGCGCGCGAACTTTACGAGATTATTTCGTGGATTTGTTTTGACCTAACATCTAACATCATGCACAATTATTACAAAAATATATATATTTAAATTTGTAAATAAATGCCAGTATATACATAATTAGTATTGTTAAGTACTTTCTTTTTAGTATTTCGCTACTAAACAAAAATGCGTAACATCAACACTGTTGACGCTGCGCTGCTTCATAATACGAAATTGGCCTTATGTGTGTCGACACGATCCCATAATTCCCGAAAATGTTTACCACAAAGTTGTCCAATTCATTGTAATTGTTAACATATATGTGAAAACGCAGGTTTTTATAAAATATACTCTCATAATTTTTCAACAGCAATGATAAATTTTCATTAAAATGTCAATAACGATAAAAATTCCTGAAAGTGCGGGATTTTACGTCATTAATATTGTAACCCTTATTTACTGACAAATTACAAAAACAAATGAATGTCAAAAAATGAATGCATTCATTGTTTTTTGAGTTATTTTTTGCCAAAAAAGAATTCAGACTAAAATGAATGCATTCTTTGATGAATGCATTCATTTTGAAGGCCATCTGATTGGGAATTCAAGCGTTTTAATTCATATTCTTTTGACAAAAATGAATGCACTCATTTTGAATTCCCGTTCTTTTGAGTACAAAAGAATTGAAGAATGCATTCTTTAACAACTCTGGTATTTACCCACCACGTTGACATTTTACAAAAATTTCGTCAAAGTTGCAAAAAAAGCCGTTTTTGGTATTTTATTCATATCACATTTTATCGCACGATTTCGACATGTTGCAAATGCAAACTTCATCGCATGCTGCAGATGCAATCTATATAATATGATCCTTCTGCTAATTCGCAAAAAAATCTGTTCCCAGATATTTATTTTTGCAAAAGATGAAAAAGAAATTTCTGTTATCTAAAAAGTGTGTCGAGCGTAATTTATCACAATTCTAAATCAAGCTCTCTTATTTTTTCTTAAAAAAAATGTTTTAAATGTCTAATGTTTTAAATGTCTAAATATTTTTTAAAGTTTGTTTATGAAATATTTTACAACATCATACAATTTCATACTGAAATATTGTGGGTGCCAAAACATATGCATTATGTGTATTTGACTCGTCATGCCTTATAGGATTAAAAAAAATGTATTGCATATTTGGTATGGATATATATTTCGTGACGTATTATTGTTTTTATAATTATGTTTCAAATTGAAAAAATTCCAAATAAAATTGAGATTTTTCCATTCAAAGTTGAGAAAATTTCAAATAGAATCGAGATTTTAAAATTTCAAATTGAAAAAGAAAATCAATATTGATAAGAAATTAGCAAAAGATATTGAGATTTTCTTTATGAAATTTGTAAAAAATGAAATGAAAAAAACAAAGAAATTTAATATTATTTAAATATTTTTCACAAGCCGACGGTTCATACATAAATCGCTTAATAACGAGAAACATAAATGGGAACCGGTACAGATTTTTAGTTCGGAATCGGAACACATTTAAAATGTATATGTGGGACCGGAATAAGAATCCTAATAATTTTTTTATGTTAGAACCAAAATCGATGTTATAAAAGGTCTCAATTTCAATTGTGATAAATTACTCTCTCGACACACTTTTTAACACAAATTGAGAAAAAAATTTTATTTTACTATTAAATATTTAATGCCTTTATCAAATAGTTGTAGACACTTTCAACAATAACAAATTTTACAATGTCCTCGATCCATCATTGTCGTCAATGATGCCATTTCCCGCTGGGTACTCTGTCATCGGTGCCCAGCGGTAAAAGTCATCATGATATCATTGATGATCTCTCGATGATTTTGCATACCGGGTCGCCTCGAGTCTACATCCACATTCCGCATTACATAGCGCAGCCGTGTCATAGGGGAGTGGATTAATCTTTAATTAATCGTTATTCGATTAATACAAAATTACACAGTAGCACATTTTTCAACTTCAAAATCTTGAACTAATTGAGACCCCCAAAATCTGAAAGCTTATGATGGTAGAAGAAAAACCCTAGCTGTGTTCAAAATCATACATTTTTCTAAGTTTTGTTGTTTTGAGTAAGATGTTGTTGTTTTTTTGATTTTATCTCAAGGTAAAATTTTTAGATCTGATTAAGAGCTAAAAGTTTGCCGAAGAGAGACAAGCAATGTTTCTAACAGTTCACGAGATATAGACTTAAGAATCAGTACATGTTTTTTGAAAATTGTACTAAAATCAACCCCCCCGTCGAACACTTCAAAAATTAATTAAAAAAAAAACCTTAGCTAATAATTCAAAACCCAGCTAGGGTTTTTCTTCTACCATCATATGCTTTCAGATTTTGGAGGTCTCTATTGGTTCAAGATTTTAGTGCTGCACTGTGTTATATATAAAATTGTGTAAACTGTATTCTTAATAAAAATCGATGTATACCGTTGTTATTGCAATATTCAGACTTTTCGTGAATAATATTTCTCAGGAAATTTTTACCCTAGGTGGAAAATAGGTATAATGAACAATGATCGAATAGGGAAAAAAATGTTCCCTAAAAAAATTACGTACCATGCATAACATTTTGGAAGAAAAAATTACCCTTATTTAGCCGAAAAAATTCGGCACTTTTTTCAGCGGGGAAAGGAATTAATTAAAAACGAACACACTTTAACAATACTTGTATATATTATATGTTAACAACTATTTATGGAAAGCACCAAAATTATTTAAATAAATGGTAGTTACATATTTCTGCACAAATTAATTACCTGGAAGATTGCCGACACCAACAACTTTTACCTGGGATTAATAAATTCCGGGGAAATAGAATATTCCCCAAGTGTTCACGATAAGGCTAATTGTGTACAACCTTCAAATGAGTTTAATTTCTGGTAATCTGAATAAAATAAACAATAAGGAAAAGAAGCTACCTATATTAAATGGATATTTAAAATAAATATGAATAAAGCCTTCCATTTTTAAAATTAATTATATAATTTGACTTACCAAGCGAAATATTGGATGTGATAGATAGGCAGACGATTTAGAACGATGTCAAATAAAACGAAAACATTGTTCGGCTCTACATACGTACCACATGACATCGTAAGAGACATTCGATTTCATATTACAGCCAACATTTAAAGTACTTTGAAATGTCCTTAAAAATCATCTTGAGCTCATTAATGATTTCCAAAGTACTTTGAAAACATTACCGCTGGGTAGAGGTCAGTGCAGGGTTCACACGTTCCCGCAGTCTAAAAGTAGCAATTCATGATTAAAAAGGTACTAGAAATGAGCACAATGTAGCAGAATTTGTTTTTTTACCCAAATGTATGGGAAATTGTTAGTAAATTTCTAAAATGAAGCCACATACAAATTCGGGATCTGGAGTATGTTGCACTTAAAAAATGTATTTGAAATGAAACATTTAGTTTTACTTCATTATTTTGAATTGTAACTTTGGACCAAATATAATTACCAATACATTTCTATATACTCTTACATACCTAAATTTAACCAAAATTCAAGTCATTTAAATCTCAAAAATGAATTTAATTGACCTAATTTGTGATGGAATGACTCCGTTAATTACATGGGTCGGTTTGTATCGATCATAACTTTGTTGTTTCTTATTAAATTTTGAACAATCCAACAGTTTTAAAAAGGTAAATAAATTTACTTTCAACAACTTTAAAAATGTGTAAGTTGTCTTACGAGATTTTTTTTTACGATTAAAAAAAAAATTGAAAAATGTATACAAATTTCAATTTTTATGTCGAATAATAATCACTCTGGTAGTTATGAACCGATTTCAATAATTTAAAAATTTTTGTTAGCTAAATGTGTTGGTTCTTTAATAAGGTATGGGCCATTCTACACCAAATCGACCAACGGTTGGAATCACATTCTTCGATTTTAATGAAATTTGGGCAACTGATAAAGGGTACTTATTAAGATATGCATTGACAATTTTTTTTTATTTTTTCGATACAGTAATTCAAAATTACAAAAAATCACATTTGTATGGTTGTTCATATTTCAATATTTCTTAAAAAAGAAATGCTATAAACGTTTTTTTTTAAAGGGTTATTTTTAAGTGCAAGAATAATGACCATGGGCCATATCACGTTTAAAAATTACAACTTGATTTATTAAAAAGCTTGGTCTATTAACTTTAAAGCAAGCCATCAACGAAGAATTTCTAGTTTAAGAGATGTGAACAACCCCAGTGTACCAAACTGTTTCGATATCGCAACGAACATATTGCGAAATGTCGAATTTTTCCGATATCGATGCCATTTCTCGCAATGATAATATAGGAAAATTTCTACCAAAACGGTCGGCCGATATCGAATCGAGATAATGAAGGTTTCTCGTTAAGAGAATTATTTCAAAATCGAAGCGTTCTAGAAGCTTTTGTCGACAGAATGGGGCTTTATGATTGGTTAAAATAAATGCGTCATCTATATATGTCACCCGCAATGACAATAAAAAAAAACAGAAAAAAAAACAAAAAGAAATTTCTTTACCTATTACGTCCTTCGCGTCATAGTCGTGGTCGGCACCATCGTATTATTTTTATACCCTACACTAAGAGTGAAAGGGTATATTCAGTTTGGTACGCCGTTTGTAACACCCAGAAGGAAGCATCTCCGGTATGGAAAAGTATATATATTCTTGATCAGCATGACCCCCTGAGTCGATTTAGCGATGTCCGTCTGTCCGTCTGTCTGTCCGTCTGTCTGTCTATCTGTCTGTCTGTTGAAATCCCTAAGACTTTAAAAATTGAAGAGCTAGATAATTGAAACTTATAACTTAGATTACTAATATACCTACGCTGTATGTGCGAAAAAATTGGCGAGATCGGTCCATGGTGACCTATGATCCGACCACTTATGTTCAAATACCACATATAAAATGTACATGTAAAGATAAATTTTTATGTATACGTGCTTAGGTAAACTTTTTTGGTCAAATATATATATTGATATCAAGCTCAAATACATGATAATAATGTTTTCCGGCGAAAAGACTTGTGGTTCACAAAAAAAAAATCGAAATTCGGTACACCTACCCATTTGTAAATATGGGTATCAAATGAATGGAAATTCTTCAACGATTGAATGTTTGTAGTTATTTTAAGGATTCGTATACCCTGGTGACCTATATATCACTTTGAATGGTAACCACACATATGTGTAGGGTATTTATAGTCGGCTTAGACCGACTATAATTTTGATAATCCTAACTATCATAATTACACCTACTTTAAAATTTCCCATGTGATCTAACCTTCCCAACTGTTTTTTTATTTTCTTGAATTTACTTCGTAACACAATTACTTTTTACAATTACCATCATCATTTTCCATTGCATTTTATTTTCTGTCAGACCTACTGGGTCAGTGTTGCCGCAAGACAATTTTTTTAGTAGCTGAACTGTCTTAAAATTCCGCTATTTATTGGTATTTTGCGATCAAACAAATCCGCTAGAAATCCCTAGATTAAAATTTTCAAATTAAGAAACGTATTCATAAACAAAATAAACCAAATTTATTGCTTTTTAAGTATTAAATAAACAAAATAGACAAAGTTTAACTCTTTTAAAGTATTAAAAAACAATGTAAATAACATTTCATAACAATTCATTTTGCACACCTCCTTAACAAAATTAATTCGAGAAATCATGTTTGCTTTAGTTTCCAATAATTTAACATTTCTGTATTTATTCTTGAGTCAGTTGCTATTAGATAGATTTGATGTATAATTTATGTACTTTAAAAAAATGAGTCCATACCAATGACGCGTTTAATAATATAGATCTTAGATTTTTCTGCAAACTCGCAGGATTTCGCACAACACGAACATACTTTTTTTCGTGTTTATGCTTTCATAAGCCACAAAGTGACGTTTATTATTATTATAAAAGAAAAACAATAGTATGGATCCCTTTATATTCAATAATATTGTAATTATTAAATTAATTATTATTATAGAAGAAAAACAATAGTATGAATACCTTTATATTCAATAATATTGAAATTATTAAATTGAAGAAACTGTATTTTTCAAATACAATCAAATTCATTAGATAATTCCTGATTTAATTTGAAAAAAAAAACGATTATGCTTCCTAATGTAAATTATTATAAAAAACTGTTGACTCATTTAAAATGCCACAAATTTTAATTCATGATTCATTTTAAACACATTTGAGACGCAAAAAAAAGATTGAAAAATGCTCATATATGAGCCTCAGGTCATTATTTATCATTATGCGCCCTAGTTTTAAAATTTAAAGTAAAAATAAATATAATAAAATAATTCAGCCATTTTT
The DNA here is from genome assembly GCA_951804985.1 of Dryomyza anilis. Taxonomy (NCBI): domain Eukaryota; kingdom Metazoa; phylum Arthropoda; class Insecta; order Diptera; family Dryomyzidae; genus Dryomyza; species Dryomyza anilis. The sequence continues at coordinate 73,614,144 of OX638135.1, read as the reverse complement.
TATATTTGACTACTGTGCGCCAATCATGTATTTCAATATACACCCAATATCAATACTTTTATGTCATGCTTCAATATAACAGACGGCAAACAGACAGAGAGAGACCGAACGACCGCCTTACAGCCTGGGTATAAGTTGGTCAAGTTCACATTTTAATGACGGGTGGGAGCAATATAACACTAACAACCAAATAAGCTATTTTGGTCATCATTATGTCAAGGTCATTCCTATAAGTCGTTTTTGTTGTCAGCCAGATATTTCCACCCCTTTTTTAAATGCGATTTTACCGTATTTACTTTAAGATCAGTCAATCTTAAAGTTCAACTAAAACACAGAAGTTACATACAAACAAATATATAAACAAACGTAACTGCGTTTGTTATCGGTTTTTTTATTTTGTCGTTCTTCAACGGAACTTAGTTCCGTATCCGTTTGTAGACCTCATCGTTATCAACTTCAAATCAACTGAGTTAAATTCAATGGAAAACTAACTGAATTTAAAAAGTTTGCAGGTACATATTTCCAATAAGAAATTACACCTGTACACGTTCACAAAAATTGGGCTATTTTTAAAAGAATTTTCGATTGAATAGATCGTCACTGTTATGCTAAAGCACATTGATTCGTCTGAACTCTAGAGCACTGGTTCCCAACCAAATTTAGGGGGTGGCCATGGGATATTCAAATTAGATTTTTGAATAATTTAATTAAAAAAATTAAATTAAATAAAATTTTTAATTTATCAATATGAAACATTAAATTATAAATATATTAAAACTAGTAAAAACACTTCTAATCTGAAATTGTCGTTGTCGTAAAATCAAACCGAATTTAATTATACCCTACACCTATGAGGTACAGGGTATATTAACTTTGTGCATATATTGTAACGCCCCTTAGGAGGCGGTATGGAAGAGTATATATATTCTTGATCAGCATCACAATCCGAGTCCGTTTAGCCATGTCCGTCTGTCTGTCTGTCCGTCTTGCTGTCTTGCTGTCCGAATACAGAATAACTTGAGAAATACTGATCGGAATGCGTTGAAATTTCGTCTCAATATATTATAGCCAAAAGTAGGAACTGAGTTTGAAAATGAGCCAAATCGGTCAACGGACACGCCCACCTCCCATACAAGTCACTTTTATATAACTCTTTCGGAACTAATAACTCGAAAAGTATTTAAGGTATAGTTATAAAATTTAAAAGGTATTGTTAGAATTCACCTATAAATATGTGGTCTAAAAATGGGCGTGATCCGCCCACTTTTTTTTCATTATTTCCCGGGTCTTCATAGTGGAAATTTGAGCCGTTAATTATTAAAATCAAATCTATGAAATATTAGCCTTACAAAATTTTAAATAAAGGCGTGGTCCGCCCAAATATATTTTTCTAATTTTTTAGTTTTTTATACTTTTATATCAATTTTTCAATTTATGGGGATATAAGACGTAAATTTCTGATATGTGAAAAATATTCTGAGGGTGGGGAGGTTCAACATAATTAAAAACTTTAAAATTAAGGTATGCAATTAAATATCCCACATTAATATCCCCACCAAAGGTGTAGGGTATTCCATAGTCGGGCCCGACCGATTATAAAAATCCACCATATGTGACCGAACTTACCCATGTGACCTAACTTTCGCAACTCGTTTTAAATTTGAAAAAATGCAATATTCCAAAACTCAAAAAATTGAGAAATTCGTAAACATTGAGATGATTACACTGTTCTACAAGGATTTAAATATGGAATGAAACCTCTCATCTGGTAGATTTACTTCGCCTGATTCTTGCTGCGTAGTTAGAATTTACCCACTACAATTTGAGTTATCTAAAAAGTGTGTCAAGAGAGTGAAATATTTTTTTTTTGTTATTTCCATTTTATTTGTTACAAATTTCATAAGGAAAATCTCAATATCTGTTGCGAATTTCTTAATTTCATTCAATTTGAATTTTTTTCAAATTTTAAAATGGAATTTTGGAATTTTCTCAATTTTGAATGGAAAAATCTTAATTTTATTTGGAATTTTTGCAATGATTTTTGTAAAATCCCAATTTCATTTGGAATTATCTCAATTTAAAATGAATTATTTTAATTTCATTTGTAATTTTCTCATTTTAAAACACAATAATACGTTACAAAATATAGTTTCATACCAAGTATATGTTTCCCAATTTCGTTTTACTTTTATTTTGTTATGACAAATTTTGAAAAATTTCAGTTCAGTCGCCTTGAAGAATTCGTTCAAGGCGGGTGTGTAAAACATTAGTTTTATTGATTGAATGAGTCTGCCGAGTCAAATACACAGCAGAAGTTTCCCCATAATGAGTATGTTTTTGCACCTAGCCCATTACAATATTTCAGTGTGAAATATATATCTTCATTTTAAACAAATGTTTCAAAAACAAACTTATATTTAGAAAAAAAAAATCAATAAGATAAAGTTTGAAACATTTTTTTTGAAAATTTGACAAAACATTGCAAACCTATATTTTTAGATTTTCGTAAAACTAATATCTGGACACAGATTTTTTGCCAAATATCCGTAGAGCGTGGTTCATATTTTATTTTGTGATAAAGTTTCCATCTGCAGCCTGTCGAAATTTTGCGAGAAATTGTGATATAAAGTACCAAAAACGGCATTTTTTTTTGCTACTTTGACTACATTTTTTTCAAAATGTCGACGTGGTGGGTAAATACTGATACGCAGCAAGAATCAGGAGACCAAAATCTACTAGAAATTATAAGTTTAATTTCGATGGAATTCAACAACCCTCAATTTGGAGAAAAGTGTAAACAAAAAATATATATTGTTACGAAAATTCCGTCTACGGAAAACTGTTCTACGAGTTCGTATCGCTGGATTGTGTACAAAATAAAAACACACTAATATTTGGTTTTAACTAGTATTATTTTAACTAGTATTAATTAACTTTATTTATTTAAATAACAACTCAATAATAATCACTGTTGTATTACTACAATTTATCTTTACAATGTTCGCTCACGAGATGCACTAGTTCCCTATCAAATCACAATTGAAGTGCTGTACCTCAGATGCGGCTCCCTTATATACTGCATGCATCAGTTCGACACGTTTCGACAAGCTTCGACTTGTTTCGAGAACCTTCTACACGTTTCGTGAATGACGCACGCTATTGCATCTCATTCGCACTCATGTGTTTTAATGCGCTGATCTTCCATCTCTTTCCCGCACACTGCCTCAGTGCGCTGAATGATCTTCCGTCTATTTCGAACACTGAATGTCTTGCTTCTCATTAATTAATGTTAATTTCTTGCACTATGGGGCAAATTACATCTTTTCGTAACACTGCCCTCCACCTAAAATCTGTTCCTCCCGAACATATGTTAATCAACTCTCTCTCTAAATGGCGCAAACCTTTCTAAATGTTCTACTTTCATTTTTCGTCTAACGCCTGCAGTATTCTGAATCCGATACACGACATCGTTAATTCTTTTAATTATCTTTTATGGTCCTTCCCAGTGTGTTTGTAGCTTAGGGGATAAGCCTTTCTTCCTTTGTGGGTTATAGAGCAAAACAAGCTCTCCTTCCGTAAATCTCTCTCAATTTGTGCGCAAGTCGTATCTGGCCTTCATCTTATCACTCGCAAATTGTGTACGCTGTCTTACAAATTGATTCACTTCGTTCATTTCTTCACTTTTTCTGGAAACATAATTGTGTGCAGGAATTCCAGCTGAAGGACTCGCACCGAACTTTAAATCTGCAGGTAATCTTAAGTCTGTTCCAAAAACAAATTTCGCAGGTGAAGCAACTGTGGTGTCATGAACCGCCGTTCGATATGCCATGAGAAACAGTGGTATGTGTTTATCCCAATCTTTTTGATTTTTATCAACCACTTTCTGAGATACTCTTCCAAAGTCCGATTGAATTTTTCCACCATGCCGTCAGATTGCGGTTGCAAAGGTGTTGTTCGTGTTTTGTGTATGTAGAGGACTTTGCATACTTCCTTAAAAACTGCAGACTCAAAATTTCTTCCTTGATCTGAATGCAATTCCAACGGTACTCCAAAACGGCTTACCCAGTTGTTAACTAATGCATCCGCAACTATTGTGGCTTCTTGATTCGGCATGGGATACACTTCAGGCCACTTACTGAAGTAGTCAATGACGACAAGGACATACTTATTACCCGCGTCACTGATTGGAAACGGTCCGGCTACATCCATTGCAATACGCTCGAATGGTGCTCCCACGTTGTACTGATGCATTCTGCCGCGACTTCTGACTGTTGGTCCTTTTGCTGGTACACATTGTGGACAACTGCGAATCCAATCGGCGACTGACTCTTGGCATCCAACCCAATAAAAAAGTTTCTTTACTTTTTCGACAGTTTTATTTATACCTAAATGACCTCCACTAGATCCTCCATGGTATTCCGCTAATATCTCTTTTACTTTTGACTTGGGAACAACGATCAAATTTCGAGCGGATCTACCATCTTCGCTTTCCCAGGCGCGATATAAACAACCATTTTTCAGTTTTAAGCTCTGCCACTGTGCCCAGTAAGCTTTAGTTATTGGACTTGCGGCAGCTATATCTTCCCATGATGGTTTTCTTTGCTGTTCCTTGAACATCATGATTTTTCTGAGATCGGGATCAATCTTTTGATCAATTTGAATTTGGTTCGGAGTCCATTATTCATCGGGTAAAACATTCAGCAAACGAATATCAATTAAGTTTTTTTTCCTACCGCTCTTAGGCAATGTCTGCATTCAAGTTTACAAGGACGCCGTGACAGAGCATCTGCATTTCCATGATTTCCTCCTTTACGATGTTCGATTGAGAAATCGTTCTATCCAACGCGCAATTTGGCCTTCGGGATCTTTGAACTGAAGTAACCATCGTAGTGCTGCGTGATCGGTTCTCAAGTGAAACTTTTGTCCGAACAGATACTTATGGAAATTTTTCACACTTTCAATTACAGCAAGAAGCTCCCTCCTGGTAACACAGTAATTTCGCTCGGGTTTGGACAAGGTTTTACTGTAGTATGCGATCATTTTTTCTTGTCCATTGATCACTTGAGCGAGAACTCCGCCGATTCCGTATCCACTCGCATCCGTATCAAGTATAAATTTCTCACCTGGAATTGGATACGCAAGAATTGGTGCCGAGCACAGCAGACCTTTTAATTTCAAAAACGCCCTTTCTTGATCATTGCCCCATTGAAATGCGCGGTTCTATCCTGCCAACTCGTGAAGACTGCTAGCAACATTGGCAAAACCTGGAACAAATCGCCTGTAGTATGTACATAGCCCCAAGAAACTTCGTAGGTCATGTAGGTTTTGCGGTCTGGGCCACTCCTTTACTGCAACTATTTTATCTTCATCGGTATGCACTCCTTCCGTGGTAACTCGATGACCCAGATACTTGACTTCTTTCTTGAAAAGTGAGCATTTCTTTGGGCTAAGTTGTAGACCCGCACTTTTCAATCGAAGGAATACTACCTCTAGATTTCTTAGATGTTCGTTGAAATCCTTGCCCATAACAATTATGTCATCAAGGTATACTAGGCATGTTTTCCAGTGTAAACCTTTTAATACGTGCTCCATTAACCGCTCAAATGTTGCTGGTGCATTGCATAGTCCAAACGACATTACCAAAAATTGCCATAGTCCATCTACAGTACTGAATGCGGACTTCTCTCGATCTTTTTCATCGATTTCTACTTGCCAGTAATCGCTTTGCAAGTCGAACGTTGAAAACCACTTAGCATTAGATAGTGTATGCAAGGTGTCATCGATTCTGGGCAGTGGATAACTATCTTTCTTGGTGACATCATTAAGTTTTCGGTAATCAACGCAGAACCGAGTACTACCGTCCTTCTTTTTCACCAATACTACTGGTGAACTCCATGGGCTCTCAGATGGTTCCACCACGCCATTTGTGTGCATTTCTTCAACAAAATGTGATACTTCGTCTCTTTTCGCAAGTGGTACCCTTCTTGGTGCTTGACGAATTGGGTTAGAATCATCAGTGTCTATTCGATGTTTTACAATGGCAGTTCTGCCATCCTTTTGGCCCTACACCGATATTTATTAATTAGCTTTTTAACTTGATTCTTTTCATTGGCAGTCAAATCATTCGTCCACTCATTTATAAACTTTTGTTTGTTTATTTGCGGTGTGACATAGTGTTTTTCCTACCACTATGTAACTTTTATACAGCTCTTCGTTTGCTTCAATAACCCACAACTTGCTTATCCCACAATCTCCATTTAATTTCGCCCAAACATTTACTTCTGAATTAGGTGGTATTTTTCTATTTTTATAAGCAATAACTTGTTTCATTTTCGGGATCTGGTCACAATCAATATTTAGTTGGATCTCCGTTGGATCTTCTTGTTAAATTAAGTGTGAAACCGTTCTTTATCATGAAGTCCATGCCAAGTATTATTTTGTCTACTATTTCTGCCACAATAAAATCATGCTTAACTGTCGTAATACCAATCGTTATTTTCTTGGTAATCTTTCCTCTGATAGGGGCACTTCACCTGTAGATGTTTATAATCTTATTCCTACAAGCGGCTCTACTTTATCCTTAACAAGGTTACTTCTTATTATCGAGTGTGAAGCTCCCGTATCCAATGTTACAATATATGCTGTACAATCAATGAGTCCTTCGACAGTTAAGCTATTTGGCTTTCGAGCAATTTGCGAAATGGAGATTCTGGGGCAATCGGTTATGGGAGTCAGATCGTGCCCCGCAGAACTGACTCGTTTTAGTTTAAAGATTGATTAAAATATTCGTTATTTTGGACATGATCCTGGGTTTCTTCATGTCGGGGTTCATTTGCAAATGGATTGATTGAGCGCTTGCGTTTTTTACGACAATCACGGGCCATATGCCCATATGCATTTACCTTTAAATTGGGTGTCTCGGTTGGCAGCAGTGTAATCTGGTTTAGCTCCACTTTTTAACGCTTGGCAAATTACCTGAAGTAGGTCTTCATTCTCCACATCTAGTTTACGGACTTTTGGCGCTGGGCGGCACAACGTAGTTGCTGTCTCCTGTGTTAGCGCTGTGGTTACAGTTTCCGTAAATGTCACTTTCGGCATTGTTACTGTGGCACGTCTTGTTTCCGGATCACGTATGCCGTCAACGAAGGCTTCGATCTTGCATCGATCTAGACAAATGCGCAAGCCTCTCGACGTCCGCTGCATACGCCTGCAAAGTTTCGCCATTTCGCTGCATTCTACCCTTCAGCTCCATTCGGTATATCTGTTTCATGTGATCACTGCCGTATTTTCGTTGCAGTGCATACATAACCGCTAAATAACTGTTTCGATCACTTTCTGGAACAGTCTGCAATACTTCGGCTGCACCTCCTTTAAGCGCCACGATAAGTGCGGCTACGCTGTCCTCATTGTTCCAACGATTACTTACAGCCGTGGTCTCAAATTGCAGCTTTAATATGTTGAACGCTGTGGTTCCATCATAAGTCGGCGACTTTAACCATGTACCACTGACAACATGTTGTGAGGGTCCATTTATTTGCAACACTTCGAAATCTTTTTGCATTTTCTGGAGCTTCTGGTCGATACCATTAATTTTATCATAAACGCTAACTTCCATATCCCTTACATGCTTCTCAAGATATTTTACTTTGCCATTGAGTGATTTAGAAACTTCTAGAAGCTGCTTAGACTGTTCATGCATCTGTAACTCCATTTTTTCTTGATGTTGGTTGGAATTTTCTAGCAATTTCACCTCAAGTCGATTAGAATTTTCTTGAAGTTTCTGTTCCATTCTGGTCGAATTTTTTTTTTTTACAAATTAATCAATGCTCAGGGGATGCCCCCTATTCATGCAATGCACAGTGTTGATCGTAAGAAGGGATGATAGGTTAAATGGAGGGGGGAAAGATGGAGTAGTGTCGGTGAATGTTTGTTTTGAACTTGCCAATATCAAAAATGTCGGGAAAAACGGACGCAGGGAGATTGTTCCACAAACGTGTCGTGCGACTGAAGAACGAATTATCTTTATAATGCGTGGTTCTGTTGAGAGTCGAGTGGACTACGTAGGGGTGGGCTTGATTTGATGCCCGAGTAGAACGAGAAAACACACGACCTGGTGGAATCAGGCCATGTATTTCACTCGAACACTTACTGTTGTAATACCTATAAAACAGGCTTCGGTGCTCAAGAGAACCAATAGACGATGAGATATTTTCATCCCCTATCAAATATATCGCACTTTGTTGAATTCGGTCCAGGAACTCCAAGGAGGATTTTGAAGCTCCTGCCCAAATGTGCGAATTGAATTCCATTTTAGGCCGAATATAGTTGGTGTAGACAGTGCGCAGGTCAGCAGGAGTGAAGTATGTTTTACACCGTTTTAAAAAACCGAGGCACTTGGCAGCTTCTTTCGACACATTAAATATGTGATCATTCCAACGTAGATCACATTGAATTGATATACCCAGAACGTCAAGAGCAGCTGACTGCGCAATATCCACTGCACCCATATTGAGGGGAGGGAGGGGTGTGATGGGTGAATCCATTCTTTTGTGAGATAACAGACAACATTGGGTCTTGTTGGCAATAAAATCTACTCTATTTGCAACACCCCACTCGGAGATTGATTTAAGGTCATTATTGAGCGTGTTATTCATAGTGCGTCTTTTACTCTCAATCTCCAAAGAGTTTGGGCGCTTGTTGAACGAGTATGATTGACAAATGTTACTGTCATCTGCAAAGGAATGAATTGGGTTCTGGGTCAATGACAGAAGGTCATTGATAAATACCAGAAATAGGGACGGGGATAGGACGGAACCCTGAGTGGTTTTAACTAGTATTATTTCAACTAGTATTAATTAACTTTATTTATTTAAATAACAACTTAAAGAATAATCACTTATATCAACTGCTGAATCTATACAATTAAGCTTAACAATGTTCACTCACGAGACGCACTAGTTCACTATCAAATCACAACTGAAGTGCTGTACCTCAGATGCGGCTCCCTTATATACTGCATGCATCAGTTCGACACGTTTCGACAAGCTTCGACTTGTTTCGAGAACCTTCTACTCGTTTCGTGAATGACGCATGATCTTGGCATCTCATTCGCACTCATGTGTTTTAATGCGCTGATCTTCCATCTCTTTCCCGCACACTGCCTCAGTGCGCTGAATGATCTTCCGTCTCTTTCTAACACATGCTTAGTGCGCTGAATTGTCTTGCATCTCATTAATTATTGTTGATTGCTTGCACTATGGGGCAAATTACATCTTTTCGTTACAATATTTTATATTTTCATGGAGGTCGCGGAGACATATAGAATTAAAAGGGGGGTCGCGACACCAAAAAGGTTGGGAAATACTGCTCTAGAGTATGCTAAGTGGAAAAAATTTATTGTTTATTCCATGAAATATGAATCACATTTAATTAATAATATTCTTAAAGCCATATGTATATTTACATGTTTTGAAAAAACGTATAACGGAATTTCCTTTTTTATATTTCTAAATGTAGTTTTTCGTCACTGCACCAAAATTGAGTTTAGGACGAAAATGACGAATATGATTTATTATTAATTTAAGCATGACAAAACGGGTAATTGATTTTTGGCGACTTTTTCAAAAATTTGAGACCCAAAAATTTATATTCCGCCCTTTTGGTTATGGTTATTTTCATGATCTGATAATCATAGCGATTAGAATTTGTAATTATGTAAAAAAAAAAATGAAATGAAATACTGATATTTGAGAAAAATATAGCGTATACGCCGAAATGCTTTTATAAATTTTCTAGAAGTTTCCCAACAGTTAATTATAATATTTCGTTGGGAAGTTATATGGAGAGAGCGCAGCACATTGGGACAGTTAGTACCAAAAGTTGGCCAAAACCTGAAATTGTGTCATTTTTAGAAAAATAAGTATGTGGATTAACTAATATTGTATGAAAATTTAATAATCAGTATGAGGATTGACTAATATTGTATGAAAATTTAATAATCAACATTTAGATGTAGTGGGCGTGTTTTTTAGTTTTAAAAGTGGGCGTGGTATCTCCCATACAACTGAAATGATTAAATTAATATAAATTGCAAATTACGGGAGCTACAGTGATGCAATTTTATAGTAGAATGTTTTTCGTTAATATTATGCAGTTCTCGAAATTTCATCTTGATTGCACAAGTGGGCGTGGTACTTTCCATATAAGAAAAATTTGCAAAGGGTCATATATTGGAAATTAATAGAGCAACAGTAATGAAACTTTGTAATATACAGTTTTTCGTTGATATAATTCATTTTTCCGAATTTCATTTTGATTGGACAAGTGGGCGTGGTACCTTTCATATCACCAAAAGTTGTTTAAATTGTTAATATTAGTATAAGTGGTCGGTCGCTGAAATGTGAATAATTCCGAAAAGGCAAAAAAGGTAACATTTTCATTAGTGTTTTGAAAAATATAATATGTGACAATATAATCAGTTTTGACGGAGCTTGTCCGGAACGTTTTTGTTTTGATCTTTGTAAATGAAATATAATTTCAAAAAAAAAAAATAAAAAAAAACTGAACATTTTCTAAAACAGTAACATTGCAAACGCTTTGTAGATATCATATGTAGATGGCTGCATTACAAATAAATGTAGTTTTTATGGTTTTCAAAAACAACGTTTTAAAAAATTGATTACAAGTTTGACAATATTTTTTCTTGCAATTGTTTCTAAAAATTGTTTGTGTTTGAGAGTGTGGGGATAAGTTGTATACATATGACATAAATTGAGTGATGCTCAGGGTTCACACTTTCCCGAAGTGTAAAAGTAGCATCATGATTAAGAAGGTACTGGAAATGAGCAAAATGTAGATGAATTCGGGCAAAAAAAAGTTTTTGCACAAATCGATTGCATACAGGTGGTTTCGCTGCCACTTTTATCAAATAAATTCAACATTAGACTTTTTAAAGCGACTTTTTAAAACCCAAATTATCCGCGGAAAAATCCAGTTTTGTAAACTGTTTTGCTCTCTTAAATTCAATATGTAAAATTCCAATATTTCCGGCAGCTACACCAGTAAATTCGGTAGAAAACTCTATTTAATATATTGTTAAGAAAAGAGGTAATTTGCTCCAATGTGCAAGCAATCAACAATAATAAATGAGACGCAAGACAATTCAGCGCACTTTACAATGTGCGAGAAATAGATGTAAAATCAGCACATTGAAACACATGAGTGCGAATGAGATGCCAATAGCATGCGTCATTCACTAAACGAGTAGAAGTTTCTCGAAACATGTCGAAGCTTGTCGAAACGAGTCGAACTGACACATGCAGTATATAAGGGCGCCGCATCTGAGGCACAGTACTTCAGTTGTGATTTAATAGTAAACTAGTGTGTCTCGTGAGTGAACATTGTTAAGCTAAATTGTATAAATTCAGTATTGTATAAATTAAATTGTTGTAAGTGATTGTTATTAAAGTTGTTATTTAAATAAATAAAGTTAATTAATACTAGTTAAAACCAAATATTAGTGTGTTTTTCATTTTGTACACAATCCAGCGATACGAACTTGTAGAATAGTTTTACGAAGACAGAATTTTCGTAACAATATACTCTCTGCCCAAACGTAGAGTCAGTTGTTAAGAAATTTCTAAAATGGAGAAAAATACAAATTTGGGATCTAATTGGAGTATGTTGCACTTACAAAAAAATTATTTGAAATGAAATATTTATTTTTCCTTCATTATTTTAAATTGTAACTTTAGCCCACTGAGATAGTTCTCAGAAAAAATATTCCAATACATTTCAAGATACCCCTACATACCTACATTTAACCAAAATCCGAGTGATTCAAATTTCAAAAATGACTTTATTTCATCGAATTTATGATGGAATGACTCCTTTAAACACATTTTATTATTTATAGGAGTCTGCTTGTATCGATCATAAAATTGTTGCTTCTAGTAGTAGGGATTCGCCGGTTCTGGCCCCACTGGGCTCCATGGAGCACATTGTTGTTAGTGTAGTTTATTGGAGATTATATTTTAACAGTATAGTTGTTATTGTTTTTTCAGAATATATTAAGAGAATATTTGTTATTGTTTTTCAACATAGGTGTATTATATGTATACTATATATTTTATAATGACATGGAGCCAGTGGGATGACTTTTAACATAATTTGTTAATGTTGATACATGCATATTTATTATATGCATGTTATGAAGGCAGGCAGCCGTAAGAGTAAATGTTGTTGTTGGTATAATTATATCGGAGTAAGCCTTTTTTGTGAATATTTACAAACGTATTAATGTTGTTGTTGTAAAATATTATAGTTGCAATTCAATTTCAGTTAACATAGTTATAATGTATACTATAGTTATACTTGATTGTTTTATTTGGCATGATCATCCAGAGAGTTGAGGAGCAAAGGGTTTAATTTGAAACTTTGTTGAGGAACGATGATTGTAATTTAAAACTGCGCTATATGAATTAATGTTATTATTAGATGTTTATTTTTTTTTGGTGTATAATTTTTTTGTTGTAAACAGGTTAAGGCAATTCTGTATTAATGCATTGACATATATTTAATTCAAGGCCAATTTTAATATACGGGTTATTGTAGTGGATTTTATTCTACAAAGTCATGGTCGTTTAATTTGGTGATATGAATGAATGGATCCATAATGTTCCATTGGGATTATTTTTTAAATCATTTATAAGTTTAAAAGATTGAGCATGTTAGAACTTATTTATTTTTATAGAGTTTTTTATCTTGAGATTTATTTTATTTAGATATCCCTTATATATAAATGGATCGAAATTTGATTTAAATTTATTTATTGTCCACATTACAATTTGATAGGAACAGATAAAAATATGGTAAGATTGTTTTTTTTTAATTGTTTTTATTTATTAATTTATATATTTCAAGGATTTCGCTGAAAATATTAGTTTAGCAAAAGAAAACCTCTCTACATACATCAGAGTAGATAACTTGCCCATTGATCAGGAATTCAGGATTTCTAAATTTGAATGGAAAAACACAATTAATGGATAAAATTAATTGTACATCTAACAGACAATAGATGGTTTTATATTTCTAGAAAAGTTGAAACCGATGATCCATATTTATATAATATAAATGAGAAGAAGTGGTCTATTATTTTTCGAGGACGACAATCAGAAATAATGGGGACGGCTCTATTTGATTTACGTTATGAATAAAAACGTATCAATATACTAACTTTTAAAAATATTAATTTTTAAATAAAATATTTAAATATATACATATTGTTTAATTTATTTTTTCTTAAAACGATTTGAAAATAGATAACAAATAATTAATAAAACTTATTTTTATCTGCTCAAAACTGAGTAGCGTGTTTAATAAAATATTATCATCACTTACTTACTTACTTAAATGGCCCTTACAACCGTGGGTCGGTTTTGGCCGCTGAGATGAAGCCGCGCCAGTCGGATCTGCTTTGCGCGCGCTGACGCCAGTTAGAAATACCAAGCGTTGCCAGGTTGTCCTCAACTTGGTCTTTCCAACGCAGATTTGGACGCCCTCTTCTACGCTGTCCACCTTCGAGTTTCGATTCAAGCACCTTCTTGGCTGGAGTGTTTTCATCCATTCGTTCGACATGACCTAGCCAGCGAAGCCGCTGTATCTTGATGCGCTTGACTATGTCAATGTCGTCGAATAACTCATATAGCTCGTGGTTCATCCTGATTCGATACTCGTTAGCAAAGCAGATAGGGCCAAAGATTTTACGGAGAATCTTTCTCTCGAACGCTCCCAGTACTCTCTCATCGGTGGTGGCCAGCGTCCATGTTTCTGCACCATAAAGTAGGACGGGCATGATGAGTGACTTGTAGAGCGTTATTTTTGTCCGGCGAGAGAGGGCTCTGCTTCTCAATTGCCTACTGAGCCCAAAGTAGCACCTGTTGGCAAGAGTTATTCTCCGTTTGATCTCCAGGCTGACGTCGTTGTTGCTGTTTACGCTGGATCCCAGATAGACGAAGTCCTTCACAATGTCGAACTTGTGGGTGTCAAAATCAGCTTTTTGTCCAAGACGCACGGACTCTTTTTTGCTTGTTGACACAAGGAACTTCGTCTTGTCCTCGTTCACCGCTAGACCCATTCGACGCGACTCTTTCTCCAATCTGGAGAATGCTGCGCTGACTGCTCGTGTGCTCCTGCCAATGATATCAATATCGTCGGCATATGCGAGCAGCATGACACTTTTGTTGAGGATAGTGCCGCTTTGACGGAGTTCGGCAGCTCGAACTATTTTCTCCATCAATAAGTTAAAAAAGTCGCACGATAGGGAGTCACCCTGTCTGAAACCTCGTTCGGTATGAAATGGCTCGGAGAGGTCTTTTCCTATTCTCACTGAGCAACGTGTGTTGCTCAGGGTCATCCTGCAAAGCCTTATAAGTTTCGCAGGTATACCGAACTCAGACATTGCGGCGTATAATCGTTCCCTTATCGGAGTGTCGAAGGCGGCTTTATAGTCGACTAATAGGTGGTAGGTGTCGATCTGTTTTTCTAGGGTCTTTTCCTGGATTAGGCGCAATGTGAAAATCTGGTCTATGGTGGACTTTCCAGGTCTGAAGCCGCACTGATAAGGTCCAATCAGTCTGTTGACGATGGGCTTCAGTCTTTCACATAATACGCTCGATAGAACCTTGTATGCGATATTGAGTAGGCTGATCCCACGGTAGTTGGCGCAGATAGTGGGATCCCCTTTCTTAAGGATTGGGCAGAGTACACTGAGGTTCCAGTCACTTGGCATGCTTTCATCCGACCATATTCTGCTTACGAGCTCGTGCATGCTCTCTATTAGCTCTTCGCCTCCGGTCTTAAACAATTCAGCAGGCAGGCCATCAGCACCTGCGGCTTTGTTGTTTTTCAGCCGAGCAATGGCTGTTCTGACCTCGTCATGGTCGGGTGGCGGAATCTCAACGTCGTCATCAAGTACTGGGGTTGCCGGGTTTGCTTCTCTATCGGTGGAATTGAGGTCATCATCACCGGTCAGCAGTTTAGAGAAGTGATCCCTCCATATTTTCAGTGTGCTCTGGATATCTGTCACTAGATTTCCGTTCTCATCTTTACAGGAAGAGGCTCCGGATTTCGAACCTCCGGCTAGGCGTCTTATTTTCTCGAAGAATTTTCGAGCCTCATTCCTGTCCCCATGCATCTCAATCTCCTCACACTCACGTCTTTCTGCCTCGCTTTTTTTACGCCTGAAAAGACGTCTCTCTTCCCTCCTCTTCTCTTTGTATCGCTCCTTCGCAGCTCGCGTAGCTACTGACTGCAGGGTGGATTTGTACGCAGCGTCTTTCTCTGCAGTGGCCGCGCGACACTCTTGGTCATACCACTGATTCCTCAGGGGGCGTTGGAATCCAAGCACCTCTTCGGCAGCCGTACGCATAGAGCAGGAGATATGATTCCACTGCGCGCTTATATCATCGAGAGGAGGAGTGCTTTGTCTAAGCAGGTGTGAGAGTCGAGTGGAAAAGGCTTGCGTTGTCTGTTGTGATTGCAGCTTTCCGACGTCTAGCTTTCTCTGCGTTTGGTTCCGTACGTTCTTCGCAGCGCTTAAGCGTGTGCGGACCTTGGCTGCTACAAGGTAATGATCCGAGTCCATATTGGCACCTCGGATAGTGCGTACGTCCATCACGCTTGAAGAGTGCCTTCCGTCAATCACAACGTGATCAATTTGATTTCGAGTTTTTTGATCGGGCGACAACCATGTGGCCTTGTGGATATCGAAATGTTCGAATCTAGTGCTACTAACTACCATGTTTCGTGCTGCGGCGAAGTCGATTAGCCTCGTTCCGTTATCGGAAGTGTTGGCATGGAGGCTAAATTTTCCGATTGTGGGACAATAGATGGCTTCTCTGCCCACCTTGGCGTTAAAATCGCCTAGCACGACTTTGATATCGTGGCGGGGGCAGCGCTCGTATGCGTTGTCTAGGCGCTCGTAGAAGCGCTCTTTTGTCTCGTCACCTTTCTCGTTCGTCGGAGCGTGTGCACAAATTAGGCTGATATGGAAATATTTAGCCTTGATGCGGATTGTTGCCAGCCTTTCGTCCACGGGCGTGAACCTAGAGACAAGGTGGCGGAGTCTCTTGCCGACCACAAATCCACATCCAAATTCGTGTCTCTCCGCATGGCAGCTGTAGTAGATATCACAGGACGCTTGTTTCGAACAGCCCTGTCCCGTCCATCGCATCTCCTGGATAGCGGTGATGTCAGCCTTATATTTTTCGAGGACATCTGCCAGCTGGATAGAGGCACCTTCCCTATAAAGGGTCCGGACATTCCAGGTGCATATCCGTAAATCATGGTCCTTAAAACGTTTGCGTGGGTCGTCATCGTTGTAATCGGTCGTTATCCGAGGCTTCTTTTTTGTTTTCATTGGGCGCATAGGTTTTTTCCGTGGTGGGACCCAAACCCAACGCACGAACCCTCACTCTGAGGGAGATGCTCGCCACTCACTTTAGCCGACTTCTACACCGGGTGGTGTAGAGCGCCGTTTCCAGGGACTTCCACGAGGAGGACTTCCACCGAAGTGGAGGTGTCACCATTTGACAATTTGTCAATTCTGGTGACCAGTGAGTTGACTTGAGACGACACCGACAAGGATTGCGCTGGCTTCGCCATGTTGAAGCACTCAGACACGTTGCCTTGTGATAATCGCCCCCATAGTCCCCAAAATATTATCATCATCTTCCATTAAATTACAATAAGAAATAGATTATCTAGTTCATCATCTAACAAACCTTCCCTAATTCCAACATCTATTAAATTTACTGGCGGGAGTGTTACGACTTCTAGTATTTCAATTTGAGGATTTACTGTAAATAAAATTGTTATTATCATTCTATAAAAAATACAAAAATATTTGAGCTAAACAACTCCATTAGCATCAATATTTTCATGTATAATGAAATGGCAGATGGAAAATGCAAAATTTTGGGGCCTATTTATCACACAGAAAAAGAAATGAGTAAACATATCAATTTACTATTTTGTGACAGTAAAGAAAATACTCACTATGTCTGGATAAAAGATCTGAGTAGATTGATAAGCGTTCAGGGACGAAAAATGGATGTATTCTACAATTTACATCTATAAAGTTTCTTGAGGCACACAAATCATCATGTACAATAAAAATTACCTATTTGCCCAAGAAAAATGAGTCTACACTAGCATTTAAAGCCTATGAAAAAACCCTCCCAGTTGATTATAGATTTTATATGGATTTTGAATCGATTCTGGAACCGATTAATGGCTGTACAAATAACCCAGAAAATACGTATACAACGAATATTCAGAAGCATATACCGTGCGCATTTGCTTGATATTTGAAAGGGTCATATGATGATCGGTACAAAATTATACAGGTGAATACAAAAGAAAAAAATAATAATTAAAAAAAAATAATAATAATAAAAATAAAAAACGATATATATATATATATATATATATATATATATATATATATATATATATATATATATATATATATATATATATATATATATATATATATATATATATATAATATTTATCCTTTTGTTTATAGGTGTTCGAGAGTTATGATTAAATCTTAAGTTGCGAAAGCGACGCAAATATATTGGAACGTTTACTCCACGATGATGTCAATGACGATAACTGACCAGGAAATGAAGGAGTTCCATCAATCAACAATCTACTGTATATGTAAAAGTAATTTAAGTAATAATATTAATAAAAAAGTACTGCATCATTGCCATTTTACTGCAAAGTATTTAGGATCTGCTCATACTGAATGTAATTTGAAAGCAAATAGAACTAAATTCTTTCCGGTAATAACACATAATTTATCCAAATATGATCTTGATTTATTTATAAAAAATTTAAACGAAGTAGAGGGAGCTATAGATATTATACCTCTAAAAAAAGAGGTATTTATATCTATAACAAAAACTATAAATTTGACTAAAGATCATAGTTTTCAACTTAGATTTATAGATTCATTTAGATTTTTAACTAGCAACCTTGAGAAATTGGTGAAAACTCTCAATGACGAGTCAATTTAGATAACTAAAAAGGTTTTTAACAATAATTCTGATAAGATATTTTATAGAAAAGGTGTTTTTTACTTATGATTATTTAGATAGCTTTAATAGGTTACAAGAAAATCAATTACCTGCTAAAGATAAGTTTTTTAATAGATTAATTAATGAAGAGTATTTAGAAGTATACCTTAAGTGTGATGTTGTCTTACTTGCGGATGTTTTTGAGAATTTTAGAAAAATTAGTCTAAAAATGTATGAGCTTGATCCTTGTCATTACTTCACTGCTCCAGGATTATCTTGGGATGCTATGCTAAAGATGACTAATATTAACCTCGAATTAATTACCGATATAGAAATGTATACTTTTATTCAAGACGGTATTTTATTCATGGAGGTTTAACACAATGCTCGATTAGACATGTAAAAGCCAATAATAAATATGCATAACTTTGATAAATCTAAATGTTCATCATATTTAATGTATTATGACGCAAATAATTTATATGGTTATGCGATGTCACAGCCATTACTTTTTAAGGAATTTAGATTTTTAGAGCCATATGAAATTACCGAGTTTACTATTGAAAAACTTAAATCTATTAATGAACATTCTTCTAAAGGATATATTTTTGAAGTAGACTTATTCAATTCATAATTTACATAATGATTTTCCGTTTTGTCCAGAAAATAAAACACCACCTTCCAGAAAATAAAACACCACAATTCTAATTTTAACAAACTTATAGCACATCTTAATAATAAGAATAGGTATAAAATTCATTATTAAATGCTTCAAGAATGTATTAAAAATGGTCTAATTTTAAAAAAGTATATGGAATTTTAGAATTTTCTCAAAGTTTTTGGCTTAAAAAGTATATAGATCTGAATACATTAATGAGGTCTAAAGCTACCAATGAGTTTAAGAATTATTTTTTTAAATTAATAAAAAAAAAGATTTGTTTGAATTTAATTAAAAAGTAATACGAAATTACTATACATGTATTAGGAATGAAGTGTAATTAAATTATAATCGAAATTGAATTTATTTTTGTTCACGTATAAACATTATTATATTGTCCAGCAGAATCTGTCAAATTTAACATAAATATGTTACAATACCAACATAAAATTTTATTGCATTTGAATATACTCTTTCTTGGCAGTTTACTTGGTTAAAACTATGTTTCGAAACACAGAAAATTCTAATCAAATCTAAATACAACGTATGTTCGCAACGGTCGTCTTAATTCGATAATTTATCGACTGACGAAGTTGTCAACGTTGTGCAGCATTTTCTACCTACGCCATCTTTTGCCATCGTTTGAACATATTGATGTTTAAAAACAAACTATAAAAAAATTGGATTTAAATAAGTGTATTCTTGCAACATTCTACATGTATACGTTTGCACTCGTTGAGCACTCGGTGATCGACATTTTTTGCGTACGTGCCTTTTGTTGTTCGTTGAGAAAACGTGTTTGCGTCGGTAATAATTTTGTTATTTGTAAATTACATAAATATATAAATTGTGTTATAAAAAGTACAAATAGTAAGAGAATATAATATAGTGCAGTATATAATTTCTGAAACTAATGTGAAAAAACCACAAATAAAAATTTGTGTTTCGATTTTCAAACATAATTTCACTCAGGGAAAAAATCATGTAAATTTAAACAGAAATTATGCAGATTTCATGTTGTTTTTTTTTTCAAACAGATTCATAGTGTTAATTATTAACAAGATACAGCCGCGGTAGCTCAGTGGTTAGTGCGTTGGACTGCGAGCCGAAAGGTCCCCGGTTCTAGCCTGGACTGGGGCTAACAACATCTTTTCATAGAAACATTTTTCTATACCGCGCTACCTCTCGTTAGTAAATGGCAAACCTACGAGAGTAAAACTATTGCCTATGAAAAAGCTCTCACCCGCCGTTCGGATTCGGCAATAAACTGTAGGTCCCACCACTTTGAGTACAAATATAACACGCACAGCTCAAAATGGTGAGAGAGCTCGGCCGAAGTTCTATACAGAACTGTAGCGCCAAACTATTATATTATTATTATTATTACATGAATTTAAAATGATTTCATAATGTTAATTATTAACATTAAAAAATTGTTAACTGTTCATGAATTATCTGTTTAATTCATCATGATATATTGATAATGTAACACTTGTAAAATGTTAGATTTACATTGGATAAATTGTTAGACTAACTTGTTGTCTTGTTGAATCAAAATTGTAAAATGTAAATTTGATAATGAAAACAAGGCGATGGTTTTACCTTTTTGTACTGTTAATTTTATAGTATCATAATGTTAAAATTACATGATCATCCGTGTAAAATTAACCTTAATACTCTTGTTAAATTAACATGTTCCCTTTTTTGCCATATATAAAAATATTAAATGAAACGAAATTTGGTAATTAATTAATTTAATTTTTATTATATATCTTATAGAAAAATTATTTTAGGAGTTACATGAGTGTCAGAAATTAAGTATAAACTTATAATCTTTCACGTCTGGTTTAAGTTATGGGGTCCGAAAGGATTCAAAATAAAACCATTTTATAGCAAATTGTTTCATTGTTTGTTTCTGATGTCTTAGGAGCTTGTATAGGGAACTTCCTAAGGATCATTTCCACTGCACAATTTAAGTTTGATCCTTAAAGATTTACCACAAATTTAGTGGATTTCTCATTCCAAATCTCGTTAAGGAGTTATTACCAGTAGAAAAAGTCAGAAAACTATCATAATGTCTTTGGAAAAAATATTCGTTTCTCCAAACAATAAACACACACCATTTCTGAAATATAAGACTAATAACAACGAATATTAGTCCATACTTAAATTTTGAATTAAAACTTTCAAATTTTCAAATTTTCGATTTGTCCTGGCGATTTAACTGAAATTTCTCCACATCAATTTGAATTCAAGAAAATCCATTGTTAGTCTATCGTATATGTATATAAATGCAAAATTAAATATTATGAATTAAATTAAATTAATGATGCTTACCAAAGAATCGTTGAATAAACGCCAATCAATAAAATGTTTGTTGTCAATAAAATGTTTGTTTTCAAATTTCATTGATATACGCATAACAATATATCATATTAAATGTACACTTGTACGCGTAAATGTAACACTGTGATCTTGTTATAAATCTGAATTCACACCGTGTTATTTTAACAATATGAAACATGTAAAAATATCTTGTTAATTTTCAAAATTGTTTTTGTTTTCTGTAGACAAATTTGTCATGTATATTTAACAGGAGGCGTGTTAAATATTTATATGTCAAAAATTTGTTTTGTTTTTTTTACAAAAGCCTCCGTGAATTCCTTGCCTACGCTATGTGCTGTACTGAGATCAACTGTAACTGTACCAAATATAAAGCGAGCCTGGATCGTCTAGTTTATCGTCTGCTGGTGCAATTGTGCATTCATTGATGCTGTCACTTGTACTTGCAGTTTAAACATACACTAAGGAAAAAGTGACGTAATAAAATTAAATAAAATTTATTGAAATTTGATTTAAATACTTTTGTAATAAAAAACGTAATACTCTATACAAAAAATATTACTCGCGTATTTAATTTTTAATTAAATAAAAAGGTATTTAATTTTATTAAAAATTTCGAAAAAAGAA
Source organism: Dryomyza anilis (assembly GCA_951804985.1). Taxonomy (NCBI): domain Eukaryota; kingdom Metazoa; phylum Arthropoda; class Insecta; order Diptera; family Dryomyzidae; genus Dryomyza; species Dryomyza anilis. The sequence goes on along the minus strand of OX638135.1, from coordinate 73,592,433 downwards.
AAATAAAATAATAATTTTATCTCATATAAAGAAGATTAGGAACATTCTTTATATGAAATAAATATTATTGTGTTTAAATTAAAATGTTATAACTTTTATAAAAAGTAATAAAAAGTATTTACTTAAAATTTTATTACATACGTAATAAATTTAAATAAAAAGTATTTACATCAAATTTTATTACGTACGTAATAAATTTAAATAAAAAGCATTTACATCCAGTTTAAATACAAAGTATTTAATTTAAATGCAAAAGACTACGGGTGAAAAACGTGTCGAAAAGTATTTAAATTTATTGCTTTTTTAATAAATTTTATTACTTTTTTCCCTCAGTGTATTATTTATTTATGCATTTACAAATTTGTATATTAATTGAATTATTATAAATTCCCACTGTTCATGTTTAAAGATTTTTAATAAAAATAAATAAAAAAAAACAACATTTTATTTTATTTTCAGGATGTTTTTTCCAAAAAATATTTAAATATGTTTCTATGCAAACATACTACTTTTTTAACTGAAACTACTGATATGTTTCACTGGAAACATATTTATATTCAGGTCGTTCAAAATTATGTTTTATTTTGAACATATTTATGTTTCGGTTCAAATATTTATTTTATTTGGATGTGGTAATTATTATGTTTCCATTAGAACATACTCCATTTTAAGGGGCAACATTAAAATGTTTCCGGGATATTATAATGTAAGTCAGAGATCATTACAGCGTGTACTTAAAAACTAAATTTAATTCCAATGTAAGATTAGCTTATACGGACACATATTCTTTTATAGTTGAGATTAAAACAAATGATTTCTATAAAGACATTTATGAAGATGTTGAAAAAACTGATCCATCAAATTATATTTTTGACACTTATAGTTATGAGTATCCTAATATATATGGTTATCATCAAAATAATTGTAAAGTTGTGGGTTTGATAAAAGACGAAAATAATGGCAAAATAATGAAAGAAATAATAGTTCTTAAACCCAAAACATTCTTTTTCACTGTTGAAAATGATACACCAACATCAAAAGCCAATGGTGTTAAAAAAATCAGTTAGTAAAACATTTACTATTCATGATTATAAAACAAGTCTTTACAATAAGAAAGTTATAATGAGAGAAATGTATATAATAAGATCTAAAGCTGATATTTTATATACACAATGTATTTACACATTACACAATTATCCATTAATTTTAGAGATGATAAACGGTATATACTAGATGATAGTATAAACACACTTGCTTGGGGACATTATAACACTCTTCATTAATTAATCTATTAAAAAACTTATCTTTAGCAGGTAATTGATTTTCTTGTAACCTATTAAATCTATCTCAATAATCATAAGGAAAAACACATTTTCTATAAAATATCTTATAAGAATTATTGTTAAAAACCTTTTTAGTTATATGGATTGACTCGTCCTTTAGATTTTTCACCAATTTCTCAAGGCTGCTAGGTAAAAATCTAAATGAATCTATAAATCTAAGTTGAAAACTATGATCTTTAGTCAAATTTATAGTTTTTGTTATAGATATAAATACCTCTTTATTTAGAGGTATAATATCTATAGCTCCCTCTACTTCGTTTAAATTTTTTATAAATAAATGAAGATCATATTTGGATAAATTATGTGTTATTACCGGAAAGAATTTAGTTCTTTTTGCTTTCAAATTACATTCAGTATGAGCAGATCCTAAATACTTTCCAGTAAAATGACAATGATGCCTTTTGTCTTTTGTACTAATATTTTTATTTAAATTATTTTTACATATACAGCAGATTGTTGATTGATGGAACTCCTCCATTTCCTGGTCATTTATCGTCATTGGCATCATCGTGGAGTAAACGTTCCAGTATATTTGCGTCGCTTTCGCAACTTTTGATTTTATCATAACTCTCGAACATTCAGGACCTTTAAACAAAAGAATAAATATTATATATATATATATCGTTTTTTATTTTTATTATTATTATTTTTTAAATTATTATTTTTTTTCATTTGTATTCACCTGTATAATTTTATAACTTATCAAAACGATCATCATATGACCCTTTCAAATATCAAGCAAATGCGCACGGTATATGCTTCTGAATATTCGTTGTATACGTATTTTCTGGGTTATTTGTACAGCCATTAATCGGTTCCAGAATCGATTCAAAATCCATATAAAAAGTATAACCAACTGGGATGGCATTTTCATATGCTTTAAATGCTAGTGTAGACTCATTTCTTGGGAAATAAGTATTTTTTTTTACATGATGTTTTGTGTGCCTCAAGAGACTTTATAGATGTAAATTGTTACAAATAAACATTTTGTGGGCTCTTTTTCGTCCCCGACCGCTTATCAATCTACTCAGATCTTTTATCCAGACATAGTGAGTATTTTCTTCACTGTCACAAAATAGTCAATTGATATGTGTACACTTTTCTTTTTCTGTGTGATAAATAGGCCCCAAAATTTCGCATTTTCCATCTGCCTTTTCTTTATACATGAAAATATTGATGCTAATGGAGTTCTTTAGCTCAAATAGTTTTGTATTCTTTATAGAATGATATATAAATATCAAATTAATACCATTCACATTTATTTCCTCTGCTGTTATATCGGATATATTATATGAATTAATGCGATAGGGATCATTTATTTTTGTATTAACTATTGCAGCAATAATAGCCCACTTAAAGCAGAAAATATCACAGTTTTGTATATTAATACATGCCTCTCCTTTTTATATGTATGCTGGCAATTTCTGATATGATAAACCATTTAAGGGGCTATATTCACTTATATTAAGCTCAATTTTATTGATTTTTATCAAAGCCCATCCACTATCCCGTTCTTGAAAGTTATCCATTTTATTTATTAACAATTCTTCAATATTTAACATTACATCTTCAATATTATCTTTGGTAAATATTGTTAGTGGTTTTGTTATATGTGAAAAGCGCTTAGTTTAAATTCATCATCATCTTCGACAGAAGGTTTTGAAGGACGTATGTAGTCAGCAGAGATCTCCGCATTCAATTTTAAAGATATTTTCTTATTTAATTCTCTTTCCAGTAAATTTTTAATTTTATTTCTTATTTGATCGAAATATTCATGTGGTTTAAACATTTACAGTTCTCACAATAACGGCTCACCGATGATGATGTTGATGCGATTTCATATTCATTATTCAGCAAATCCTCATATTTTCCTTGTTTTGAAGGAATTTCTTCTTGAAAATGTTGACAGGAATGATGTTTTAAAGTATTTGCTGGTCTAACAGATTTACTACACTTTAAGTAGCTAAACATTATATTCTCATGTATTGTCGATACATGTCGCTTTAAATTATAGTTTTTCGCGAAGGACTTTGAACACAATGTACATATAATCATTTTTAATTTTTAAAGAAGTTCTCGAAGTTGCAAACAAACAAACACTAACTTAAATTATTATTTTGAATATCAAGAAACTTCAACTTCAAATTTTACAGGAATTATTGAACAAAAAAAAAGTGCAGCGTTGCAGTAAAGATGTGTTACTGCAGTTTTAATTTATTGACTTCCGGTGTATTTCAGTATTTACGCGTTGCAAAAAAGGGCTCTCCCAAACATAATTTTGCAGGCATTAACATGTATGTTTGGAATTTTATGTAAACATATTATATAATTGACTGATAAATCATTTTTAAACAGGGTTGTATTGAGACTTGAACAGTGTTGTAATGAGCTCTGACTTACATTATAATATCCCGGAAACATTTTAATGTTGCCCCTTAAAATGGAGTATGTTCTAATGGAAACATAATAATTACTACATCCAAACAAAATAAATATTTGAACCGAAACATAAATATGTTCAAAATAAAACATAATTTTGAACGACCTGAATATAAATATGTTTCCAGTGTAACATATCAGTTGTTTCAGTTAAAAAAGTAGTATGTTTGCATAGAAACATATTTAAATATTTTTTGGAAAAAACATCCTGAAAATAAAATAAAATGTTGTTTTTTTTATTTATTTTTATTAAAAATCTTTAAACATGCACAGTAGGAATTTATAATAATTGACTTCATATACAAATTTTTAAATGCATAAATAAATAATTCGTTTAATACTGCAAGTACAAGTGACAGCATCAATGAATGCACAATTGCACCAGCAGACGCTAAAGCAGACGATACAGGCTCGCTTTATATTTGGTACAGTTACAGTTGATCTCACAGCAACTGTACAGCACATAGCGTAGACAAGAAATGCACGAAGGTTTTTGTAAAAAAACATGCCAAATTCTGTTTGAAAATCGAAACACAAATTATTATTTGTGGTTTTTTAACATTAGTTTCAGAAATTATATACTGAGCTACCGCGGCTACGTGTGGTTAGTGCGTTGGACTGCGAGCCGAAAGGTCCCCGGTTCAAGTCTGGAGTGGGGCTAACAACATCTTTTCATAGAAACATTTTTCTACACCGCGCTACCTCTCGGCAGTAAATGGCAAACCTACGAGAGTAAAATATTGCCTATGAAAAGCTCTCACCCGCCGTTCGGATTCGGCAATAAACTGTAGGTCCCACCACTTTGAGTACAATTATAACACACACAGCTCAAAATGGTGATAGAGCTCGGCCTAAGTTCTTATAGAACTGTAGTGCCAAACTATTATATTATTATATTAAGTTATTATACTTTGTTACTATTTGTACTTTTTGTAACACAATTTATATATTTATTTAACTTAAAAATAACAAAATTATTATCCACGCGAAGACGTTTTCTCAATGAACAACAAAAGACACGTACGCAAAAAATGCCGATCACCTAGTGCTCAACAAGTTCCAACTTCGTATACATGTAGAATGTTGCAAGAATACACTTATTTAAATCCAATTTTTTTATAGTTTGTTTTTAAACATCAATATGTTCAAACGATGACAAACGATGGCGTAGGTAGAAAATGCTGCACAACGTTTCCAACTTCGTCAGTCGATAAATTATCGAATTAAGACGAGCGTTGCGAACATACGTTGTATTTAGATTTGATTAGCATTTTCTGTGTTTCGAAACACAATTTTAACCAAGTAATTTGCCAAGAAATAGTTTTTTCAAATGCAATTAAAATTTTATGTTGGTATTGGAACATATTTATGGTAAATTTGACAAATTCTGCTGGACAATATAATGTTTACACGCGAACAAAAATAAATTCAATTTCGATTATAATTTAATTACACTTCATTCCTTATACATGTATGGTAATTTCATATTACTTTTTAATTACATTCAAACACATTCAAACAAATCTTTTCTATCCGTGTATACATTAAATTTTGCTGAATTCAAATTTTTATATTCAGTTAAATATATATCATATTACATACTTTGATATATGAAGGTGTTCTATATAATGGATATAATAATAAATTTTACTCGTTTTCACACTTTTAATCAGGGCTAGGAACCGAAATTCTATTCTCTGTGGTTCCAGTTCCGGTTCTATAACAAAAATAAAAAAGTGGTTCCGGTTCCGGTTCTTAATTTTTTTTATTACCAGTTCCGCTTCCGGTTCTATAAAAAAATAAAATAACGATTCCAGTTCCGTTTCCACAAACAAGCCAAAAAACGCAATAAAAATATAAATATTTTTTTATTTTTACGTAAAAACATAATGAAATTTATATACATATCTCTACATGTATATAAAAATTAATTGCCATGTATTAGTCTCGCAAAAACATGAGAACGCGGATTGACTGATTTGGATGATTTTTTTTTTGTTTTATTCGTCTCAATACTGGGAATTCAAAAAACTTCCACGGTGCACCACAACTCAAGTGCACCACCAATATGAATTGTATTTTAATAATGAGGATTTGTTTATATAGCCACTACAGATAGATTGGACAAAGGGGAGTGACACGTCCCATACAACCAAACTTTTTTAAATGCTATTACTCCTGACCTCCTAAGAGGAGATTTTAAAAATGTGACGCGATATGTTTTTCTCTTGAGACGTTGCATTACAAACTATCTGGATATAAGAAACTGCATATTTCTGCAAAAGTTGTTATATTCCAAAACTCCATTATATCTTTCTGCTAAGCTACGTCTTTGTGTTACAAATAGAAGCCTCAATTTTATTTTGCCAAAATTTAACGGTCTACAATTCGCAATTCAACTCTGGAATTCATTACCATTTAATATTTAAAATATAAACGGAACATGTAGATTTAGGTATTACCCAAGTAGGAATTAACGATCGGCACAAGCCTGTGTCTCATGTCTCAATGCTACTCAAGCCTGTGCCAACGCTGGTATCCAAGCTCGTTCCAAGACTGTGTCAAGACTGGAATGATAACTTTGTTACAAGCCTGTATACCAGGTTTGTACCCGGGCCCGTTGACAAATTTTGTGCCAGACTTAATTCTCAGTCTTGTGCCAACTCTGTGTTTAGACCTCTGCCAACACTGTGTTTAGAATGATAACTATGTTACAAGACTGTTATTCAGGATTGTACCAAGGCTTGTGTCCCAGACTTGTACCAAGGCTTGGGCCTCAGTCTTGAAACAAGACCTATGCCCCAGACTTGCGACAATCCTTCTGATACGCCTGAAGATTCAGGCTATTGGGCATAATTTGTCATGAGTATTTCATTCATTATTCATGTCATTACACTTGAGAGTTGAGTCTGTAAATAAATATGTAAGAGGTTAACAACCAATTTAACAGTAATACTTACCTTAATTTACAGCAACTTCAAAGAATATATTTTTTGACGTTTAAAAAATCGTCAACAAACATTTTTTTTTTTCACCAGATAAGTGTTCTTTAACATGAAAACAACACAAAAATGTCACCATAGTAAACTTTAATTTACTCAAGTTAAAGTCGGTACACATGCATTATTAGGCATGGGACGAAAAGTTGTCGAGACGGAATTTTGAATTTCCTTCAGCATATGCGGTTTGGATAATTAGACAATTTTTATATGTGCACTAAGAAAACAAAGATGATTACCAGAAATATCACAGTCCCAAATATCAAGTTATTTACAAATTATTTAAATCGTATTTGCTTTATAGAAACTTATGGGATGTTTGAATATTTACGGAAATTCAAAAGGATAGTTGCTGCAAGACTTTCATAAACATCTTGTTTTCTTAGTGTGGCTCAATATTGTGTCAGACTTGTGTCAATATTGGTATACCGAGGCCTGTGTGGAGTCTTAGAATGAAATTTTTGCCAGGCTTGTTTCCAACATAAACTAACAAGACGTGTTTGAGATCTGGGAATTACAAATGTGCCAGTCCTGTGCCTAGCTTGGCATATCAAGGCCTATGTGGAGTATGTGAGTGACGATTGTTCGGGCTTGTGTCTAACCTAAACTAACAAGGCTTGTGTAAAATCTATGAGTGACGCTTGTCCCAGTCTAATTTAAACTAATGAGGCTTGTTTGAAATCTGGGAATGACAAATGTGCCAGGCTTGTGTCTTGCTTGATATATCATGGCTTGTGTGGAGTCTGTGACTAACGATTGTGCTAGCCTTGTGTCTGGCCCGATATACCAAGCGTTGGTAGTCTAGCTTGTAACAATACAGGCACTTTTGTTGCAGCCTGGAAATTCCTACCTGGGAGATAAGGGGCTAAATAAACTTTTATATAAAATAGAAAATAATTTGTGTTTGTATTCAAACGTCGTGGGTCTCATTCCAACATGTATGTTTTAAACTAACAAAAAAATATTGGTATAAAAAAAAGCATATGTATATGCATTATATTAGTGTTTAGTAGTAAAAACTAAAAATCGATTATCGACTTTTCAATCAACCATTTGCAACTCGATTTTCAGAATCGATTATCGAGGTTAAAATTCGATTTTAAATCGATTTTAGATTATTTTCAAGTGTAGAACTTTATTATTTAATATACTTTCAAGTCAAAGAAAACAAGTAATTTAACAACAATAACAATGTTTTTATATGAGATTCATTATCAGGTATATAGTTTTCGATACCATGTACCTTTCAGGTATTAAGGGCAGTTTAGGTAAAAATATTTAAAACGAAAAAATTAATTAACAATATTTCATGAAAAATTAACAATATTTCATATTAAATTAATAAACTAAACGTAAACTGAAAAAAATATTCATACTATTAATGAATTTGTTTATCAATGTTATGAATTTGTTATTACGACTCAAATAATCATCAAATTCCTCATATTCATGAATCGTTCATAAAACTGTAATGAAAACGATCATAATATTGATGAACGCATTTATGAAATATTTTTATGAAAAAAATTCATGGAATTTATGAAATTTTAAACTATTTAAAAATAAAAAAATTATTTTTGTGGACTGTTTTTTTTATTTTTAGTCACGCTTATACCAACGAATGAATTACACATACGTAGAGACTGCGCGTGATTCACGTAAATCACGCGTGATCACGCGTGATTGTGATTGAATCCTAATTTTGCTCACGTGATTGTGAGTAGACCAAAAAATACCGTGAGTGAGTACAATTTTTCGTGAGTGAGTGAGTGTGAGTGAGTAGAATATTTCATAAAATAAAAAAATCTCAGTTTTATTTTTTTGCGATTTTACATATTTTTGCTGAACTACAGAACAAGTAGGACTACCCCTTGAACTCAGAAGGCTTCGGGAAGGCGACTGCCCACATTTCAGAACTATAATAAATCAAACCCTAATAACCGTCATATACCCACCCCTTCGTCAACTCAGAATAAGTTGCAATGTTTCAGTCAACAATTTATCTAACCCCTGAAAACCGGCCGTACTTAGTATGGGCTAGTCAATTTTTGTGGGGTCATGTCAATAGGTTTTGCTTGGTTTCATACGACCGTTCATGGAACGCATTTTTTTTTTTCGATATACCCATTTTCGTAAAAAGTTGAATGTTCAATTTCAATTATACATGATAACTCTGTATTGACTTCCTTTTGTTTATTAACGTAAGTTTGTTCCAGAGGTTCGTGTGGGGTCTCGATTTTATTCGAGTTATATATGTAGTAACCAAAAAAATCGTTTCTAAAATAGTTCTTCCCAAAGTCAATTTATCCCTAGTTAATTCTACCCCGAACTATTCATTTATTGATAACTAGGACCTGTGCACGACTCGTACCAAGATTTTGTGAATGCTGGGATATGTAGTGATTTTATTAATATAAAGAACATTTTTATTATTTATATCTTCCCCGTAGAACGTTTTATTCAATTCGGTTCAGCCGTTTTGACGCCTATTCGGAACATACAGACATACATACATACTTACATTCACAAATATATAGTAGATTCTTTTCCAGAGACAATTTTCAAAAGATTTTACACGAATTCTTTAACGGAGAATTATTCTTTACTAGCTGGACCCGTACACGACTAATGCCAAGATTTTGTGAATTCAAAGATATGGAGCGATTTAATTAATATAAAAAACATTTTTATTATTTATATCATGGACCCATGCTTCACTGTGGACGTTTTTTTATTGACGTTATATATTTAATGTAGTAAACAAAACAAAAATAATTCTCCTCTAAAACAGCTTTTCTCATAGACAATTCTTTCTCAGATTCCCCATAGATTTTACCCAGTAGAAATCTTCCCGGTAGAACTCTTTCCCGTAGAATTCTTCCCCGTAGAGTTTTTCCCAGTAGAAGTTTTAGTGTGGTTTGTTTGTGGTGAGTTTCGGTGTGCTGAGTTTATGTGTGGTGAGTTTTGGTGTGGTGAGTTTAAGTATGGTGAGTTTTAGTGTGGTGAGTTTTGGTGTGGTGAGTTTTAGTGTGGTGAGTTTTAGTGTGGTGAGTTTTGGTGTGGTAAATTGTAGTGTGGTGAATTTTAGTGTGGTGAGTTTTAGTGTGGTGAATTATAGTGTGGAGGGTTTTAGTGTGGTGAATTTTATTGTGGTGAGTTTTAGTGTGATGAATTTCATTGTGGTGAGTTTTAGTGTATTGAATTTTAGTGTGGAGAGTTTTAGTGTGGTGAATTTTAGTGTGGTTAATTTTATCGGATCAGCCGTTTGGACGGAGAAGCGGAACAAACGTTATTGCTTTTGTTTTTGTATTTTTTTTTTGTTTTATTTTGTGTTTTTGCTTTTAATTTTTTTTTGTATTTGGGTTTTTTGTTTCATGTTCGTAGCTGGTGAATGTGCCCAGTTATATCGTTTTGAAAGTCACGCCTCTTTGTCCAATCCCGCCCATATATAGCCTATCATTCCTTCCAGACCATACCACATCTGTGGTAAAAATTTAAAGAAAATCTCTAGTCGGATTAAACCGACTATAACTTTCATTATTTTTACAAACTGCAACATCACACTATTACAATTTCCCTACTTCAATTTCCATTCAAGTGATGACAATGAAACCCATGCATAATCCAATATAAGAACCCTGTTATTGAGGGTTGTAATATGAAAATTTACGAAAATCGATTAATCGAGACGAAAAATCGATTCTTAGTCGATTTCAAACCTAAAATTTCGACTACGAAAAAATCGATTCTAAAAACCCAAAATCGATTTTCGACTATAATCGAAATCGATTTACCAATCACTACATTATATGAGAATTGACCATTTATAAAGTCGCATGGTTTCATAGTCGTATTTAAGTTTCCTCGCGAGGACACGATCTTAAACGTAAGTACCGTCAACATTAATTATAATATACATCTTTTCAGAAATAAGTGAATGAAATATTTGTCAAAAATATAAAACATATTTTGTATGACATGTATAAAGAAAATTTGCAAAACTCAACATTTTTAAAATGCCATTGTCCACTTGTGTTACTTAATTAATATTTGTTTTTGTTTCCAAATTCATTGTCCAAATTGATTTAATTATTATTTTTTTGATATATTAAATAATGATCTAATTAATTTAGTAATGGTTTCAGTTCCAGTTCCGGTTCCGGTTCTATAACAAATAAAATAACGATTCCAGTTCCAGTTCCATAAAAAATTTCAAAAACGGTTCCAGTACCAGTTCCGGTTCTATAAAAATGAAACGGTTCCGGTCCGGTTCTAGTTACGGTTCCACCCAAGCCCTGCTTTTATTATATCAACATTAAAAATGGAGTGTCAATTTTGTCCCCATTTAAAATTCTCGACTAAAAGCAACTTGAAGCGGCATATCCTGCGAAAACATAATTTTTCGTATAAAAAGACAAAAAATTATACTTGTAAGTAAATTATTAAATATATTTTTAGAATTATTTTATATTAATAATAATAATTTTATTAACAGCAAATCCTCAAATTGAAATACTAGAAGTCGTAATACTCCCGCCAGTAAATTTAATAGATGTTGGAATTGGACTAGATGATCTATTTAACTTAGACGATCCGAGGTTGTTAAATGCGGATCGTCATTATTGTAATTTAATGGACGATGATGATGATAATATTTTATTAAACACTTTATTCAGTTTTGAGCAGATAATGCAAAAATAAGTTTTATTAATTATTTGTTATCTTGTTTCAAATCGTTTTAAAAATTAATAAATAAATAAATAAATAAATAAATAAATAAATAAATAAATAAATAAATAAAACAAATATTTTATTTAAAAATGAATATTTTTAAAAGTAAGTATATTGATACGTTTATATTCATTACGTAAATCGAATAGAGCCATCCCCATTACTTCTGATTGTCGTCCTCGAAAAATAATAGACCACTTCTTCTCATTTATATTATATAAATATGGATCATCGGTTTCAACTTTTCTAGAAATTATTACTGGTAGATAAAACCATCTATTGACTGTTAGATGTACAATTAATTTGGTTCCATTAATTGTGTTTTTCCATTCAAATTTAGAAATCCTGATCAATGGGAAAGTCATCTACTCTGATGTATGTAGAGAGCTTTTCTTTTGCTAAACTAATAATTTCAGCGAAATCCTTAAAAAAATAGAAATACATAAATTAATAAATAAAAAAAATTAAAAAAAAAACAATCTTTCCATATTTTTTGTGGACGATGAATATATTTAATTCAAATTTTGATCCATTTATATACACTCTGTTTCATATTTATAAATCCATTCAATACGTCAACTTTTTGATTCTTGTCGGAATCAAATTGCATATCTCTCTTCTATGAAAATTTCTTCGCATTAAACGCAGTAGATTCTTACCTGAAGAAATTATTTATTGATAGTAGTTTTTAAAATTTCATAGAAAACATGATCTAATCGTGTTTCACATTTATAAATCCACTTAGAAGGAACAAGTAAAAAAGGATATTTTGTGTGTTTTAATAATTTATTTGACTTCCTTTGGCCTTTATTAATTCAAATATTCTCTAATGCATGCTTAAAACTAGTTTTTTCAATAAACATGTGTCTAGTTTATTCCATTCATCACTAATTGCTTGCTTTAGTTCTTCAATGTTATTAAATTGGCGATTATTAGCCTATACCCTCCTAACTAGAATTGCCCAAACATTCTCCATGGGATTCAGATCTGGAGAACATGCCGGTCATTCTAATATTTTAATTTCGCTATCTCGAAATCACGCCATAGTTTCTCGACTACAGTGAATTGCCGCATTGTCCTGTTGAAAAATCCAATCTTTTTGACTTTTTGCGCTCAGAAAGTGGACTAAACTACATCGTAAGACATCGATGTAATCCTGGCTTTTCATTCGCGTTGAAGTGAATTTCAAGAGTTTGCTGGGAGGAAAATGCTCCCCATACCATCAAACTTCCTCCGCCAAAATGTCTTTTTGAAAAATATCGTGGTTCTTTCCTTAAATCGTGCTAGTATCCATTAAAACCATCTGAGCCATCAAGGTTAAACTTCTTTTCATCGGAAAAGATTACCTATTCACCAATTACAAATTGTATTACAGGAAAATTTAGTTTAGATGAATAACATACATTGGTCCACTCAGTAGCCATATTTGTCTCTGCAAATTTCATTCGGGCATCTTTGTGGCGCTGGAGAATTTTTGGATCGCTGAATATTGGGATTACGTCGAATAGCCCTCCAAACGGTTGTCCGAGACACATTGAGATTAATAATAGCAGCAAGTTGTTTGCAGCTTGCAGTAGAGTTGCTTGCTCCTTTAATAATGATCCTTTCTTCTCGGTCGGTTAGCTTCCTTTTTCTTCCCCTACCCTTTGCGCAACCATACTGATCAGGATTTCGCAAGAAAGAGGATACCAGACCGTGGCTTCTACTAATTTTTAACGCGATTGCTCTTACACCAATACCTTCATTTTTTAAACCAGTAATTTGACCTTTTTCAAACTCGGTCAAACTTTTTTGTTTTTATAAAATTAAAATATTGATACAAAAAAAGTTAAATGCATAAGAACACAACTAATTAATAGATTTAGCTAGTGGATTTATAAATTTGAAACACGTAAAATACTATTTTTTTATTGCAACTCGTTAAAATTCGCCGTAAACGGATTGTGATCGCGATTGTATATTTTACATATTTCGTAAGAAAATGTTATAGAAAAAATTGTTGCAAATGACATATAAAAAAAAGCGCATGTTTTTTGTGGATTTATAATTATGAAACAGAGTGTATAATGGATATCTCTTTAAAATGAGTTAAAAAGTGAATTCCATTAGTATAAATATACTCAATTAAATTTATATCAAAAATTATATCAAATTAAAGAGAGTAAATAAAAGAAATATCAATATAAAAAACTCTATAAAAATAAACATGTTCTAACATGCTCAATCTTTTAAACATATAAATGATTTACGGCTCCATTCATTCATATAACCAAATTAAACGACCATGACTTTGTAGAATAAAATCCACTACAATAACCCGTATAGTAAAATTGGCCTTGAATTAAATATATTTCAATGCATTAATGTTTACAATAAAAATATCTACAAAAAAAAAAAATAAACATCTAATAATAACATTAATTCAATCATCGTTCCATTACAATCATCGCTCCTCAACAAAGTTTCAATTTGAACCCTTTGCTCCTCAACTCTCTTGATGATCATGCAAAATAAAACAATCAAGTATAACTATAGTTAAATATGTTAACTGAAATTGAATTGCAACTCTAATATTTTACAACAACAACATTAATACGTTTGTAAATTCACAAAAAATGCTTACTCCGATGTAATTATCCCAACAACAACATTTACTCTTTACGGCTGCATTCCTTCAAAACATGCATATAATATATATGTATGTATCAACATTAACAAATTATGTTAAAAAGTCATCCCACTGGCTCCATGCCATTATAAAATATATAATATACATATAATACACCTATGTTGAAAAACAATAACAAAGATTCAGTTAAAATATGATCCCCATGGAAAAAACAATAACAACTACACGCAGAGAAAAAACATGATTGAGACATGATTGTGTCAAAAAAACTATGGTTATAGCAATAATAGTATGATTGTTATTATCATTCCTGATTGTCGTAATCATTCCCACTTTTTTAAAACGATTGTGTCTTTCATTAAATGATTTCTGCAATCATATTATGATCAAATTGTATGATTAGATTATGTAATGATTGTGACAAAAATGTAATTCGAGTATGCATGATTGCCAGAATCATGTTCATTATTGTGTCAATCATATTAGCATTGAAGCATTGATTGATATAATAATAGTATGATTGCTGTTTAACAGCTGATGACAGCTGTGACAGTTTGGCAGATTTAGTATTAAATTAGAATTCGCCGTGGCGGGTCAGCGTCGAACGCTAGTGAATTTTAATGTCCATTTATAAAAAATGTGATACAAATAGTGATAAGTTAAGAAAAAACTTCGGTTTTAGATCTTGAACAGAATGAGATTTGAGAAAGAGACAATCACGCTGAAACAAAGGCGTCCTCACTTCAGCTGTGCAACGAGCCGCACAAATATTACAATTTTTCTACACCAGCGAACGTCAGCGTCTTTGCAACAAAATGGCGTTGCAAAGACGCTGACAAATTAAGAAAATGAAGCGACGGTGCAGAGTTATTTAATAATCTTTAATAAAGTGTTTTTCTATTAAATATTGGTGTTTTTTTTTAATAAAGTAGTATTCTTAAATTTATGTGTTTCAGGTTAACGCAATCATTCAATGATTTGTGCAATAAGTGACGCTTGTGAAAACATGATTGAAACAATCATGCAATGATTAAAAACATTATAGAATCATTGGAAAACATGATTGAAACAATCATGTAACAATCATGCAACTTGATTGCTACAATAATAATTCCAATCATTAAATGATACCGTCAAAACATGATTGTGGTGATCATGTTTTTTCTGTGCGTGTATACTGTTAAAATATGATCTCCAATGAACTACATTACCAACAACTCTGTTAAAAAATGATCTCCAATAAACTACACTACCAAAAACTATTAAAAAATGATCTCTATTGAACTACACTAACAACAATTATGTTAAAAAATGATCCCTATTGAAAACAAAAACAACATCTCTGTTAAAAATTCATTCAGTGGGGCCAGAGGCGGCGAATCCCTACTACTGCTTCTTATAAAATTTTGAAAAATCCAAAAGTTTTAAAAAGATAATTAAATTTACTTTTAATAACTGTAAACATGTGTAAATATCATATAAGTTTTTTACGATTAAAAAAAAATTAAAAATGTATATAAATTTGATTTTTTTTTCGTATAAGGACTTATAACGCTGGGTGTTATGAAGCGATTTCAATAATTTAAAAAGTTTTCTTCTAGCTAAATGTGTTGGTATATATTTTTGCGTATATTTACAGCTGATAAATATAAAAACCTTAAAAGTACAGGATTTCATATAAATGTATTAACATTTCTAAATGTAGCAGAAAAAACTGCTACTGTAGTAGGCAGTGTAGATATTTATGTTTTTATAATTAGTACTGAATTAACATATTTTAATGGGATTTCAAAGATTTTTTTCTGATTGTGTCTTGTCCTCCCGACGACTTACGTTTTCTAAATATCATTAATATCAGTTTTTCAATGAATTTTCATTAGTTTTGTAGTTATGGTAGAAAATATAATAAACTGAATATTTATTGAGATTTTGTCAAGCTATCAAATAAAAATGCAATAATGCTGGATACTGACTACATCGTCTTAATTTGGCCTTGTAATAGGAAGAGGTGAATGAAGACCTCATGCAGACCTTTAGACTATCACTGAACTGGTCTTCAATTGGAGAACTTTAAACGGAATCAAATTCTTCAATTGAAGACCAATTCAGTGATAGGTCTAAAGGTCTGCATGACGTTGGAAATCAGTTCAGTGATATGCACAAAATAAAGTGTTCTTAGCTTACCAGATAAATTGTACCGAAAATGTCTCCGTAGTAGGGACGTACTTGTGAGATGCAGATGTACTGAAAACAGTATTACTGTATCGAACTTATCATCACTAGTGGTAGGTAGTAGAATTTAAAATGAAAAGTAGCAGATCTGCTCCGATCGAAGCAGAATGTGAACACTGATGATGCTTCATTGTAGGCAATTTAATTTACTATACTACCCAGCAAGACATGCCTTACCGAAACTCCAACACAAAGACAATATTATATTTTCTCACTCATACATAAATAATTTGAAATACAACCCTGCAGGATCAATGATAGATATATGACCCGTAATTTTACTAGTAATGAAAACTAATATTTTTTGCGCGTTGGTTTGCCATCATTTGTAGGTTATTCATTACGTTTACAACAGCAGCCGCTACAGCAGGAGTTGAAATAAGAATTTACTTAAATTACATATAATTGATAAACACTAAAAGAAAGTATATTGAAAAGAGTTTTTTTATATATTGCCTTTTTATCTATTTATATTATAGACTAGCTGAACCCGTTCACAGCTTCGCCCGTGCAAAGTTTTTGTAATTGTAAAACTATATCGTTCACAAAGTGTGGATACATTTACGCCCCTTTTTAGTGCATGTCTACGTCGCCTTTTCCCGCCCATATTGATCATAGTGCCATGCATCAATTTCCAATCTCGATCACATTCCACGTGACTATTAAAATTTTTAAAAATGATCCCTTGTTTCGACTTGTACAACTCTGCTCTTATTAAGTCAGGAGTTTTAGCATTTTTAAAATTTTATTATATGGGAGGTGTCTCGTCCCATTGTCCAATTCCGTCCAAATTCTACGCAGGGCTCTCCACTCCTAAAAAATCGAATTTTTTTTTTTGGATTTCATCCACTTAAAAATTCCAAGATTTTTGGATTTATTTTATGTTTGAACATTTTTCGAATTATAACTAAGGAAATATATTTGTGGTTTTCAGGGTACAATTTATGTTTTGAAAATTTAAGATTTTGATACAAATTATTTGAACCACTGCTGGATGAGATCTCTGGTGAAGATGGTAATGAAATGATTCATATATTATATTAGCCAACATACATATTAGCCAACATACATATTACCCAACTTAGGCCTTTATGTAGATCCAAATAATTTAATGATGTAGTCGCCGAAACCATGGATTTAAATCAAGTCAATTCTATGACAATTTTTGAAGCAGTAGATATTGATTGAATCTAATAGGATCTGAAGAAAACGGCTTCCAGATCCAAGACGGTGAATGTTTTTTCACAATGTATCCGGATTTTTTTCCAGCCCTGATTCTATGTGACAATTACAATGTTTAATATAATCTTTTGTTTCGATTTTTTAAACTCTGCACTTAGTAGGTATGGGAGGTGCCACGACCCATTGTCCAATCCCGTCCATATTAGACGTGATGATCGGAGTTTTAAATATGAACAATTGATTTGATTTTTATAACTCTACTTTTAGTATGTCAGGATGTGCCACGCCCCTTTTGTATGAAGATACCACGCCCTTTTATACAATCCCGCCCACATTATACGTGACGATTTTACTTTTTAATATGAACCTTTGTTCCAATTTACATAACTCTGGTCAGGAGTTATAGCATTTTAAAAGTTATGGTTATATGGGAAGTGCCACTCCCCTTTATAAAATTCCGCCCACATTTAGCAAAAATATAAACAACAACAAAATACATTACTGAGCCCAATTTCATAACTGTGGCTATATTATACAGATATTTTGAATTAAAAGTTTAGTTTTGCCACGCCCATGTTTGTACCTTAGGAAGAAAATTTCCAAAAATCCCATCGTAGTGTGCTCTCACGTCGGGAAATCAACACCCAGTCCAAATTTCAAGTTCCTAGGGTCACATTTAGATTTTTTCGATTTTCCGGCTTTTCCTTTGGGTTTTTCCGACTTTTCTTTCTTCCTAAACCACTCTTGCATTGACACGAACAAAATACAAAAAGAATCAGGCAAATCCGTCAGTTCGTTCTCCCGTGATGCTCTGGCACACACAGGACCTTTCATTTTTATATATATATAATATATATATATATATATATATATATATATATAATATATATAGATAGACATCATCAAAGTGGAAGGGTCGTCTGCATTAAACAAATGCATGAAAGGAAGCAAAACAACGGAAAACAAAAGTCGTTTTAATAGAAAATCTGCAAATCAAATATTACATTCTACGCAATAAAAATGAAAATTATAGAATTTTTGTTTTTTTCAATTTATTTGTTCTAATTTGATCACATTTTCCTGACATTGTTATTGTCAGCTATTTTTTGGTTTAGGCCAATTTTTTCTCTACATATTTGTCTTCAATATCTTAATGGTCGAGATTTTTAATTTGGAATCCATCTTTTTATGCATTTTTAGTAAAAACATTTTGATTTAATAAAAAAGGGACATTTTGAAACTACTTATTTTACAATGAAATCATGTTTGATTAATTTCCTACGAGAAAACACACTTTATATTACTGAAAATATTCCATCCGTTTTTAACATTCGTTTGTGATATTACTAACAAATAATACCTTTAAAACTGCGATTCTTTGACATCTTTGTACTTTCACATACTCCAAACCAGTATTTTTTCAGTATTTGTTATATTAATAACCGATATTACAATTTTTTCGTTTTGCAAAAAATATATATTTTAATTAAGTTTAAACGTATGGATTGTGGTTTTTGAATTTCAACTCATGCAAATATAAAGCTTATGAAACATAGCTTAAATGTCTAACATAAAAAAGTGTCTAAATTTCAGACTAATAGTATTATCAGAATTTAATGGCTAAAAACTTCCAAAAATGGCTAAATCTAGCCATAAAATGGCTGCTATGGCAACATTGGTACGGGCACGACGTCAGCCCCAGGGTTACCGTTATGCGACTAAAGTGGCAAAATGCGACCTTTTTTTTGCCATGAGACCATGACTTTTCAAAAATTACCTTATTCTCAAAACTAATAAAAATATCGGTTGTCGCCTGTCAAATTAGAATTACATCTATATTGGTGACAGCGACAATTGTCGCCAAGTCGTCATGTAGTCGTGCCGCGTCCAAAATATTTGTATCCAAATAACTTCATGTTTTTAATTTTGACAAGTGTAGCAATGCCGTTGTCACTTCGAATGTGTTTAAAGCATAATGCGGTCTCTAATAACATTTTTTCAAGTGTAGTGTTTGAATATTTTATTCTTTCTTTACACCTAAATATTTATTTTATACAGCAACATAGAATCGGGTAATCCATTTAAAATATATATTCTTTAAAATATTTTCGCTTGAATTTGTATTTTGTATTGATTTTTTATGCAAAAAGTTTCTAAAAAGTAAAATTTCAAACACATTTTTTGTTCATGATTAGTAAGATTGCTGAGAATGTGGTTAAAAATGTGGGTAATGTCATAAATGCGGATTACTGAGGGTTTTGCGGTTTCATATAGGGTACAAAACTACCTTATATACCATCAAAATGTATTTGTATAATCTGTATATTTTATTTATTTGTTTTTACGAATATAACGAATTCGATCAGAACAGAGAGAAATAGGAAAGTATTAACTTAAGTTACTATCTCTTTTTAATTTTAAAATTCGTAGGAAACATTGCATATTGCTTTGAACAAAACACAGCAACTTGAGTTACTGTGTTTTATATTAGTAAAATAATATAAAAATGATCAATTATATACAGCACAAACGAGTTTTTAACGTATATCTGTAAAATTACATATATTTTTTAACATTTGAGAAAAACTCAAAAAACACAATTAAGTCTTTATTAATATAATTGCAAATTTAGTTTGATTATAACCATATAAACCGAAAGGATTTAGCAGTAAAATTCAGACTCATTTTACTCGAAACTATCAAAACGAGTTACTAGGTTTTGATTTTGCACGGCAGAGATCATGTCGACAATCAGGATTTATGAATCGTAAATTTGCGATGAAATTAATGTGTAGAATCTAAGCCCAACAATCAATAGGAGATGTGGCAAAAATTCATGTATTTCACATTTGCCCATTCTCAGAAAGAAAAGATAAGATTTAAATTGAGATCATTTAAAATTCCAAATAAAAGTGATCAAATGTGATCAATATTGAAATATTCAAATTTTGTAAAACTAAAAAGTTCTTCATTTGTGATATGATTTTTCTATTTTCCATGTTAATTTTTTTAGTTATGAATAAAAGAAAAAGTAAAAAAAAAATTGTTTATTATCGAAAACAAGTAAAATCACGATAAGACAACACGGATAAGATACTGATCGTTTTGCGATTTTTACAACCCGGATCATTAAGTCTAAAGAACAAATAACGTATTTGAAAATTATTTCTTTATATTTTATTTTAATTGAAAACTCAGAATTACTTAGTAAATTATACAAAATTTTTGAGTACAAGGCGTATGACACAATTTTTTCTTATAAAAATATTGGAATAATCTAGAATTCGGTGGCAAATATGAAATATTTGTACCTTTGTTTTTTTTATAAATTAATTATTTTTGTTACGCTACATTGTTAATAAATAAAGACAACAAATACATGTTGCGACTTTTTTTTTGACCGGGTGCGCCTTTTTTTGACACTTTTTCAAAATTCTCAACGGTAACCCTAGTCAGCCCGCAAGGTGCTAGACGAGAGGAAGATCGGTGAAGCGGAAATTGTGAGAGGATTTTTTAGAGCGAGTGCAGCGAATATACGTTCGTGTGGCCTGCAAAAGCTATCAGTCGATCGTGCGACTTCATGCGAACAGGTCGACGCTGCTTTTTTACTATTCAACCCAGTAGAAATTGCTTAATGTATTACAAGTTATTCAATGTAAAATAGAATTTTGACAACATGCATTTTTATCTGAAACTTATTTTTGGGCATTTATTTTAAATATAATAATAGTAAATTTTGAGATGTTTTAACAATATATTAAAAAAAAGGTTTATGTTGTTTTATATTAGATAGATTTAAAGAACGAGTGTTTGTTTTAATTAAAAATATTTAAATAAAGTAAATTTAAAAATTAATCGACAATTTATAGTTTCTATTGGGGTTGAATGCATAGAGTTGACGTCGTCTGCGCACAATAGAACATAGCATTTTATTATTGATTTAAATATTTATATTTTCAGTTATTATTGTATACTTTGTATGTAAAAGATTAATGTATATTATAATAAATCATATTAATTAAAAAACAAATATTAATAGTTCGCTTGACTATTTTGCAATATTTTTTTTTGTTGTCTTGTCCTGTTTTATAAACAGAATAAGAACATATAAGATTGGTTTTAACAAAAACAACATGTTTTCACAAAATACAGTATATATGGATAATTCATTGTACATTTCTTTACAAAACAGCGAATTATATTTATGTCATGTTTAGTTTTACTTTGTTACACCGTACTCTCAACGCACTCTCATTCTCTTAGTGTTGCATCATTTCTTAATTAAAATAGGGCAGAAATGTGAAATTAATAAATATTTTTGAATATAGTTGAGTTTGTGATTGTATATCCCAAAACCTTTTACAAAATAATAACAAATAATATATTTTTTTTGCAAGCGGAAAAAATGATAACATTTTTATATATTAGTCCCTTACTATACAATGTAAAAAAAAAAAAAATTCGTGTCTGAGGTTAATTTGATTTTTTAGGTTTTCGAAAACTTTAGGTACCTACTGTGCGACGCGACAGTTTAAATTTTATTTTTTAAAACATTAATACAAATGTGTATTATAGACCCCTGAGTACATTTCCTTTAGTTTGGGTACCAACACTTGTATCTATAGGTTATTCGTTTATATTTCTTAAAATGACTTTTTACACATACATTTAAAAATAATAATTATGTCTGGTCTCTGATTTTAGGATGGTATACATATGTATCTCAGTACCCTTTGGAAACAAAATTCAATTTGTATATCATATTAAAGGTGATCAATACCGACATCGCGATGGTAAATTTACCTTTCTATTCGAATAATGGTAATTTTTCTGAGTTATTAGTTTTAAATGAAAAAACATTAAAAATCACTATATACATTTTGAACTAAAAAATTATTTAAGCAAAATATCCATAAGCATCAATCCCTAAGTAGAATTTTTAAATTTAATTTTCAGGTAAAAAAAAAACAAAAATTTACCGATTTTTCCCATCTTCAAGGGGTATTCAAAATCGTACGCAAAACCAAAATGTTGTTAAAGAGGGAAACAAGGATTCCCGGTTAAAAGTTAATTTTGTTTTCATGCAAAAAATTTTCTTTGTTAATCAATTCTTCAATTATAATTTTAAACAATCATTATAGCGCAGTGCCGATTGGACATAGTACCGATTGGACATACTTAAAAAATATTTGTTGTGAATATTTGATTTTTAATTAAGAAAAATACGCAATTTAATATTGATACATACAAAACGAAAAAGGGATTACGAGTATTGAATGTTCTACACAAGTTGAAAGTTGTAAAAACTGATGTTCTTCATACAAACTTAGCTTGCGTATTTTGTTGTAGCATGCGAGAAAACTTTGAACGGTCTATTGCTCTCGCAGTCTCGCATGCTACTCAAGCATAGTTTGTATGAAAAACATCAATACCAAGTGTTGCCAGGTTGTCCTCAACTTGGTCTTTCCAACGCAGATTTGGACGCCCTCTTCTACGCTGTCCACCTTCGAGTTTCGATTCAAGCACCTTCTTGGCTGGAGTGTTTTCATCCATTCGTTCGACATGACCTAGCCAGCGAAGGCGCTGGATCTTGATGCGCTTGACTATGTCAATGTCGTCGAATAACTCATACAGCTCGCGGTTCATCCTGATTCGATACTCGTTAGCAAAGCAGATAGGGCCAAAGATTTTACGGAGAATCTTTCTCTCGAACGCTCCCAGTACTCTCTCATCGGTGGAGGCCAGCGTCCATGTTTCTGCACCATAAAGTAGGACGGGCATGATGAGTGACTTGTAGAGCGTTATTTTTGTCCGGCGACAGAGGGCTCTGCTTCTCAATTGCCTACTGAGCCCAAAGTAGCACCTGTTGGCAAGAGTTATTCTCCGTTTGATCTCCAGGCTGACGTCGTTGTTGCTGTTTACGCTGGATCCCAGATAAACGAAGTCCTTCACAATGTCGAACTTGTGGGTGTCAAAATCAGCTTTTTGTCCAAGACGCACGGACTCTTTTTTGCTTGTTGACACAAGGATCTTCGTCTTGTCCTCGTTCACCGCTAGACCCATTCGACGCGACTCTTTCTCCAATCTGAAGAATGCTGCGCTGACTGCTCGTGTGCTCCTGCCAATGATATCAATATCGTCGGCATATGCAAGCAGCATGACACTTTGGTTGAGGATAGTGCCGCTTTGACGGAGTTTGGCAGCTCGAACTATTTTTTTCATCAATAAGTTAAAAAAGTCGCACGATAGGGAATCACCCAGTCTGAAACCTCGTTCGGTATGAAATGGCTCGGAGAGGTCTTTTCCTATTCTCACTGAGCAACGTGTGTTGCTGAGGGTCATCCTGCAAAGCCTTATAAGTTTCGCAGGTATACCGAACTCAGACATTGCGGCGTATAATCGTTCCCTTATCGGAGTGTCGAAGGCGGCTTTATAGTCGACTAATAGGTGGTAGGTGTCGATCTGTTTTTCTATGGTCTTTTCCTGGATTAGGCGCAATGTGAAAATCTGTTCTATGGTGGACTTTCCAGGTCTGAAGCCGCACTGATAAGGTCCAATCAGTCTGTTGACGATGGGCTTCAGTCTTTCACATAATACGCTCGATAGAACCTTGTATGCGATATTGAGTAGGCTGATCCCACGGTAGTTGGCGCAGATAGTGGGATCCCCTTCCTTAAGGATTGGGCAGAGTACACTGAGGTTCCAGTCACTTGGCATGCTTTCATCCGACCATATTCTTCTTACGACTTTGTTGTTTTTCAGCCGAGCAATGGCTGTTCTGACCTCGTCATGGACGGGTGGCGGAATCTCAACGTCGTCATAAAGTACTGGGGTTGCCGGGTTTGCTTCTCTATCGGTGGAATTGCGGCCATCATCACCGGTCAGCAGTTTAGAGAAGTGATCCCTCCATATTTTCAGTGTGCTCTGGATATCTGTCACTAGATTTCCGTTCTCATCTTTACAGGAAGAGGCTCCGGATTTTGAACCTCCGGCTAGGCGTCTTATTTTTTCCGAAGAATTTTCGAGCCTCATTCCTGTCCCCATACATCTCAATCTCCTCACACTCACGTCTTTCTGCCTCGCTTTTTTTACGTCTGAAAAGACGTCTCTCTTCCCTCCTCTTCTCTTTGTATCGCTCCTTCGCAGCTCGCGTAGCTACTAACTGCAAGGTGGATTTTTACGCAGCGTCTTTGTCTGCAGTGGCCGCGCGACACTCTTGGTCATACCACTGTTTCCTCAGGGGGCGTTGGAATCCAAGCACCTCTTCGGCAGCCGTACGCATAGAGCAGGAGATATGATTTCACTGCGCGCTTATATCATCGAGAGGAGGAGTGATTTGTCTAAGCAGGTGTGAGAGTCGAATGGAAAAGGATTGCGTTGTCTGTTGTGATTGCAGCTTTCCGATGTCTAGCTTTCTCTGCGTTTGGTTCCGTACGTTCTTCGCAGCGCTTAAGCGTGTGCGGACCTTGGCTGCTACAAGGTAATGATCCGAGTCCATATTGGCACCTCGGATAGTGCGTACGTCCATCACGCTCGAAGCGTGCCTTCCGTCAATCACAACGTGATCAATTTGATTTCGAGTTTTTTGATCGGGCGACAACCATGTGGCTTTGTGGATATCGAAATGTTCGAATCTAGTGCTACTAACTACCATGTTTCGTGCTGCGGCGAAGTCGATTAGCCTCGTTCCGTTATCGGAAGTGTTGGCATGGAGGCTAAATTTTCCGATTGTGGGACAATAGATGGCTTCTCTGCCCACCTTGGCGTTAAAATCGCCTAGCACGACTTTGATATCGTGGCGGGGGCAGCGCTCGTATGCGTTGTCTAGGCGCTCGTAGAAGCGCTCTTTTGTCTCTTCATCTTTCTCGTTCGTCGGAGCGTGTGCACAAATTAGGCTGATATGGAAATATTTAGCCTTGATGCGGATTGTTGCCAGACTTTCGTCCTCGGGCGTGAACCTAGAGACAAGATGGCGGAGTCTCTTGCCGACCACAAATCCACATTCAAATTCGTGTCTCTCCGCATGGCAGCTGTAGTAGATATCACAGGACGCTTGTTTCGAACAGCCCTGTCCCGTCCATCGCATCTCCTGGATAGCGGTGATGTCAGCCTTATATTTTTCGAGGACATCTGCCAGCTAGATAGAGGCACCTTCCCTATAAAGGGTCCGGACATTCCAGGTGCATATCCGTAAATCATGGTCCTTATAACGTTTGCGTGGGTCGTCATCGTTGTAATCGGTCGTTATCCGAGGCTTCTTTTTTGTTTTCATTGGGCGCATAGGTTTTTTCCGTGGTGGGACCCAAACCCAACGCACGAACACTCACTCTGAGGGAGATGCTCGCCACTCACTTTAGCCGACTTATACACCGGGTGGTGTAGAGCGCCGTTTCCAGGGACTTCCACGAGGAGTACTTCCACCGAAGTGGAGGTGTCACCATTTGACAATTTGCCAATTCTGGTGACCAGTGAGTTGACTTGAGACGACACCGACAAGGATTGCGCTGGCTTCGCCATGTTGAAGCAGTCAGACACGTTGCCTTGTGATAATCGCCCCATAGTCCCTTATATTACAAGTTCACAAAATATCATCCAAATCAGGAGCAAACATTTTTGAAGCTGGTACAGTTGAAAAACTGGCAGTCCATGAAACTGTAAAGGTAAATTAAAAATTAATAATTTTAAAAACCATAATTAAAAATGGTCCTTAAAAATTCAAAAATGTCCATTAGGTTCTTTCGGCAAAATCACAGGGTCAATTTTTTTGTTTATTCATAGTTTTATAGGTCGTAGCTTCAGAAAGTCGACGCGGAGCTAAAGAAAAATTAGTTCTAAATTTTTCATACAAATTTGAATCAGCCTAATGTACATCATATAAAAGTTTTTTGTTCATCAAAACAAATATTTATTTTTAGGTAATTTTTTTCATATTTAGACTTCTTAAGTGGTTTGAACATGAAAAACGTAAAATTATGAATGAAATGAAATATTCAATATTATGAATCTAGTAATTGCTGAAAATATTTATAATGTTGAAGAATAAATTCATTATATTGAAGATTTATTTTTTTCCTATATGATAATGATGAATAAAATGATACAATATAACTTATACCTTTCATACGAACCCTAAACTATTAGGTTTTAATATTTTAACTCTATATGGTGGTTTTAAATTACCCTACTCAACAAAAACACAACAAAACTCTTGAACATCCCTTACATCAATGCTACATAAATTGAGGTTTATGATTTTTCAGTCACTTTTTAGAATAAAAAAAAATAAAATTTCTTACAAAACTAGGTTTTCAGAAACGCATTTTTTCTTTCATTTACCTAGACTAATTACAATATACCAACAAGTTTTAATATTCTTTTAAATATATGTTTTAAATATATTTGTCTTTAAGATATTTGAATCCAAACTCGAAATATTTAAATTTTTTAACACTTTTTTGTGATGATTTTTTAACATTTCGATCTAATGATAAATATGAAAATGATTCATGGTTATGTAAAGCATAGATCACAGATTTTAGCGTGAATCACGAGTGATTGTATTGAACCTTAATAAACTCACGTCATTGTGAGTGAGTGTGAGTAGACCAAAAAATATCATGCCTGACTGTGAGTGATTACAATTTTTGCGTGACTGAGTGTGCATGAGACGAATATATTAAAAAGTAGATCAATTAGAAAAAAGTTAGTTATATAGATAGTTAGTGTTGTTTGTGCTCTGAATAACAATAAATTATTTTCATGTTTATCAATAAATAAAATAACATAATTGTCTAAAAAAAACTAAAAATAAAATTATGATTGCAGTTTTTTTCAAAACGTTATGTGATAGGCTTATATAGAATTGGTGTATAGGATGTCTATTATAAAAAGGTAGGTAGGTAAAAAGGTAGTGTTTTAAATAAATGAAAAAAAGCAATAAATATAATTCAATACAGATAATGTATATTTTCTTTAAAAAAAATATTAAATTATAACATAAAATAATATTGATATGATTAAAAATTAGTTTAGGTATTAAATTAAAGAAAAAATATATTAATATTATTTAATATTTTATATATATATATATATATATATATATATATATATATATATATATATATATATATATATATATATATATATTTGGATATGCAGATTGGATCGTCGTCGACGACATAGACCTAAGAACGACACAGGTGGAATACAAAATAATAATATAACAACAGTTTACAAAATGGGCGCTTCAAATTTAAGGTATGTGGTGTTAAATACCAAAGGCGCTCCATTAATATGTACGACGGTGCTCTGGTGATCGACGCGCCTCATATAAAAGCAATATGAGTGATCATAAAGCTTGACGGAACAACGTTTTTTGGTCGCCATCGCGTGCAGCGCACTCATCCACTAATTCACACCCTGGCCTTGCGTTTACAGCAATTTAAATGTTGAATTCGTTAAATTATGTATTTGCCTCCAAATAAAAACAAAAATAACATAACGGCACTTCGGCGCATTGATTAGAGTGCAAATTAACACATAAAAGGTTTAAACTCATTGCAGCACGCACATAAGTTTCGTGGGAAATAAAAATCTCCATAAAACAGTTTCAACCATCTTAGGTACTTCGCTACTTAAGGCTAATATTACGAAGGCTAAATGTAAACAGTGATATGGTGCAGCATACCTTTATGATGTTTATGAATTATATTTTATATGAATGTGCGGGACCCGTGGACGACTCGTGCAAAGATTTTGTGTATGCATGGATATGGAGTGATATTATTAATATTAAGAACATTTTTATTATTTATATCACGAACCCATGCTTCGCTGTGGGCGTTTTTTTATTGGTGTTATAAATAAAACTAATTCCCCGTAGAACTCTTTCCCGTAGAATTCATCCCGGTAGAATTCTTCCCCGTATAAATCTTCCCCGTAGTGTTTTTCAAGTAGAAGTTTTAGTGTGGCGGGTTTTAGTGTGGTTAGTTTTAGTGTGATGAATTTAGCGTGGTGAATTTTAGTGTGGTGAGTTTCGGTGTGATGAGTTTAGGTGCGGTGAGATTTGGTATGGTGAGTTTGGTGTAGTGAGATTAAGTAAGCTTAGTACCATCCAAATTTAAAGTTTGGTGGATATCGATAACATTAGGGTTAAGATTAGGAATTTCAATCAAGGGATCCCGGGATTTGCGTCAAATCATTCCCGAAAAACTGATCCCGGGATCATCGTTAAATCCCGGGATTACAAACAAGCTAGAAGATCAATTTTTAATAGTTTATTCAAAAGTCTTTCAATCTTTTTATACACATTTCGGGAAAAAGTAAATCTAACATTTAATGGACTGTAATCTTAAAAGACTGGCGTCAATATTAATGAATTACATGCTTTTTGACTTTAAACAAATTCACAATTGTTAAAAATTACGACACTTTCGACTAGTAATTATTATAATCGTTCGATTCGATATACAAAAAGTACTTAAAAATAGTAAATAATTATAATATCATGACGGTCTCATTTTAAAATTATTTTTATTTTCAAGACAGTCGAAAGATTTACTATCTACTATGCTGGCGAATTAAATCCGGGTTTCGAATAGCGATAAAACTGGAACCGTTGTCTATGAATGTAACCTTTATTAAAACAAAATACATAAAGAAATAAACACCCTAACATTTTTTCATTTGGGTCTAAAACTAACCAATTTTCACAGTCATTATAATCAAATTGTGCGTACCACAAATTTCAATCACATAAAATCTATATGACCGAGAATAAATCTTTTTACAAAATCTGAATTCGATTAAACTAACAGCATAAAATCCACTCAAACGATGGAGTTTACATAAATAAATCCACGTTCCTAAATTAAATTAATTTTAAAATTGTTATTAATTAAAAATCACATATAACTTTAAAAAAAATGTGTCCACTAAAAACTAATTTTTTTTTTATAAAATATTGTTTTCCATCAAACCCAATATTCCAATAAAAATTTGATTGATACAAAATTAAAATTTTCTTATATTTGTACTAAAAAATAATTTTCAATATAAAGTATTTCAAACATGATTGACGATCAACTACGGTTTATATTAGAGATGGGCATGTGAGCGTGATTCAGCGTGAATCACGCGTGATTGTGATTGCATCCTAATTTTGCTCACGTGATAGTGAGTGAGTGTGAGTAGACCAAAAAATACCGTGAGTGAGTGTGCGTGAGTACAATTTTTTCGTGAGTGAGTGTGCGTGAGTCGAATATTTCATAAAATAAAAAATCTCAGTTTTAATTTTTTGCGATTTTATATATTTTTGCTGAACTACAAAACAAGGCTCAGATTTCGGGAAGGCGACTGCCCACATTTCAGAACTATAATAAATCAAATTTCTAACGACCGTCATATACCCACCCCTTCTTCAACTCAGAATAAGTTGCAAGGTTTCAGTCAACAATTTATCTAACCCCTACAAACCGGCCGTACTTAGTATGTGCTAGTCAATTTTTGTGGGGTCATGTCAATAGTTTTTGCTTGGTTTCATACGACCGTTCATGGAACGCATTTTTTTTCGATATACCCATTTTTGTAAAAACTTCCTGACTTCCGTTTGTTTATTAACTTTAGTTTGTTCCAGAGGTTTGAGCTATAAATGTAGTAACCAAAAAAAAGCTTCAAAAATAGTTTTTCCCAAAGTCAATTTACCCCTGGTTAATTCTACCCCGAACTATTATTTTATTGATAACTAGCTGGACCCGTGCACGACTCGTGCCAAGATTTTGTGAATGCAAGGATATGTAGTGATTTTAATAATATAAAGAACATTTTTATTATTTGTAGAACGTTTTCCCGTAGAGTTTTTCCCAGTAGAAGTTTTAGTGTGATGAGTTTTAGTGTGGTGAATTTTGGTGTGGATAATTTTGGTGTCGTAAGTTTTAGTGTGGTGAGTTTCGTTGTGGTGAATTTTGGTGTGGTGAATTTCGGTGTGGTGAGTGTAAAAAATTTGTTGTGGTTGATACGCTGGTGCGAAATATCTTGATATCATTATAATAACTGTTGACATACACCATCTGGAAAATATAACTTCTATTGGGGGTGCCACGCCCAGTGGTCCAATCCCGCCCACATTCCGCGGGACCGTTTAATATGGTTATGCATAACGTTGACCAAAACTTCATTAAATTTTCTATCCTAATTGCTGATATAATGTGTTTTTAATTTGCTGATATAATGTGTTTTTAATTTTAATTGTCTTTGAGGCAATTTTTACTTTTTATATGAACAGCACATCGAAGGTCTTTCACTTTTCCATCTCCGTTAAAAATTGAAATATATTTTATCAAAATCCCTAACATCATAACATCATTATTGCGTTTTAAAGATGTAGGTTGTATTGGAGGTGCCAAGCTCGGTCGACCAATCTCACCAACAAACAATAGCAAAAAACACGTGATTCAGCGTGATCACGCGTGACTGTGATTAAATCTCAATTTTACTCACGTGATTGTGAGTGAGTGTGAGTAGAGCAAAAAGGACGTGAGTGAGTGTGCGTGATTAGAAATGTTCTTTCGTGAGCGTGAGTGAGTGTGAGTCAAAACTCACTCACGTGCCCATCTCTAGTTTATATATCTATATGTATATTTGGATATATTTGGATACCCAACCTCAAAACAGATGCATTTGAATATAAGAGTTTTGTTTGAGTCTTAAGCATTATAATTGTTTATTATTCAAACATAGATATGGTTATTTTATGCCTTTGCTATTATTTTTTAAAATCCCGGGATCCAAATTTTGTAGTCACGAAATTTCAGGATTGAAACATAGTCCGGGATTGACATCCCTAGTTGAGATATAGCGTACTGAATTTTTGGGTTCTATGGGAGGTGCCACTCTCCTTATTCCAATATGGTTTATTTATGGTTTAGTATACTGCATGGACTTTATATCATAGTAATGCAAGTTTTCAGAAAAATACGTTCAGTGGTTTTGCTATGAATCTGAATTATACACCAAAAATAAAAATGGGTGCAAAACTAGGCGTGGTCAACGAAAACTATATAGTGACCTTGTCTTGGGTCTGTAGGATAAAGGTGTACGTTTGCATAGCGCACAAAGAAACAAACGGAAAATGAGTTTTATATATATATATATATATATATATATATATATATATATATATATAAGTTATCACATGTTATGTCGTCCGATAATAATCGATACTAAACGTATTAGCATTCCACACTAAATCGACCAGGGTTGAGTTTCACCCACTTCAATTTTATATCAATTGTCGTATCGAGACATGCGAATTTGGGCATTTTTTTCGTTTCACTTTTCGTACCACTGTTAATCTCCATTTAGAAGTTGTCATCAACATTTATATTAAAATTTAGCATGTACACTAGGAAAAAAATTAACGTAATTAAAAATAATAATTTATATTTCATTTCAATACAAAAAAATACAAAACAAAAAAAAAATACAATATTCCAAACAAAAAATATTACTCGTGTATTATATATAAAATTAAATAAAAAAATATTTTAATTTATTACCTTCGTATTTCAATTCATAAAGCTAAAAAATGTACTAAATTACTGCACATATTTTAAAAAAAAGTTTATAAATATTTCATACCAATGTGTTGTTTTAATGATAAAATATGTAATCTATGTAAAAATATGTAAAGTAAAGTCTTCAAAAATGATAAATAATAAAACTTTGATGTTTATATTTAAATAAAACTTAATTAAATCAAAATTATATTTAAAATCGTTTGTAACTTTACTGATCCCGAAATTTCGGGATCCCGGCGAAAATCAGAAAAGAAAATCCCGAAATGAAATTGAGGGATTGCCAAAGAAAATAAAGTACATACACCAAGAAAAAAGTACACTTTTAATTTTAAAGTTTAAGCTATCATTTTAAAGATTTGACAAATTTATCGTTTGACACTTTAAATTGAAATGTATCACATTAAAATTCAATATATATCATTTAACACAATTTATCTTCATTACAGTAAAACATAGTCCATAGTCACAATTTGATGAACTGTACGATCGTAAGGGAAGTCGGAACTGTTAAAAATTACTACAAAGATCAATAATGAGAAAGAGAGAGGTAACGCAGGCAATGGCCTTAGTTAAGTTTATTTAAATTAACATAAAGTAAACACTTTGAAATTTAAAATTTTGCAAATACGGCTGACTGTCATACATGCACATTTTAATTTTAAAGTGTTTTACACCGGAGCACAGTGGTTCGTCTACTACATGCTAGCTGGACAAAATTATTTTTTTGATTTTATCTGCTGTATTGAATGCGATTAACATTATAATTGAGTTATAAATGACAAATGGTCATTTTTTATTATAATTTTAAAATTTCTAACTGAGTAATATGACAGGAATACTGCATGTAATGCTTTTAAAGACCATATGATTATATGTATGTAAATTTATTTTATAATACTCCAAAGCTTTATCTGACAAAATTCTCATGTTTTTTCCGACCAAATTAGAATTTTTATCATTAATTTTACAAGTATTTTCTCTAGCAACTCAAATTAATGTTACAGCATATGTTCGTCTTAATAACCGTAAATCTACTTCTGCAACCGTAAATCTACTTCACATGCTTTATGAATTTTTTAAGACTTTAAATGAAGAATTGCGAAACATATTTTAAGGGCTTCTCAAATTTAAAGGCCTAGAATAGGGATGCCCAACTTAGCCCGTATGGGCATTGTGCCCGTACGGGCACGACGTCAGTCCGAAAGGAGTTCGGTGAGGGGAACAGCGGTGAAGCAGAAAGGGTGATAGGATTGTTAGAGTTTTAACGAGTACAAGGTATATAAGTTCGTGTGAACTGCAAAAACTCTCAGTCGATCACGCTGCCTCCGTTTCCCAAAAAATGCACTTAAAAATTAAAATGTTTGAAGTAGAGTGGAAATATTAATTATTGTTTGTTAATTTTATCGAGAAAACAAGAATACATGTACTTCGAGGAATGTACAATATAGATAGTTGGTTTTGTCCAGAAAGCCAATATGATAAATTTAATAAACCATATATTAAGCAAATGCATTCATTTTAAAAATACATATTTTTGAACTATATATTTATCATATATTTATATATATTTATCGTACAACATTATTCGTATAATGTTGTATGAATTATTATAATGAAATATATGATTAAATAAATCCCAACTACTGATCGTACAAATAAATTTTAGTCAGTGTAAACTCACAGTCATTTGTAGCAAATAACCCAGTAGAAATTGTAAAATAGAATTTTTCACTATTTTTTTTTAAATCTGAAATAAAATTATTACAAAATATTTAAATATAATGTTAATTTATTTATTTTCCTGAGAAGTGCGCCAGCTTATGTTTGTAGTTTTGCTTGATTTAAAAAAAAAAAAATGAGATGTTTACATTCACAATTGAAACGTACAGTTTAAATATACTTCTAGTACCGTTAAAAATATAATTTTTATGTTGTTTTTTATTAGATACATAGAAATCATGAGTTCTTTAATTAAATGTATAAACATAAAGTCAATTTAAACCAGTTGGGAAGGTTAGATCACTTGGGAAATTTTAAAGTAGGTGTAATTATGATAGTTAGGATTATCAAAATTATAGTCGGTCTAAGCCGACTATAAATACCCTACACATATGTGTGGTTACCATTCAAAGTGATATATAGGTCACCAGGGTATACGAATCCTGAAAATAACTACAAACATTCAATCGCTGAAGAATTTCCATTCATTTGAATTTCGATTTTTTTTTTTGTGAACCACAAGTCTTTTCGCCGGAAAACGTTATTATCACGTACTTGAGCATGATGTCAATATATATTTGACCAATATATATTTGACCAATAAATCGACTCAGGAGGTCATGCTGATCAAGAATATATATACTTTTCCATACCGGAGATGCTTCCTTCTGGGTGTTACAAACGGTGTACCAAACTGAATATACCCTTTCACTCTTAGTGTAGGGTATATAAATGGTCAACAATTTATATTTCGTACTGGGGTTGCATGAGTAGAATTGAAGTCGACTGCACACAGTGGAACATAGTATTTTAAGTATGATTTAAATATGTATATTGTTATTCATTATTGTATACTTTATGAAAGAACGATTAATGTATAGTATAATAAATATTGTTAATTAAAAAAAACTTAATCAATAATTTGCTTGACACTTTTGCAATAGCATTTTTTATCCACTTGTCTTGTTTTATGAACGGAATAAGAACATAAAACATTGGTATTATCAAAAATTATAAATTTTCACAAAATACAGTAATTTTGGATAATTCTATGTACATTTTTTTTTCGAAAACCACGAATTATTTTTTTGTCAGGTTTTGTTTTACTTTGTTACACCGTACTCTCACTCTCTTCAGTGTTGCATCATTTCTTAAGTAAAATAGGCCGCAAATGTGAATTAAATAATTATTTTAGAATTTAGTTAAGTTTGAGATTTTAATCACTTTAGACACACATTTTATATCCCAAAACATTTTACAGAATAATAACAAATAATTAAATTTTGTTTTTGCATGCGAAAATTATATAAATGTTATGAGAAAAAAATATAATTATGTAAAATGATAAAATTTGTATATTTTAGAAAATAATAAGCAATACAAATGGGTCCGTTAAAATCAATCTCAAAGAATTAAACTCTTAAATAGATATTTAAATTTCCCGGAATTTCTAAAAATGCAACACTAAAATCCCCCGCACATTTCTTCGTTGCAATCCCCGCTCACTTCTGCCCGTAGATACCCCTCGCCAAGCACTCGATTGCCCGTGCA
The DNA here is from genome assembly GCA_951804985.1 of Dryomyza anilis. Classification (NCBI taxonomy): domain Eukaryota; kingdom Metazoa; phylum Arthropoda; class Insecta; order Diptera; family Dryomyzidae; genus Dryomyza; species Dryomyza anilis. The sequence continues at coordinate 73,557,032 of OX638135.1, read as the reverse complement.
GTCAGCCCCGGGCAGGTGAGTTGGGCATCCCTAGCCAAGAACATATTGATGTATACACCCACAAAAAAATCATGGTAAATTGATAGTATTTCAATAGAAAAACAATAATTTATACCATTAAAATTGGTCAATAGGATGCGTCTCATTAGTTCAGTAATATTGAAACTGATAATACAATGTGTGGTTGTACTATAAATTTAATAATGTGATATTTTAATTACAATAAGAAAGACCTATACAAATTTAATGATATGGTATTATTAATTTTATGGTATAGTCGTATTATATTTTCCTAATAATTTATTAAAACAAAAATGTATTTTAGTCAATTTATTGTATATAATATTTTATTTAAATGTCAAAATTGATATTCACTTTTACAACACACACATAAAAAGACACTTCTTGCTGCAAAAGGTTATAACACATTTAATGTTTGGTTTCCAATAATTGATTGTAGTACTTGAGTCTGCAATTATTTTTGAGTCCGTTGCCATAATAGAAGTTCGATGTATTATTTATTTTCTGTAATAAATAAAAATATAAATATAAATAAATATATAAATATAATTTATTTACATTAAATATACTGAGTCCTTACCAATGTCGCATTTAATAATGTACAAAATACATGCGACCATTTTGAGTAAACACGCAGAATGACGTACAAAACGAACATGTTTGTATTCGTTTTTATGTTTTTTTACACCACGTTTATTATTATAGGAGGAAACCATTAAAAGAACAGTATTAATTCTATTTAAAATAATAATATTGAAATATTTAAATTTATGGTACTGAATTTTTCAAATACTATTGAATTAATTAGAAAACCTTTGATTTAAAAAAGAAAAAACTATTAATACATGAACCATAAGATCAATGGTCGTACCATAAAGTACTTAATGGTACATTTTCTTCTGAGTGTATGGTTAGGGATAAATTTTGTTACAATTAATTTACTTCATCGCTATTTAGCAATTATGATTTATAAAACTTTTACTTTTTTACACATGTTGATCATTTTTCATCAAGTTCCCGCACACAGTTGATAATTTAAATTTAATTTTTGTTATGATTTCTCTGTAATATTTTCTATGTCCATTTTTTATGTTATTTATTAAAACCAATTTTATATTTTTTCTTTCGTATATTTTAGTCATTCATTTAAGATTTCCAGTTTTCAAATTAAAAAACACTGTCTACAAAATACAAAAAAAGTAATACTTGGACTCCATTGCCTTAATGGTTTTTTAATGTTTTATAGAGAGTACAAATGTAGCTACTACTTATATAAAAAATAGCCTGGATACTCCTGGATATAATTTGTTATACTCAATCAAAATAAAATGAAAAAAATATATATTTTTTTTTTATTCATTTTTAAAATACTATTTTTTCTATTATATTTTCAATACACAGTTTTAAAATATGTACCCTCCAGTCTTTGATTTATTATTTGAAGCTAATGGTTTTTTAATGTTTTATAGAGAGTACAAATGTAGCTACTACTTATATAAAAAAAAGCCTGGATACTCCTGGATATAATTTGTTATACTCCATCAAAATAAAATGAAAAAATTAAAAAAAAATAGTTTTTATTCATTTTTAAAATTTTATCTTTTTAATAGTGAATACTATTTTTTCTATTATATTTTCCATATACAGTTTTAAAATACTTACCCTCCAGTCTTTGATTTATTATTTGAAAGCTAAATTGAAATCTTTCAAATATTTAAATAATTCGTTAATCTTAGAATTATTTTCAAAAATTAAAAATGTTTTTTTTTATTTTTAGTATTTGAAAAGCTATGTTATCGTACATTTTTTCCAACCATCTCATATACATAAAAATTGAATTTTCATGGCTTTTGAAATATTATTAATTAAATGTGATTTATATTTCATGGGAATGAAACAATCAATGTTGTCCACCTAGCGATTTTTAAGTTTTATTTTCTCGTTGTGGAAAATGAAAACTACTAAATTAGAAATATGTAGCCTTTAGTATAATTTTATTATTTTTCAATAGATCTTGATGATAAATGATTATAACCATCTAAGGACATCTCTGATATAGTAAAAGGAAAAGTTTTTAATTATTTCACCACCCCGTAGTAAAATTGAGGCGTAAGAAGCAGTTCTAGCCACTGATTCTCAAGCAGGTAGAATTCCCTCCCAACTAAATGATTACCTTTTTTCTCTTTTTTTATATGAAACTAGCTGGACCCGTGCACGACTCGTCCAAATATTTTGTGAATGCAAGGATATGGAGTGATTTTATTAACATAAAGAACACTTTTATTATTATATCAGGGACCCGTGCTTCGCTGTGGACGGTTTTTATTGGTGTTATAAATGTAGTAACCCATACAAAAATAATTCTCCGTCAAAACAACTTTTCTCAAAGACAATTCTTCCTCAGACAATTCTCCTCCCCATAGAAATCAATTCGGTTCAGCCGTTTTGGCGTCTATTCGGAACATACATACACACACACACACACACACATACATACATACATACATACATACATACATACATACATACATACATTCACAAATATATAGTAGATGTACATCTTTGCGGGACTTTCTTAAAGAACGGCTCTAAGAAAGTCTTACAAATTGGTTTGACTCAATAATGTTTGCATTCCATAGAAGGTGTACTATAAGCGATTCGCTTTTGTATTCGAAAAATATTAGAATTTTTCATCGGGATCCGGGGATCCAATCTCGAAAGGCCCGGGATTGTCAAAATGCTTCGCGATTGGAACCCCTAGTTGGTATACACGTAATCTAAATTATGAGTTTCATTGATTCAGTTCTATTCTTTTCCTTATAATCGTGATTTCAAAAGACAGTTAGAGTCTCAGACAACCAAACATCGTCCAGGTTTTTTTGCACAATCTTTGTATTATGTCATATTGTAGTTAAGCAATAAACGATATCTTTAAAAAATTTTATTTCTTTCAAAAGTATTTTTTTTTTACATGATATAATTTAAAGCATTTTTTGGAGTTTTGCTAGAACGTGGTTATGTGGGTCTTAAATTCAATCAAAACATAACAATATATATTCAATATTTTACAAATTTCTTCAAATTAATCTCACTAATACAAAAGCAAACTTTCAATTCAGTAACTATATAAAAATATTTCGATTTTGTAACATATTCGCTAGTATTACTATTATTTTGCACAGAAACATTCAAGACTCGCATAGAAAAGTGAGGGTAATTTTTGAAAAGGTGTTAAAAATATAGGCGAATTATACGTCATTTTAATCACCAATTTCCAATATATGTAAGCCTCGATGTGCTTGATTTTATTTTATCGAGCTGGCTGAACAGTACTGTATTTGACGTTAATTGTACTAGTCGAACACAAGACTTTATGCGAATTTGACCAATGCTGCACAAGTTGTTTGTAATTTAAATCAGAGTCTTTAGGTTGAGTTCAGATTGCGTTCGACTCTGACAAAATTTGGAATATTTAGATCATGTTCAGAACTTCGCTCTGAAATGATTTACGAATACGTCCATTAAAAAAAATATTTTGACATCTACTCAAACAAGCCCACAAAATTTTAAATTAATAAATATATAGAATAATTGCAAAAAAACCTTTGCGAAAATCCTACAAAAATTTAAAAAATAGTCTAATCTAATTAAGATCAGATGAACATCGAAACATTTTTGGAGGCTCGGCTCGACTAAAAATCTAAATCCATCCGAGGTCACAACTGGTTTTTGGATTATAAAAAACTAAGTGGAGTCAAAATTTATAAAAATAAAAAAATGACCTCAATGTCACGTGATATTCCTTAAAAAATAAAAACCTGTTTCTCGAGCTTTTTCATAGGCGGTGTCTTTTTTTGCTTAATGGGATATATTCAGGCTTTTCTAATAAAATAATAGCCGTATTTTATTTGTATCGCTATCCTCGCTGCCTAATACATCGTACGACAAAATGCAACTTGTGCAGCTAACATGAAATCCTATACATTCTTAAAGTACGATAAAAAATTAAATAGACGTGTATTCCAGTTTTTCTGGATCAATTCGTTAAAGGATTTTATTTGTATTTGAAAAGCAAGTTCATATACAATTTTTTGTCGATGAGAAATCAGTTCAGAAATCAAGTTTGAATATGATAATGGTTGTTTTATATCAATTCGTTAACAGCATTAATTTGAATTTAATAAATTTTAATTGATTTTTAAAATATCTCGTAGTACCAATTCAAATCGGAATAAAACCTTTAAATGAATTGATATTAGAAAACCGTTTTCTTACCCAAACTCAGAGGGATCTCAGCTACAAAATATGTGCCGAATCAAAATTTGGCTTCACTCATTTTATATGTCATAATTGTCAATTTTTTAAATTTGTGAATATGCAAAAATAGTGCTTTTCGCCTCTTTTGCTAACCATATTCGTAATTGTCTGGTCGCTTAAATTGTTAATTTTTTGACAAGTTTTTAAAATTAATTTGTCTATCGACGCTTATGAGTTAAGCATCAATAGATATACCTGTTAAGTAAAATATTTTTTGTATAGAAATTATTTTTTTAAGCATTGATAGCGATGCCAAAAAAACACGACTAATATGCGGAAAACATTTTTAATGTAATTGTTTCGCGATTGAAAAAATTTTCAAATGTAATAGGATTAGGTACCGACAACGCGGCTGCGATGAAAGGTCACATAAGTGGGTTAATACCGCTTTTTTTAAAAATGAATCCAAACATGTTTTATTTAGCTTGTATGTGTCATTCGCTCCATTTATGTTCTTTTAAGTCCTCGGATAAACTTCCTTTAAATGTCGAAGAATTAATTTCTTCAATTTACAATTATTTTAAAAAATCGTCTAAACGATGTTTAGAATTAAATTCGTTAAAAGAGTATGTTAATACACCGGAACACAATCTTTTAAACATTTGTGGAACAAGATGGCTGTCAGCAGAAGCTGCAATAAATAGAATATTGGAGCAATGGAGTGCTCTTTTCCATTTCTTTTTTCAGGGATCTTTTGAAAATCCAAATGAATTTAAAATAAATTTAATAAAGGAAAATTTAAACTATGAAAATAAATTTTACTTATATTTTAAGTCTTTTGTATTAAAAGAAATAAATAAGCTAAATAAAATTTTTCAAAGCGAAAAAATCCAAATACATAATGTGGCGCAGTTCGTTGAGAATACGTACAAAATTCTTATGAACTCTTTTTTAAAAAAGGAATATATTTCTGATAAATGCAAAGTTTCTATTTTGGGTTAAATGCAAAAAATATTTTAAATAACAATCATCTAGACTAGCAGCAATATGAATGTATTGCGAAAAACTGTATTAGTTATCTTCGGCACCTTCTGCATCAAATTCAAACTCGATTTGGACCTGATTTTGAAAAATTAATATTATTAAAACCAATTAACCCAATTAATTTAAACGATGTTGATTCATTTATTAATTTAATTCAACAATTTCCATATGTTTCGAATGTTGAAGAAGTTATTGAAGAAGCAAGACATTTTATAGTTTGCGATTCACAAAAAAAAAGAAGCCATGTTTGAAAATTGCAACAATGACTGCGTAGAATATTGGGTAAATATTCTAAATGAAAAAAACGCAATTGATTTATTTTTTTTCAAAAATTTGAGCACGTATATGTTAAAATTATATAAATTATGTAAAACAATATATAAAAAAAGTTAATTCTGATATTTATGAACCAAATGAAGAAATTTTAAATTATATTTTAAAAAGCGAAAATACAAATTGAATTTGTACGATGTAAATATTTAATTATTTCTGTAACTTTATTTTTAAATAAAAATATTTTTAATGCGAAAATAAAAGTTGAATTTGTGTAATGTAAATAATTAATATATTTTTGTAACTTTTTTTATCTTTATATATTAATAAATAAATATAACGTAAAAATCATATATAAAATATAAAATAATTGTTTTCTTAAGTGCAACGTACAATTAGTATTACAATTGGTATTTTTATAGATTTGTTCATTTTTAGTACCTTTTTTTTTTAGCATGATCTGCTACTTTTTGCTCATTTTTAGTACCTTTTTAATCATGATCTGCTACCATGCTATAAATAGATATTTTTATTTTACTGGCCAATCAATGCGCGTCATGCAGCATGACACGTAGTGATTATTTTGACTACTCGTCCCGACTCGTCGATAGTCGATGATAGCAGATAGTTCTTATTATTCCTATGTCATTTCGTACAAATAAACCGAATCGTTTCCTTTGTTGTTTACAACTCCAAAGAAACGTGCGCCGCAGGTACTTATAATATCACGCAACAACAAACAGCAGCAATATGCAGCAACAGCAAGAGTAGATATAAAACAGAGCTCTCGATTTCATACGAGTATTTTCGAGTAGCCCGGGTACCCGGGCGCTCGAAAGCCCGGGTAATACCCGGGTAGTTCAAATACTCGAAAAACCCGGGTATTAAATGTTCGAGCTACCCGGGTAGTTCGCAAAACCCGGGTAGTTTGTTCGTTCGTTTGTTCGAACAATTCGAGTAGCTCGCTTGTTCGAGTAGCTCGATGGCTCGTTCGTTGATCGAGTAGCTCGATTGCTCGATCGTTGTTCGAGATTCGAGTAGCTCGTTCGTTCGTTCGTTTGTTCGATTGACGATTGACGATTGTTCATTTGATAGCTTGTTAATTTGTCTGTCCGTTCGTTTGCTTGATGTGGGAGTTGGTCGGAAGTGGTTGCAAAAATGTGGGTGGACAAAAGTGGGTGGTTGGGCAAAAGTGGGCGGAAAGTGATAAAAAGACCGACAAAAATTGTATTGCAGAAATCGGTAGCAGACATCAAGGGAAATCGAATGGTACCACTCTCAGTGGTCCCTGACCCCCAAAAGGGGGTCAAAAACCACTTTTTGTCCAAATTTTTTTTATTGCGGAAATGGATAGCGAGCCTCATTAGAAGACTAATGGTACCCTTTGGAGTGGTCCATGACCCCCAAAAGGGGGTCAAAACCGCATTTATGACCCAAAAATTTTTACTTTCGGTCTTTTTATCACTCCGCCCACTTTTGCCCACCCACCCACTTTTGTCCACCCACATTTTTCCAACCACTTCCGACCAACTACCACATCAAGCAAACGAACGGACAGACAAATTAACAGACAAATTAACAACTGATCCCGAAATTTCGGGATCCCGGCGAAAATCAGAAAAGAAAATCCCGAAATGAAATTGAAGGATTGCCAAAGAAAATAAAGTACATACACCAAGAAAAAAGTACACTTTTAATTTTAAAGTTTAAGCTATCATTTTAAAGATTTGACAAATTTATCGTTTGACACTTTAAATTGAAATGTATCACATTAAAATTCAATATATATCATTTAACACAATTTATCTTCATTACAGTAAAACATAGTCCATAGTCACAATTTGATGAACTGTACGATCGTAAGGGAAGTCGGAACTGTTAAAAATTACTACAAAGATCAATAATGAGAAAGAGAGAGGTAACGCAGGCAATGGCCTTAGTTAAGTTTATTTAAATTAACATAAAGTAAACACTTTGAAATTTAAAATTTTGCAAATACGGCTGACTGTCATACATGCACATTTTAATTTTAAAGTGTTTTACACCGGAGCACAGTGGTTCGTCTACTACATGCTAGCTGGACAAAATTATTTTTTTGATTTTATCTGCTGTATTGAATGCGATTAACATTATAATTGAGTTATAAATGACAAATGGTCATTTTTTATTATAATTTTAAAATTTCTAACTGAGTAATATGACAGGAATACTGCATGTAATGCTTTTAAAGACCATATGATTATATGTATGTAAATTTATTTTATAATACTCCAAAGCTTTATCTGACAAAATTCTCATGTTTTTTCCGACCAAATTAGAATTTTTATCATTAATTTTACAAGTATTTTCTCTAGCAACTCAAATTAATGTTACAGCATATGTTCGTCTTAATAACCGTAAATCTACTTCTGCAACCGTAAATCTACTTCACATGCTTTATGAATTTTTTAAGACTTTAAATGAAGAATTGCGAAACATATTTTAAGGGCTTCTCAAATTTAAAGGCCTAGAATAGGGATGCCCAACTTAGCCCGTATGGGCATTGTGCCCGTACGGGCACGACGTCAGTCCGAAAGGAGTTCGGTGAGGGGAACAGCGGTGAAGCAGAAAGGGTGATAGGATTGTTAGAGTTTTAACGAGTACAAGGTATATAAGTTCGTGTGAACTGCAAAAACTCTCAGTCGATCACGCTGCCTCCGTTTCCCAAAAAATGCACTTAAAAATTAAAATGTTTGAATTAGAGTGGAAATATTAATTATTGTTTGTTAATTTTATCGAGAAAACAAGAATACATGTACTTCGAGGAATGTACAATATAGATAGTTGGTTTTGTCCAGAAAGCCAATATGATAAATTTAATAAACCATATATTAAGCAAATGCATTCATTTTAAAAATACATATATTTGAACTATATATTTATCATATATTTATATATATTTATCGTACAACATTATTCGTATAATGTTGTATGAATTATTATAATGAAATATATGATTAAATAAATCCCAACTATTGATCGTACAAATAAATTTTAGTCAGTGTAAACTCACAGTCATTTGTAGCAAATAACCCAGTAGAAATTGTAAAATAGAATTTTTCACTATTTTTTTTTAAATCTGAAATAAAATTATTACAAAATATTTAAATATAATGTTAATTTATTTATTTTCCTGAGAAGTGCGCCAGCTTATGTTTGTAGTTTTGCTTGATTTAAAAAAAAAAAAATGAGATGTTTACATTCACAATTGAAACGTACAGTTTAAATATACTTCTAGTACCGTTAAAAATATAATTTTTATGTTGTTTTTTATTAGATACATAGAAATCATGAGTTCTTTAATTAAATGTATAAACATAAAGTCAATTTAAACCAGTTGGGAAGGTTAGATCACTTGGGAAATTTTAAAGTAGGTGTAATTATGATAGTTAGGATTATCAAAATTATAGTCGGTCTAAGCCGACTATAAATACCCTACACATATGTGTGGTTACCATTCAAAGTGATATATAGGTCACCAGGGTATACGAATCCTGAAAATAACTACAAACATTCAATCGCTGAAGAATTTCCATTCATTTGATACCCATATTTACAAATGAGTAGGTGTACCGAATTTCGATTTTTTTTTTGTGAACCACAAGTCTTTTCGCCGGAAAACGTTATTATCACGTACTTGAGCATGATGTCAATATATATTTGACCAATATATATTTGACCAATAAATCGACTCAGGAGGTCATGCTGATCAAGAATATATATACTTTTCCATACCGGAGATGCTTCCTTCTGGGTGTTACAAACGGTGTACCAAACTGAATATACCCTTTCACTCTTAGTGTAGGGTATATAAATGGTCAACAATTTATATTTCGTACTGGGGTTGCATGAGTAGAATTGAAGTCGACTGCACACAGTGGAACATAGTATTTTAAGTATGATTTAAATATGTATATTGTTATTCATTATTGTATACTTTATAAAAGAACGATTAATGTATAGTATAATAAATATTGTTAATTAAAAAAAACTTAATCAATAATTTGCTTGACACTTTTGCAATAGCATTTTTTATCCACTTGTCTTGTTTTATGAACGGAATAAGAACATAAAACATTGGTATTATCAAAAATTATAAATTTTCACAAAATACAGTAATTTTGGATAATTCTATGTACATTTTTTTTTCGAAAACCACGAATTATTTTTTTGTCAGGTTTTGTTTTACTTTGTTACACCGTACTCTCACTCTCTTCAGTGTTGCATCATTTCTTAAGTAAAATAGGCCGCAAATGTGAATTAAATAATTATTTTAGAATTTAGTTAAGTTTGAGATTTTAATCACTTTAGACACACATTTTATATCCCAAAACATTTTACAGAATAATAACAAATAATTAAATTTTGTTTTTGCATGCGAAAATTATATAAATGTTATGAGAAAAAAATACAATTATGTAAAATGATAAAATTTGTATATTTTAGAAAATAATAAGCAATACAAATGGGTCCGTTAAAATCAATCTCAAAGAATTAAACTCTTAAATAGATATTTAAATTTCCCGGAATTTCTAAAAATGCAACACTAAAATCCCCCGCACATTTCTTCGTTGCAATCCCCGCTCACTTCTGCCCGTAGATACCCCTCGCCAAGCACTCGATTGCCCGTGCAGTCAGCCCCGGGCAGGTGAGTTGGGCATCCCTAGCCAAGAACATATTGATGTATACACCCACAAAAAAATCATGGTAAATTGATAGTATTTCAATAGAAAAACAATAATTTATACCATTAAAATTGGTCAATAGGATGCGTCTCATTAGTTCAGTAATATTGAAACTGATAATACAATGTGTGGTTGTACTATAAATTTAATAATGTGATATTTTAATTACAATAAGAAAGACCTATACAAATTTAATGATATGGTATTATTAATTTTATGGTATAGTCGTATTATATTTTCCTAATAATTTATTAAAACAAAAATGTATTTTAGTCAATTTATTGTATATAATATTTTATTTAAATGTCAAAATTGATATTCACTTTTACAACACACACATAAAAAGACACATAAAAAGACGCTGCAAAAGGTTATAACACATTTAATGTTTGGTTTCCAATAATTGATTGTAGTACTTGAGTCTGCAATTATTTTTGAGTCCGTTGCCATAATAGAAGTTCGATGTATTATTTATTTTCTGTAATAAATAAAAATATAAATATAAATAAATATATAAATATAATTTATTTACATTAAATATACTGAGTCCTTACCAATGTCGCATTTAATAATGTACAAAATACATGCGACCATTTTGAGTAAACACGCAGAATGACGTACAAAACGAACATGTTTGTATTCGTTTTTATGTTTTTTTACACCACGTTTATTATTATAGGAGGAAACCATTAAAAGAACAGTATTAATTCTATTTAAAATAATAATATTGAAATATTTAAATTTATGGTACTGAATTTTTCAAATACTATTGAATTAATTAGAAAACCTTTGATTTAAAAAAGAAAAAACTATTAATACATGAACCATAAGATCAATGGTCGTACCATAAAGTACTTAATGGTACATTTTCTTCTGAGTGTATGGTTAGGGATAAATTTTGTTACAATTAATTTACTTCATCGCTATTTAGCAATTATGATTTATAAAACTTTTACTTTTTTACACATGTTGATCATTTTTCATCAAGTTCCCGCACACAGTTGATAATTTAAATTTAATTTTTGTTATGATTTCTCTGTAATATTTTCTATGTCCATTTTTTATGTTATTTATTAAAACCAATTTTATATTTTTTCTTTCGTATATTTTAGTCATTCATTTAAGATTTCCAGTTTTCAAATTAAAAAACACTGTCTACAAAATACAAAAAAAGTAATACTTGGACTCCATTGCCTTAATGGTTTTTTAATGTTTTATAGAGAGTACAAATGTAGCTACTACTTATATAAAAAATAGCCTGGATACTCCTGGATATAATTTGTTATACTCAATCAAAATAAAATGAAAAAAATATATATTTTTTTTTTATTCATTTTTAAAATTTTATCTTTTTAATAGTGAATACTATTTTTTCTATTATATTTTCAATACACAGTTTTAAAATATGTACCCTCCAGTCTTTGATTTATTATTTGAAGCTAATGGTTTTTTAATGTTTTATAGAGAGTACAAATGTAGCTACTACTTATATAAAAAAAAGCCTGGATACTCCTGGATATAATTTGTTATACTCCATCAAAATAAAATGAAAAAATTAAAAAAAAATAGTTTTTATTCATTTTTAAAATTTTATCTTTTTAATAGTGAATACTATTTTTTCTATTATATTTTCCATATACAGTTTTAAAATACTTACCCTCCAGTCTTTGATTTATTATTTGAAAGCTAAATTGAAATCTTTCAAATATTTAAATAATTCGTTAATCTTAGAATTATTTTCAAAAATTAAAAATGTTTTTTTTTATTTTTAGTATTTGAAAAGCTATGTTATCGTACATTTTTTCCAACCATCTCATATACATAAAAATTGAATTTTCATGGCTTTTGAAATATTATTAATTAAATGTGATTTATATTTCATGGGAATGAAACAATCAATGTTGTCCACCTAGCGATTTTTAAGTTTTATTTTCTCGTTGTGGAAAATGAAAACTACTAAATTAGAAATATGTAGCCTTTAGTATAATTTTATTATTTTTCAATAGATCTTGATGATAAATGATTATAACCATCTAAGGACATCTCTGATATAGTAAAAGGAAAAGTTTTTAATTATTTCACCACCCCGTAGTAAAATTGAGGCGTAAGAAGCAGTTCTAGCCACTGATTCTCAAGCAGGTAGAATTCCCTCCCAACTAAATGATTACCTTTTTTCTCTTTTTTTATATGAAACTAGCTGGACCCGTGCACGACTCGTCCAAATATTTTGTGAATGCAAGGATATGGAGTGATTTTATTAACATAAAGAACACTTTTATTATTATATCAGGGACCCGTGCTTCGCTGTGGACGGTTTTTATTGGTGTTATAAATGTAGTAACCCATACAAAAATAATTCTCCGTCAAAACAACTTTTCTCAAAGACAATTCTTCCTCAGACAATTCTCCTCCCCATAGAAATCAATTCGGTTCAGCCGTTTTGGCGTCTATTCGGAACATACATACACACACACACACACACACATACATACATACATACATACATACATACATACATACATACATACATACATACATACATACATACATACATACATACATTCACAAATATATAGTAGATGTACATCTTTGCGGGACTTTCTTAAAGAACGGCTCTAAGAAAGTCTTACAAATTGGTTTGACTCAATAATGTTTGCATTCCATAGAAGGTGTACTATAAGCGATTCGCTTTTGTATTCGAAAAATATTAGAATTTTTCATCGGGATCCGGGGATCCAATCTCGAAAGGCCCGGGATTGTCAAAATGCTTCGCGATTGGAACCCCTAGTTGGTATACACGTAATCTAAATTATGAGTTTCATTGATTCAGTTCTATTCTTTTCCTTATAATCGTGATTTCAAAAGACAGTTAGAGTCTCAGACAACCAAACATCGTCCAGGTTTTTTTGCACAATCTTTGTATTATGTCATATTGTAGTTAAGCAATAAACGATATCTTTAAAAAATTTTATTTCTTTCAAAAGTATTTTTTTTTTACATGATATAATTTAAAGCATTTTTTGGAGTTTTGCTAGAACGTGGTTATGTGGGTCTTAAATTCAATCAAAACATAACAATATATATTCAATATTTTACAAATTTCTTCAAATTAATCTCACTAATACAAAAGCAAACTTTCAATTCAGTAACTATATAAAAATATTTCGATTTTGTAACATATTCGCTAGTATTACTATTATTTTGCACAGAAACATTCAAGACTCGCATAGAAAAGTGAGGGTAATTTTTGAAAAGGTGTTAAAAATATAGGCGAATTATACGTCATTTTAATCACCAATTTCCAATATATGTAAGCCTCGATGTGCTTGATTTTATTTTATCGAGCTGGCTGAACAGTACTGTATTTGACGTTAATTGTACTAGTCGAACACAAGACTTTATGCGAATTTGACAAATGCTGCACAAGTTGTTTGTAATTTAAATCAGAGTATTTAGGTTGAGTTCAGATTGCGTTCGACTCTGACAAAATTTGGAATATTTAGATCATGTTCAGAACTTCGCTCTGAAATGATTTACGAATACGTCCATTAAAAAAAATATTTTGACATCTACTCAAACAAGCCCACAAAATTTTAAATTAATAAATATATAGAATAATTGCAAAAAAACCTTTGCGAAAATCCTACAAAAATTTAAAAAATAGTCTAATCTAATTAAGATCAGATGAACATCGAAACATTTTTGGAGGCTCGGCTCGACTAAAAATCTAAATCCATCCGAGGTCACAACTGGTTTTTGGATTATAAAAAACTAAGTGGAGGCAAAATTTATAAAAATAAAAAAATGACCTCAATGTCACGTGATATTCCTTAAAAAATAAAAACCTGTTTCTCGAGCTTTTTCATAGGCGGTGTCTTTTTTTGCTTAATGGGATATATTCAGGCTTTTCTAATAAAATAATAGCCGTATTTTTTTTGTATCGCTATCCTCGCTGCCTAATACATCGTACGACAAAATACAACTTGTGCAGCTAACATGAAATCCTATACATTCTTAAAGTACGATAAAAAATTAAATAGACGTGTATTCCAGTTTTTCTGGATCAATTCGTTAAAGGATTTTATTTGTATTTGAAAAGCAAGTTCATATACAATTTTTTGTCGATGAGAAATCAGTTCAGAAATCAAGTTTGAATATGATAATGGTTGTTTGATATCAATTCGTTAACAGCATTAATTTGAATTTAATAAATTTTAATTGATTTTTAAAATATCTCGTAGTACCAATTCAAATCGGAATAAAACCTTTAAATGAATTGATATTAGAAAACCGTTTTCTTACCCAAACTCAGAGGGATCTCAGCTACAAAATATGTGCCGAATCAAAATTTGGCTTCACTCATTTTATATGTCATAATTGTCAATTTTTTAAATTTGTGAATATGCAAAAATAGTGCTTTTCGCCTCTTTTGCTAACCATATTCGTAATTGTCTGGTCGCTTAAATTGTTAATTTTTTGACAAGTTTTTAAAATTAATTTGTCTATCGACGCTTATGAGTTAAGCATCAATAGATATACCTGTTAAGTAAAATATTTTTTGTATAGAAATTATTTTTTTAAGCATTGATAGCGATGCCAAAAAAACACGACTAATATGCGGAAAACATTTTTAATGTAATTGTTTCGCGATTGAAAAAATTTTCAAATGTAATAGGATTAGGTACCGACAACGCGGCTGCGATGAAAGGTCACATAAGTGGGTTAATACCGCTTTTTTTAAAAATGAATCCAAACATGTTTTATTTAGCTTGTATGTGTCATTCGCTCCATTTATGTTCTTTTAAGTCCTCGGATAAACTTCCTTTAAATGTCGAAGAATTAATTTCTTCAATTTACAATTATTTTAAAAAATCGTCTAAACGATGTTTAGAATTAAATTCGTTAAAAGAGTATTTTAATACACCGGAACACAATCTTTTAAACATTTGTGGAACAAGATGGCTGTCAGCAGAAGCTGCAATAAATAGAATATTGGAGCAATGGAGTGCTCTTTTCCATTTCTTTTTTCAGGGATCTTTTGAAAATCCAAATGAATTTAAAATAAATTTAATAAAGGAAAATTTAAACTATGAAAATAAATTTTACTTATATTTTAAGTCTTTTGTATTAAAAGAAATAAATAAGCTAAATAAAATTTTTCAAAGCGAAAAAATCCAAATACATAATGTGGCGCAGTTCGTTGAGAATACGTACAAAATTCTTGTGAACTCTTTTTTAAAAAAGGAATATATTTCTGATAAATGCAAAGTTTCTATTTTGGGTTAAATGCAAAAAATATTTTAAATAACAATCATCTAGACTAGCAGCAATATGAATGTATTGCGAAAAACTGTATTAGTTATCTTCGGCACCTTCTGCATCAAATTCAAACTCGATTTGGACCTGATTTTGAAAAATTAATATTATTAAAACCAATTAACCCAATTAATTTAAACGATGTTGATTCATTTATTAATTTAATTCAACAATTTCCATATGTTTCGAATGTTGAAGAAGTTATTGAAGAAGCAAGACATTTTATAGTTTGCGATTCACAAAAAAAAAGAAGCCATGTTTGAAAATTGCAACAATGACTGCGTAGAATATTGGGTAAATATTCTAAATGAAAAAAACGCAATTGATTTATTTTTTTTCAAAAATTTGAGCACGTATATGTTAAAATTATATAAATTATGTAAAACAATATATAAAAAAAGTTAATTCTGATATTTATGAACCAAATGAAGAAATTTTAAATTATATTTTAAAAAGCGAAAATACAAATTGAATTTGTACGATGTAAATATTTAATTATTTCTGTAACTTTATTTTTAAATAAAAATATTTTTAATGCGAAAATAAAAGTTGAATTTGTGTAATGTAAATAATTAATATATTTTTGTAACTTTTTTTATCTTTATATATTAATAAATAAATATAACGTAAAAATCATATATAAAATATAAAATACTTGTTTTCTTAAGTGCAACGTACAATTAGTATTACAATTGGTATTTTTATAGATTTGTTCATTTTTAGTACCTTTTTTTTTAGCATGATCTGCTACTTTTTGCTCATTTTTAGTACCTTTTTAATCATGATCTGCTACTTTTACGCTACGGGAAAGTGTGAACGTGTGAAAGTGTGAAAAGGAGAATAGAAAATACAACACAACGTAGGTAGGTATTTGAGTATGTGTGTATGGTCGTATGTGTGACCTACAACTTTTGACCATGCTATAAATAGATATTTTTATTTTACTGGCCAATCAATGCGCGTCATGCAGCATGACACGTAGTGATTATTTTGACTACTCGTCCCGACTCGTCGATAGTCGATGATAGCAGATAGTTCTTATTATTCCTATGTCATTTCGTACAAATAAACCGAATCGTTTCCTTTGTTGTTTACAACTCCAAAGAAACGTGCGCCGCAGGTACTTATAATATCACGCAACAACAAACAGCAGCAATATGCAGCAACAGCAAGAGTAGATATAAAACAGAGCTCTCGATTTCATACGAGTATTTTCGAGTAGCCCGGGTACCCGGGCGCTCGAAAGCCCGGGTAATACCCGGGTAGTTCAAATACTCGAAAAACCCGGGTATTAAATGTTCGAGCTACCCGGGTAGTTCGCAAAACCCGGGTAGTTTGTTCGTTCGTTTGTTCGAACAATTCGAGTAGCTCGCTTGTTCGAGTAGCTCGATGGCTCGTTCGTTGATCGAGTAGCTCGATTGCTCGATCGTTGTTCGAGATTCGAGTAGCTCGTTCGTTCGTTCGTTTGTTCGATTGACGATTGACGATTGTTCATTTGATAGCTTGTTAATTTGTCTGTCCGTTCGTTTGCTTGATGTGGGAGTTGGTCGGAAGTGGTTGCAAAAATGTGGGTGGACAAAAGTGGGTGGTTGGGCAAAAGTGGGCGGAAAGTGATAAAAAGACCGACAAAAATTGTATTGCAGAAATCGGTAGCAGACATCAAGGGAAATCGAATGGTACCACTCTCAGTGGTCCCTGACCCCCAAAAGGGGGTCAAAAACCACTTTTTGTCCAAATTTTTTTTATTGCGGAAATGGATAGCGAGCCTCATTAGAAGACTAATGGTACCCTTTGGAGTGGTCCATGACCCCCAAAAGGGGGTCAAAACCGCATTTATGACCCAAAAATTTTTACTTTCGGTCTTTTTATCACTCCGCCCACTTTTGCCCACCCACCCACTTTTGTCCACCCACATTTTTCCAACCACTTCCGACCAACTACCACATCAAGCAAACGAACGGACAGACAAATTAACAGACAAATTAACAACTGATCCCGAAATTTCGGGATCCCGGCGAAAATCAGAAAAGAAAATCCCGAAATGAAATTGAAGGATTGCCAAAGAAAATAAAGTACATACACCAAGAAAAAAGTACACTTTTAATTTTAAAGTTTAAGCTATCATTTTAAAGATTTGACAAATTTATCGTTTGACACTTTAAATTGAAATGTATCACATTAAAATTCAATATATATCATTTAACACAATTTATCTTCATTACAGTAAAACATAGTCCATAGTCACAATTTGATGAACTGTACGATCGTAAGGGAAGTCGGAACTGTTAAAAATTACTACAAAGATCAATAATGAGAAAGAGAGAGGTAACGCAGGCAATGGCCTTAGTTAAGTTTATTTAAATTAACATAAAGTAAACACTTTGAAATTTAAAATTTTGCAAATACGGCTGACTGTCATACATGCACATTTTAATTTTAAAGTGTTTTACACCGGAGCACAGTGGTTCGTCTACTACATGCTAGCTGGACAAAATTATTTTTTTGATTTTATCTGCTGTATTGAATGCGATTAACATTATAATTGAGTTATAAATGACAAATGGTCATTTTTTATTATAATTTTAAAATTTCTAACTGAGTAATATGACAGGAATACTGCATGTAATGCTTTTAAAGACCATATGATTATATGTATGTAAATTTATTTTATAATACTCCAAAGCTTTATCTGACAAAATTCTCATGTTTTTTCCGACCAAATTAGAATTTTTATCATTAATTTTACAAGTATTTTCTCTAGCAACTCAAATTAATGTTACAGCATATGTTCGTCTTAATAACCGTAAATCTACTTCTGCAACCGTAAATCTACTTCACATGCTTTATGAATTTTTTAAGACTTTAAATGAAGAATTGCGAAACATATTTTAAGGGCTTCTCAAATTTAAAGGCCTAGAATAGGGATGCCCAACTTAGCCCGTATGGGCATTGTGCCCGTACGGGCACGACGTCAGTCCGAAAGGAGTTCGGTGAGGGGAACAGCGGTGAAGCAGAAAGGGTGATAGGATTGTTAGAGTTTTAACGAGTACAAGGTATATAAGTTCGTGTGAACTGCAAAAACTCTCAGTCGATCACGCTGCCTCCGTTTCCCAAAAAATGCACTTAAAAATTAAAATGTTTGAAGTAGAGTGGAAATATTAATTATTGTTTGTTAATTTTATCGAGAAAACAAGAATACATGTACTTCGAGGAATGTACAATATAGATAGTTGGTTTTGTCCAGAAAGCCAATATGATAAATTTAATAAACCATATATTAAGCAAATGCATTCATTTTAAAAATACATATATTTGAACTATATATTTATCATATATTTATATATATTTATCGTACAACATTATTCGTATAATGTTGTATGAATTATTATAATGAAATATATGATTAAATAAATCCCAACTATTGATCGTACAAATAAATTTTAGTCAGTGTAAACTCACAGTCATTTGTAGCAAATAACCCAGTAGAAATTGTAAAATAGAATTTTTCACTATTTTTTTTTAAATCTGAAATAAAATTATTACAAAATATTTAAATATAATGTTAATTTATTTATTTTCCTGAGAAGTGCGCCAGCTTATGTTTGTAGTTTTGCTTGATTTAAAAAAAAAAAAATGAGATGTTTACATTCACAATTGAAACGTACAGTTTAAATATACTTCTAGTACCGTTAAAAATATAATTTTTATGTTGTTTTTTATTAGATACATAGAAATCATGAGTTCTTTAATTAAATGTATAAACATAAAGTCAATTTAAACCAGTTGGGAAGGTTAGATCACTTGGGAAATTTTAAAGTAGGTGTAATTATGATAGTTAGGATTATCAAAATTATAGTCGGTCTAAGCCGACTATAAATACCCTACACATATGTGTGGTTACCATTCAAAGTGATATATAGGTCACCAGGGTATACGAATCCTGAAAATAACTACAAACATTCAATCGCTGAAGAATTTCCATTCATTTGATACCCATATTTACAAATGGGTAGGTGTACCGAATTTCGATTTTTTTTTTTTGTGAACCACAAGTCTTTTCGCCGGAAAACATTATTATCATGTGTTTGAGCATGATGTCAATATATATTTGACCAACAAAGTTTACCTAAGCACGTATATATAAAAATTGATCTTTATATGTACATTTTATATGTGGTATTTGAACATAAGTGGTCGGATCATAGGTCACCATGGACCGATCTCGCCAATTTTTTCGCACATACAGCGTAGGTATATTAGTAATCTAAGTTATAAGTTTCATTTATCTAGCTCTTCAATTTTAAAAGTCTTAGGGATTTCAACAGACAGACAGACAGACAGACGGACAGACAGACGGACAGACAGACAGACGGACAGACGGACATCGCTAAATCGACTCAGGAGGTCATGCTGATCAAGAATATATATACTTTTCCATACCGGAGATGCTTTCTTCTGGGTGTTACAAACGGCGTACCAAACTGAATATACCCTTTCACTCTTAGTGTAGGGTATAAAAATGGTTCCGGTACCGTTTCCGGTTCTTAAATTATTTTTTATTTCGGTTTCAGTTCCGGTTCCGGTTCTATAAAAAATAAAATAACGATTCCAGTTCTGGTTCCACAAACAAGCCTAAAAACGCAATAAAAATATAAATATTTTTTATTTTTACGTAAAAACAATGAAATTTATATACATATCTATGTATATAAAAATTAATTGCCGTGCAGTAGTCTCACAAAAACATGAGAACAGATCGACTGATTTGAATGATTTTTTTGTTTTATTCGTCTCAATACTGGGAATTCGGAAAACTCCCAAGGAAAAACGGGTAAATCGGAAAAATCGAATTTTGTGTTTTGTATGAGAATGCATTAAGTGTACCACCAATGGGAATTGTATTTTAATAATGAGGATTCGTTTATGCTGCTATAGGGAGCCTGCTTATTTTCAAAAATTCAAAATGCCTGCTATGCAATGTGTATTTCCAACCATATTCCTGTGAGTTTTCCTCAAAACTACTACTATAATACCAGTTTCCTTGCATATTTTTTGTCTGGGGTCATGTTTTATAACATTTTTCTATACTGTTTGAAATATACTTCATTGTAAATATCTCAGACAAAATTATTCGCAGGATCAAAGATGTTCCGACATTTTTTAGATAAATTTCAAACAGACAAAATTTGCACCATTTTTTGCAAAAAAAAAATCGCCAGCCGCGCTTTACTGAAGATCAGTAGAACATTTTATAATAACTTTATATTTTTTTTTACAACCGAAGAATATAATGTTAAAAACGAGCGATTTTTTTCTTATGGTACACAATGGGCCGTATCTTTTGAATTGTCAATGCGACCCGCGATGCCAAATGAGTTTGACATGCCTGGTCAATAAGGCAATAATTAAAAATGTTCATCGAATGTTATCTAATGGTACCTTTTGTTTTCTAGTGGCACCATTTCTTACAATGACTTTTACCAGGACTATGAACCAAAATTCTATTCTCTGCGTGCTTTGCCACTGTGGGACAAAGCACGGAGGGAAAAAAGTTCTAAAATCCAGAAGGAATCAAGAAGTATACGAAGTGATATACAGCTAAACCGAAAAATCCTTAATTTCAAGAAATGGATTTTCTTAGTTGTCAAAAAAATTAACTAAGTAGAATTATTCTTGGATTCAGTTATTAATTTCTTGGGTATCAAAAAAGTAACTAAGTAAAATTATTCTTGGATTCAGTTATTATTTTCTTAGGTATCAAAAAAGTAACTAAGTAGAATAAGTATTAAATTCAGTTTTTAATTTCTTAGGTATCAAAAATGTTGTTGTTGTTTTCGTCCCAACATTTAATGAACACGTGTTCGTATAGTTGTTGTTTTTGCGATATTGCTTTGTCGCTATTATGTTTTGTTTTACTTTGTCCGTCTGTCAGCCCCATCTGTTTGTTCGTGTGTCTATCTCTCGATATGTTGAAATTAACTAAAAGCTATTATTTCGAAGCTAACATAAAACAAAACCAATTATAGTCGAGATAATTTATTGTTTATTTAGAACTTTATTACCTATATGCATTTTTGTATATTTAATGACTTCTTTGAATACTTAATGTAATTGAATTGTTTATTTTATTTTTATTATTATTTAATTTAATCTCTGTATATTATACTCAAACCGTTTACTTACCTTATACACTTTCTCCGCTTCTGTTGCCTCTTCTGTTGGTTATGTATAAACCTTCCGCACGTTACCCATAAGCATTGTTTACTGTATTTAGATAACAATGGAATGAAATCAACTTGGTATTTATGCAAAATTGAACCCAAATTTATGTTTACGAACTGAAACCATACCAATATTCTCAGGAAAAATCGTTTTTTCTATTTATATCTTTAACATTCATACATACACAGACTCTGGCTGTGCTTTGTTGTTCTATTCGTGAAAACACACACATGCAAACATTGTATATCATGCCGTTTTTTGATACCTAAGACGAAAAAAATTTGAAATCCAGACAAATTGTACTTAGTTACTTTTTTGATACATAAGAATTTAATGTCTGAATATCTAGAACAATTTGGCTTAGTTACTTTCAACAGACAGACAGGCAGACTAACAAACAGTTGGCGACCTCGCAAAACAAAGCATACAGACAGAGCAATATCGATGAAAACAACAACAATACATGAACACGTGTTCTTTTTGAGATGAATATAGCAACAATTTTGCGTGTTCTTTTTGGTTTTTAATAATCAATAAATTAACTTCTGAAAATCCAGTTAAATAAAGTTTGTTTCCTTTTTGACAACTAAGTAATTTGCTTTCTTGATATCCAGATGACAAATTCTTGAATTTTAGTAGTATTTTATTGATATTAGTCAAATTCTACTATTTTTTTTTCTAACCGAATTCTTCTCGAGTTTTAGAATTTTGTTTCCCTCAGTGAGCGGAGTGGCACGTCCCATACAACTAAACTTTTTTAAATGCTATTTTTACTAACCTCCTAAGAGGAGATTTTAATAATGTGACGCGATATGTTTTTAGTTTTTACAAACTATCTGGATATAAGGAACTGCATATTTCTGCAATACTTGTTATATTCCAAAACTCCATCATATCTTTCTGATAAGCTACGTCTTAGCGTTTCAAATTGAAGACTCAATTAAATTTTGCCAAAATTTAACTATCTACAATCGCAAATACTATTTTTCATTAACGCAATACGACTCTGGAACTCATTACCACTTAGTATTTAAAATATAAACATAACATGTAGATTTAGGTATTATATACTAATACATTTTTCAGAACAATAATCTATTAACATCTTAAACATACTATTTATAAGTAACCACACATCTAATTTCTCTTTAAATATGTTAAATTATAAGTACAATTTTTACATTAATCTTAAATTTTTTTTTTATTTTTTATTTTTTTATAAACTGACCTTTTGATTATCTACGTAATTTTAATATTGTTGAACTGTAAAATAATCACTTCTTATTGTACTAATATATAAATCAAAAAAATATATACGAAAACTTCGCACCGGTGAAGCTGTGCAAAAGTCCAGCTAATATATATTCAACGAAAAAAAACTGTATTAAAAGGAAGAAAAATGTCTTTAAAATAAATACATATGTATTTGATTTACGTCCTTACACAAATGTATTCGTTTTTACTTCATTGATGTAGTTATTTTGTATGTCATTAACTACATAATTTTACTGCATATATATAAATTTTTTAATACATTTGTATTGAAAATAACTACATTTTGTCTTTTTTAATACGTCCGAAATATGTAGATACATGACAGCATCTTAATTTATTTTAACTACATTCCGTATTTATTTAACACCAATAAGTATGGTATGGTGAAACAACACAATTTTAAGTTATTAGCAAAAAGCAAATTCCCAGATGGTGTGGTTTCAAAGATTTGAACATATCTGAAATGTTTAAAATAATATACCTATATTAAATATTGACATTTTATCTTTAACTGCACCAAATTGAGTATACGGGTGGTGTAAAACGGACGGAGAATCATGGAAAGGCGACACTTTAGAAATTAGACAAGACTTCGTTACCTTTAAAGAAGGAATTTAGGTGACACAATTTTTAGAATATTAGAAGACAGTTTCACATGGCAGCCATTAAGCTCGAACGGGCGACGATTTATTATATTAACCCCCCTGATCATTTATTTCCCGGTAACAACGATATTGGCTATAATATTAATTTATAATATCCCGCAAACAAATTGACTATAATATCGGTTTCAAAATCGGGTTAATAACATGTGACTACAATTTTTTTTTTGTGAGTTGTTTCATATAAATCATACGCGATTGTAAAAAAAAAGTGAAATTTTTACATATCAAAAAAAAATAGTTGGCAAAAAAAAAAATTGAACAAACGTTCAAATCAAAGAGCGAAACGAACGAAACGTTTTAAATACTTTACACAAATTTTAGACGAAGGGGACTGAAAACGAGACGATAATAAAAAGATACATGATAAGGGGCTAAATAAACTTTTATAGAAAATAGGAAATAAATTGTGTTTGTATTCAAACATCGTGGGGGTCATTCCTACATGTATGTTTTAAACTATTATCTTATAATCTTTATCTAAATAATCGCAAGGATTGTTAAAAACATATTCTAAAAAAAAAATTAGATGGGCATCTACTTTTGAGATTAACTGATGAAAATAAAAAAACGAAGGATGCCTGTTTAAATAATCACTGCTCATGTATGGTTTGTTGAAAATCTAATACAATTTTCCAAAAGATGACATACCCACATTTTTAGTTTATTACGGTTGAGGGACGACATTCCAATTCAATTTTGAAATAGTTCATTTAGATACGAAAACGCCTACGGTCCAACGACGGGTCCATTTCCCATATTCGGATTTCGCTGAAAATTCTCCACATCGGTTTTCTCATTCAATAGACCATTTCTAGGGGATGACCTTCAAAATCAAACTCGATGATTTTTTTTTTCATACAAAGTCATTGTCAGTCTAATGTACATATAAAGAAAATTAGCAAAGCTCAACATTTTTTAAAATGCCATTGTACACATGTCATTGTACACATTTGTTTCCAAATTTATTGTCCAAATTGATTTAATAATTATTTTTTTGATATATTAATTTCTGATCTAATTAATTTAGTAATGGTTCCAGTTCCAGTTCCGGTTCCGGTTCCGGTTCTGGTTTTCTGTTCCACTTTCGGTTCTGTAAAAAATAAAATAACTATTCCAGTTCCGGTTTCATAAAAAATTTAAATAATTTTCGGTTCTATAAAAATGAAACGGTTCCGGTTCAGGTTCCAGTTCCATCCGAGCCCTGCTTTTGACACATAAATTTGAAAATAATAAGTATTTTTTGTCTCTGATTTTAGGAAGATATACATATCTCAGTACCCTTTGGAAACAAACATCAGTTTGTGTATCATATTATGGGTGATCAATACCGACATCTAGTTTGTGGGGATTGATCAAAAAGTAATACTTGGACTCCATTGTCTTAATGGTTTTTTAATGTTTTATAGAGAGTACAAATGTAGCTAATACTTATATAAAATTAAGCCTGGATACTCCTATATATAATTTGTTATACTCCATCAAAATAAAATGAAAAAATTAAATTTTTTTTTTTTTATTCATATTTAAAGTTTTATCTTTTAAATAGTGAATACTATTTTTTCTATTATATTTTCAATATACAGTTTTAAAATACGTACCCTCCAGTCTTAGATTCATTATTTGAAAGAAAAATTGAAATCTTTCAAAAATTAAAAATGTTTTTTTATTTTTTGTATTTGAATTTGTTGTCGTACATTTTTTCCAACCATGCGAATGTCATATACATAAAAAATGTATTTTCATGGCTTTTGAAATATTATTAATTAAATGTGATTCATATTTCATGTTGTCCACCTAGCGTACTCTAGATCAGGCATGTCAAACACGCGGCCCGCCAACCTTTCATCTGCGGCCCGCGAAGACTTTAAATATTATTAAAATATTTGATAATATTAAATATTTATTTTATTTTCAGGCGTTAAAATGATTATTATGTATTGTTGTGCATTTTTGTGCAGCGCCATGTATCCAAATTAACATGCCATATATGAAATTAAATTACTAATCTTGGTTAAAAACTTATTAATTTATCAAAAAAATCAATATTTTTGTAGATACATTATTTTCTAAAATTAAATAATGAGATATTAATAAGTTTTTTATATAGAGTCTTAATTTATTTTCCTAATTGTCATTTTAAATATTATACATGACTTTGCAAAATGGCATAACAATAATTTTTACATTTTTTCATCAAGTAATATTGTTTTTTATTCATAAAATTTAAAATTTATTGTAAAGTTTTGAATTTCCGTTGGATATATTTCGCCGGCATATATAAAAAATATATGGTGGCGCATAGTTTTGTACGTCTAACACCGAAACGAAAATTTGATTCGACTATTAAAAATAAAAGGAGAGAAAAATAATTAAAACTTAAAAATCTTAAAAACTGGACCCTATTTAACAAAACCATTTTCGGAATTAGCTCCATTTTCAAATAAAGCCACAATCAGACTTTGGACTTTTATAAAAAAAAACGAAAAGTTTTTAACCAAGAAACTTGCTTTGCACAAACTGGAATTGGAATTATTTTAATTTTTTTTTTTAGTAAGTAATTGTTTGCTTGTACTTATTAGAGACATTCCACACCAAAACTACCAAAGTTCAACACTCACCTTCTCCAAAATTACATTAGTTCAAAGTTTCAAAAAATGAATCAATAATCACTTTTTGTAGAAAAAACTCTTGACCGTAGAATGCAGCAATCCTCGCCTTAAGGAAATAAAACCAACTTCGTCATAAGTCCTAAATCTGAACATCTAATCAATGGTCATTGTCATTGTAATTTAAATTAATTGTTCATAAAAAGGAAACCTTTTCAAATTTATTCAAATATCAAATTTATATACGGAATTTAAAAAAACAAACTTTTTGAATAATTTAAGTATTGTTTGTATCGAAAAATGTAAAAAAATTGATTACCAGTCTGACATGTGATTTATGCCTTGAAGTTTTCTCGAACAAACTTGGATAATAAATCTTGTTGCTAATTTTTAAAATTTTGTAAATTTCGTAGAGTAAAATTTTATTTTAGGATAATTTAAACATTTTGCATATTGATATCGCAATGCTTTTCAAATAAATATCGATATATTTTCACTATTTGATGCAATATAAATCCAGAATCGTTTTTAGTATCGTTTCGAAAAAAAACTGCGATATTTCGCTTTGAACTATTTCTGCAGTTTAAGTACGATTTGGCCTTCGATATTGGTACAAGATCTAATTTGATATCGTACAATTTTGCCGACATAAAAAATTGCAACAATTTTGAATGATTGTCAGGTGTCTGTTTCATAAAATTTTCTCTAGTGTTTGAAATATAGGTACTCCACTGTAAATACCTCAGACAAAATATTTGGCAGGATCAAAGAAGTTCGGACATTTTTTCAATTATTTCAAACAGACAAAAATCGCACCATCAAAATAAATGGAAAATTTGATAATTTTAACATTGTATTTTTTAACAAATGTAAAAAACGAGCGTTTTTTTTTCTTATGGTACACAATTGCGGCCCGCCTCATCATTTGAATTGCCAATGAGGCCCATGATGCCAACTGAGTTTGACATGCCTGCTCTAGATGTTGCCCACCTAGCATACTCGAGACGAATTACTGTGCGGAGATTAAAGTGATTTTAAAGTTTTATTTTCTCGTTTTAGAAAATTAAACTACTAAATTAGAAATATGGAGCCTTTAGTATAATTTTATTCTTTTTCAATAGATCTTGATGATAAATGATTATAACCATCTAAGGACATCTCTGATATAGTAAAAGGAAAAGTTTTTAAGTATTTCACCACCCAGTAGTAAAATTGAGGTGTAAGCAGGGGCGGATCCAGAGGTCGTTCTTAGGGGGGGCCGATTTTGGAAAAAAAAAAAAAAATATATATATATATATATATATCTCAAACAACATGATGTAATAGTAAAATATTTTATAATGGGCAGAGCACCAGACTATGATTTTTTTTCAAAAACTATACCCGATAGAAACTGACCGTTAACAAATTTGGATTCAGCACACTTATTAATATTTATAAATATAAATTTTTAAAACAGTTTAACCAAAGAAAATGACGATTTTTTGAACTTTTTAACTTCAAGGACGATGCGCGAGCATAAGATTTTATTCAAAATTGATGAAATTTTAGGAGGACATTAATAGATACAATCTCTAAATTTCTGAGTCCATTACGGTACAAAAAAAAACTTTATGTAGATGGTAAAAAAATAAAAATATAGATTTAAAGTGTTTTTTCACTTCATCTGCAATGCGCGAACACAGGACATTATTTTTTTAAATTTCTATCTCGTCCTTTTAATACCAATATTAATGATTTTCAAAGGATCAATCTACATAATCGACGAATTTCATATTAAGGAGTTGAAAATGAATCATATTGCCCATGGATAATGGATTCAGCATTAAAAAACATAAAAAGTAGCCAAATATGTCTAAGCCGTACTACCTTTAGTTTATCTAACACTGAGCACTATAAAGTATTTTTATATTTTATATGAAACTGCAAATTACTAAAGTTTTTCGTAGCTGAAATTCGAATGATCCTTTATCGGTGCCAAGCATTTGGCTTAATTTATAATATCCTGAATGTGTGAAAAATTTGATCATACTATAAAATTATGTTCTATCACGTCAGGATTCCGAGGTATTGGCCTTGGTAAATCCTTAATTTCCATAGTAACATTTCTTCACCTTAGGATCTTTTCTGAAGTACATTTTAATTTTCTATCTCGTCCTTAAACCATCAATATTAAGGATTTTAAAAAAATCTCTGCAGTTAATTGGCCAAATTTATATGAAGAATTTCCATAATTAACAAAAATAGTAGTGGATTGCCCGATGTATCAACATGTCTTTGGGAAAAATATTAAGCACTATTGTCATAGAAGTCAAAGTCCTGCGAGTTATGGTTTATATTATATTAAGCACTGAATGTATATTTTTCAAATTTTCATAAGTACAAAAACTAAAACGATTTGATTTTTAGGTTTGAAGTACGTAAACATTCTTAAATTGCATAGATATAACATGCTTGTTTATGGAAAATACCATGAGAAGAATGTAATAATTTTTCTTTATAAAAATATTTGTATTCCAGTTTGGTTAAAAAATATTCAATATATTTGAATACCCATTACTTCGATGATTGACATATGCATAACCAAAATTTTTTTTTTATTTTAAAATGTAATTGGGCCTAAAAATTACATTGTGCTGCTAGAATTTACCACAAAAATTGTGTGCCGAAAAAAATAAAAATATGGATTTAAAGTGTTTGTTTTAACACCATCTGCAATATGCGAATACAGCAGCACAATGTAAATTTTAGGCCCTAATTTACATTATCTTGTTATTCATAGACAAGCTTAATTAATTAACGCAGTTCAAACGTCAGAAAAAAATAATTGACAAAAATAATATAGTAAATCTACATTTTCAGTATTGGTGCCCGATCTTATTTGCACTCATTAACCTTCAACAAACGAAGGTGAAGCAAACTAATGCGTTATTTCTAAAGTTTATTATTCGATGTTGCTGATCCTTTAAGGTTTCTATGTGTGCCGTTTTTAAATTCAAGCACTTTGAACTATATTGTTGTCATATCTAATAAAAGACCGATGACTAATTTTAAATAATGAATTACAGGTACTTTTCAACTGTGTTCTTGATATATTTTGAAAGTAAACGTAGAGTTGTACTCAGAGAAGTATAAAATTTAATACTTTTGTAATAATATTTCTTAAAATATATACATTTTTGACAAAATCATGGCGTCTTAGAGCGGATCCACCCCCCTGTGGATCCGCCACTGGGCGTAAGAAGCAGTTCTAGTCACTGATTCTCAAGCAGGTAGAATTCCCTCCCAACTAAATGATAACTTTTTTCTCTTTTTTATATGAAACTAGCTAGTGCACGACTCGTGCAAATATTTTGTGAATGCAAGGATATGGAGTGATTTTATTAATACAAAGAACACTTTTATTATTATATCAGGGACCCGTGCTTCGCTGTGGACGGTTTTTATTGGTGTTATAAATGTAGTAACCCATACAAAAATAATTCTCCGTCAAAACAACTTTTCTCAAAGACAATTCTTCCTCAGACAATTCTCCTCCCCATAGAAATCCCCAGTAGAAATCTTCCCCGTAAAATTCTTTCCCGCAGAATTCTTCCTGGTAGAATTCTTCCCGTAGAGTTTTTCCAAGTAGAAGTGTAAGTGTGGTGAGTTTCATTGTGGTGAATTTTTGTGTGGTGAGTTTCGGTGTGGTGAAATTAGGGTTGGTGAATTTTGTAGCGATGAGTTTTAGTCTGGTGAATTTTGGTGTGGTGAGTTTCGTTGTGGTGAATTTCGTTGTGGTGAGTTTAAAGAATTTGGGGTGGTTGGTATACCCAAGCGTGAAATATCTTGATATGACTGTAATAACTGTCGACATACACCACTTCCTTCTATGGGACTGCCACGCCCAGCTGTCTAATCCCACCCACATTCGGCGAGACTGTTAGTTTGGATAAATATCACGCTGACCAAAATTTCATTAAATTTGCTATCCCAACTGCTGATATAACGTTTTTTTAAATTTTGAGTTATATGGGAGGTGCCACGCCCCGTCCACCAATCTTTACCGAGATATAGCCTATACTATGCCCGGACCTAACATACATATTGTGTCAAAATTTTATTCAATTCGGTTCAGCCGTTTTGACGTCTATTCGGAACATACATACATGCATACGTACATTCACAAATATATAGTAGATGAACATTTTTGCAGGACTTTCTTAAAGAACGGCTCTCAGAAAGTCTTACAAATTGGTTTGACTCATTAATGTTTGCATTCCATAGAAGCTGTACTAAAAGCGATTCGCTTTTGTATTCGAAAAATACTAGAATTTTTCATCGGGATCCGGGGATTTTTTTCCAATCTCGAAAGGCCCGGGATTGTCAAAATGCTTCGCGATTGGAACCCCTAGTTGGTATACACGTAATCTAAATTATGAGTTTCATTGATTCAGTTCTATTCTTTTCCTTATAATCGTGATTTCAGAAGACAGTCAGAGTCTCAAACAACCAAACTTCGTTGAATCTACATTTGATGTGACGCTGATCAATGTATATTCATTATATCGTAAAAGAATTATTGAGGGACAATGTATTGTAGCTTGTCGAGTATCTAGTTTTGTCAAGACGATTGAGGGATAATGTCTTGCTTCATATTTGTATATGTATCTCTGTATCATACAGTGGAAGATACACCGAAAAAATTACTGTAGTAAATTATACTACATTTATGTCTTCGTTTTGAAAAAATGCAGTTCTACTACATTTTGATCGTTTTTAATACATTTGTATTAATTTGTCTCGATTTTACTACACAATGTTTTAGAAATTCGTTTTCTACATATTGGAGAATATGTAGTATGTATTTGTTTTCTGTAGTTTTTATTTTTGAAATACGTGTACTACATAATACATAAAATGTATTATGCAATTATTATGTGTATTATAGTTTAATATTAAATTGGTCGTCCCTCGTGACCAAACCGTCTTAATGAGAGCTGCCACCTAAGTTTACCGCTGAATATTTTTGGTTTTAAAACTTAGTTGTCAACTCTGCAGTATTCAAATATAGCACGATAAGTAGTTTGCTGATTGACGCGTCATGACGTTAGCATTGAAAATTTTGTTGTTTTCAATGTTCACTCTCTTATTTTTCGATCGCCGCCTTATTCTGTTCAGACAGTAATAGTTGATATGACATCTTTATGGTTTTACCATTTGCATGGTTTTACCATAGCATATTATTCCTATGTGTTTTAACCGAAAAGAAACACTTAAGTGCTTGTCATTCCTTTGAGCCGTCAGAACTGTTAATACTTAGTGGTGCTTCCATCTTATGATCAGGAAAATTTTTGTTTAATTTATATTTTTATTTATTTATTTATTTATTTATTTATTTATTTATTTATTTATTTATTAATGTGTAGATTTTTTTTGTGGTTGTGGGTAACAATCTTTAGTTGTATTTGTACTATACAACTAAATAGTTCTCAGATTTATAATTCTTGTATCTTATTTTTGGTATAAAAAAATTATATTAATATTCATTAATATAATTTTCCGAATTAATAAAAATAAATATGTTATTTAATAAATTATCACAACAAAGTAAAATATCTACATATTATTGTAAAATTAAAGGCATATGTAGTAATTTCTCTACATATTTCTGGACGTATAAATAAAGACAAAATGTAGGTTTTTTAAAGCTGTTAAATTATGTATTAATTTTCCATATAAAAACAACTACATCAGTTTATTAAAAATAAATACACATGCTTTTGGACGTAAATCAAATACATATGTATTTAATTTCAAGACATTTTTAGTTATTTTTAATACAGTATTTTTTTCGGTGTACTAATTACGGAAATGTGGAAATCCTAAATATAATAATGAAAAAAAATGGCTACTGTACGACATGTCCCGTGTCAATTGCTCTAAAACTACCTATCACGTGACCGGTACCATTGGTACCGACTAAGGACAGGATCTTGATGACTAGTTATGTGATAGGTCTAAGGAGACGTATCGTGTTCTTGCTAGTGTAGTCACGTGCCAAGTCTAGGAGCGGTTCGTTCCCCGTAGGTGTACTTAGGTCGAGCTCTTTCGCCATTTGAGCTGTGCTTGTTATATTTGTACTCAAAGCGGTGGGACATACAGTATAATGCCGAATGCGAACGGCGAGTGAAAGCTCTTTATATGCAAATTTTTTACTCTCGTAGGTTTGTTTATATTATTATTATAATTCACACTCATGGGTCCTGTTGCTCTCACCCGCCGTTCGTGTGATAGGTCTAAGGAGACGTATCGTGTTCTTGCTAGTGTAGTCACGTGCCAAGTCTAGGAGCGGTTCGTTCCCCGTAGGTGTACTTAGGTCGAGCTCTTTCGCCATTTGAGCTGTGCTTGTTATATTTGTACTCAAAGCGGTGGGACATACAGTATAATGCCGAATGCGAACGGCGGGTGAAAGCTTTTTATATGCAAATTTTTTACTCTCGTAGGTTTGCCATTGAATGCCGAGAGGTTATGCGGTATAGAAATTTTTTTACTATGAAAAGATGTTATTAGCCCTAGCCCAGATTTGAACATGGGACCTTTCGACTCGCAGTCCAACGCACAACACACCAATTAAACATGATATGCTAAAATCATGTATAGATGTTTCCGTGGACCATGTTTAAATTATGTTTTATTTTAAGAGAGCGCCGGTAGCTCGTCTGGTTAGTGCGTTGGGCTACGAGCGAAAAGTCGCTGGTGCGTTCGACTACGAGCCAAAAGGTACGAGGTTCGATCCTCTGTGACTGCCAACATCTTTTTTAAGAAAGCATTTTTCTATTCGACGCTGCCTCTCGTCAGTAAATGGCAAACCTACGAGAGTAAAACATTGCCTATGATAAGCTCTCACCCGCCGTTTGGATTAGGCAATAAACTGTAGGTCCCACCAATTTGAGTACAAATAAAACAAGCACAGCTCAAATGGTGAGAGAGCTCGGCCGAAGTTCTATACAGGACTGTAGCGCCAAACTATTATATTATTATTATAATTCACACTCATGGGTCCTGTTGCTCTCACCCGCCGTTCGGATTAGGCAATAAACTGTAGGTCCCACCAATTTGAGTACAAATAAAACAAGCACAGCTCAAATGGTGAGGGAGCTCGGCCGAAGTTCTATACAGGACTGTAGCGCCAAACTTTTATATTATTATTATAATTCACACTCATGGGTCCTGTTGCTCATGGCAGGCGACATTTTTTTAGAAAATAATTAAATTTTTTATATTTTAAAACATAAATACAAAAATGTATAATAGACTTCTGAGTTAATTTTTGTTTGAGTACCCACACTTGTATTGATGTGTTATTCGTGTTTAAAATGGACTCATCATATGTTAGTCGTCCTGAGGTCACTAGGTTTTTCGGACCATAAAAAAATTACATATTAATCGTGAAATCATAACTTTTCATTTCAGTACCTACGTGTTCATATAGGTAGGTGTATGAGTTTTCGATATAACTAGGCTTCCTAATTTAGTCTGCGACCCAAACAGAGGGGATAGTTTGAAGAAAAAAATAATTCACTTCAACCAGTTAAGTAAAGTTCAGCCAATTTTAACGGATTTTTTTTATCTCAAAAACAAAAAATTAATTTTGATTTTAAATAAATATTTCTCTAAAATAAAAATTATAATTGACTTTTGAAAATATTTATAAAAAATATTTTTTTTTTACTCTGATAAATATTAATCAAACATTTATTTATATTTCTCAAATATAAATATAAAAAAATATTTTAAAATTTAACAGTCTATAGCAGGCATGTCAAACACGCGGCCCGCCAACCCTTTATTTGCGGCCCGCGAAGACTTTTCAAATAATATTAAAAAAAATATATATTTTTATGAATTGAAAAATTTTAATTTATTTTATTTTCAGGCGTTAAGATGATTATTATGTATTGTTTTGCATTTTTGTTCAGCGATATGTATCCAATTTAGCATGCCATATAAGAAATAAAATTAATTATCTTGATGCAAACATATTAATTTATTAAAAAAAACAATTTTTGTAGGTACATTATTTTTCAAAATTTAATAATGAGAATTTGACAAGTTTTTAATAGATCTTTATTTATATTCTTAATAGTCATTTTAATCTTGGTACAAACTTATTAATTTATTAAAAAAATCAATTTCTTTGTAGTTACATTATTTTTCAAAATTTAATAATGAAAATTTGACAAGTTTTTAATAGATCTTTATTTATATTCTTAATAGTCATTTTAAATATTATACATGGTGTTCCACAAATGGTATAACAATGATTTTTATCTTTTTGATTGTAAAATTTTGAATTTCCCTTGGCTATATTTCGCCGGCATATAAAAAAAATGCATGGAAGCGCATAAATTTGTACGTCTAACACCGAAGAGAAAATAACATTATTGTATTTGGTTCGACTATTAAAAATAAAAGGAGAGAAAATAATTATAACTTTAAAATCTCAAAAACAGGACCCTATGTAACAAAACCATTTTAGGAATCAGCTCCAGTATCAAGTAAAGACGCAATCATAATAAAACAAGATACAAACATTTTGATTTTTATTAAAAAAAATATCGACATGTTTTTAACCAAGAGTCTTGCTTTGCACCAACTGGAATTGGAATCATTTTATTATTTTTTTTTAGTAAGTAAAACTTTTTATATTAGAAACATTCCACACCAAATCTACCAGAGTTCAAGACTCACCCTCTCCAGAGATACAGTTGTCCAAAGTTTGAAAAATTAATCAATAATTACTTTTTGTGATTGTAGAAAAAACTCATGACCGTAGAATGCTGCAAACCTCGTTTTAAGGATATTAAAACAAACTTTGTCATGTTTTATAACATTTTTCTCTACTGTATGAAATATACTTCATTGTAAATACCTCAGACAAAATTATTGGCAGGATCAAAGATGTTCCGACAGTTTTTCGATATATTTCAAACAGACAAAAATTACACCATTTTTTGCAAAAAAAAAAAATTCGCCAGCGGCGCTTTACTGCAGATCCGTGGAACATTTTTTCTTAACTTTTTTTTTTTTTTTTACAACCGAAGAACATAATGTTAAAAACGAGCGTTTTTTTTTCTTATGGTACACAATGAGCCTTATCTTTTGAATTGCCAATGTGGCCCGCGATGAGTTTGACACGCAGACTCCACGTAATGTGCAATTCAGTCTATTTAAAGACGAGACTGAAAAATAATAAAAAAAAAACAGTATAGAATGTGCAACTGCAACCATTTTGACCATTTTTATAAATAAGGATTTTTATTTTACTGACGCGTTATGCGTCATGACGAGCAGTGATTATTTTACAACCAAAACCTTAAATTTGTTATAACTCTTTACCTACTAAGAGCAGAGTTATAAAAATCAAAACAAAAGATTATATTAAACATTGTAATTCGCACACGCTTATGCGCTGCGAAAAATGCACGGAAACCCACGCAAAGAAAGCTAGACGTCAGTAAGCTGCACACACAACAGACCGAACAAGCATATTCCGCTCGACTCTCACACCTGTTTGCCCAAGGCACTCCCCCTCTCAATGATATATGCGCGCAGTGGAAACACGTCTCCCGATCAATGCGTACGGCTGCCGAAGAGATGCTTGGATTCCAACGCCTACTACGGAACAAGTGGTATGACGATTAGTGTCGCGCAGCAACTGCAGAGAAAGACTCTGCATATAGAGCCCCCTGCGGTCGGTAGTAACGCGAGCCACGAAGGAGCGATACAGTGAGAAGAGGAAGGAGGAGAGACATCTTTTCAGGCGCAAGAAAAGAGAATTAAAAAGACGCGAGTGTGAAGATATTGAGATGCATGGCGACATGAACAAGGTTCAAAAATTGTTTCAGAAGATATGACGCCTGACCGGACGTTTAAAGACCGGAACCTCTTCCTGTCAGGACGATGACGGGAGTCTAGCAATAAATGTCCAGGGTACACTGAGAGTATGGAGAGAGCACTTCTCTAGCAGGCGATGATGACAACTACTCTATAACTAAATAGTTGTATCTTATTTTTGGTATAAAAAAATTATATTAATTTTCATTAATATAATTTTCCGAATTAATAAAAATAAATATGTTATTTAATAAATTATCACAACAAAGTAAAATATCTACATATTATTGTAAAATTAAAGGCATATGTAGTAATTTCTCTACATATTTCTAGACGTATAAATAAAGACAAAATGTAGGTTTTTTAAAGCTGTTAAATTATGTATTAATTTTCCATATAAAAACAACTACATCAGTTTATTAAAAATAAATACACATGCTTTTGGACGTAAATCAACTACATATGTATTTAATTTAAAGACATTTTTAGTTATTTTTAATACAGTATTTTTTTCGGTGTACTAATTACGGAAATGTGGAAATCCTAAATATAATAATGAAAAATAAAATGGCTACTGTACGACATGTCCCGTTAAGTGCCTGCGGGAAAATTGTGTCAATTGCTCTAAAACTACCTATCACGTGACCGGTACCATTGGTACCGACTAAGGACAGGATCTTGATGACTAGTTATGTGATAGGTCTAAGGAGACGTATCGTGTTCTTGCTAGTGTAGTCACGTGCCAAGTCTAGGAGCGGTTCGTTCCCCGTAGGTGTACTTAGGTAGAGCTCTTTCGCCATTTGAGCTGTGCTTGTTATATTTGTACTCAAAGCGGTGGGACATACAGTATAATGCCGAATGCGAACGGCGGGTGAAAGCTTTTTATATGCAAATTTTTTACTCTCGTAGGTTTGCCATTGAATGCCGAGAGGTTATGCGGTATAGAAATTTTTTTACTATGAAAAGATGTTATTAGCCCTAGCCCAGATTTGATCATGGGACCTTTCGACTCGCAGTCCAACGCACAACACACCAATTAAACAAGATATGCTAAAATCATGTATAGATGTTTCCGTGGACCATGTTTAAATTATGTTTTATTTTAAAAGAGCGCCGGTAGCTCGTCTGGTTAGTGCGTTGGGCTACGAGCGAAAAGTCGCTGGTGCGTTCGACTACGAGCCAAAAGGTACGAGGTTCGATCCTCTGTGACTGCCAACATCTTTTTCATAGAAAGCATTTTTCTATTCGACGCTGCCTCTCGTCAGTAAATGGCAAACCTACGAGAGTAAAACATTGCCTATGATAAGCTCTCACCCGCCGTTTGGATTAGGCAATAAACTGTAGGTCCCACCAATTTGAGTACAAATAAAACAAGCACAGCTCAAATGGTGAGAGAGTTCGGCCGAAGTTCTATACAGGACTGTAGCGCCAAACTATTATATTATTATTATAATTCACACTCATGGGTCCTGTTGCTCTCACCCGCCGTTCGGATTAGGCAATAAACTGTAGGTCCCACCAATTTGAGTACAAATAAAACAAGCACAGCTCAAATGGTGAGGGAGCTCGGCCGAAGTTCTATACAGGACTGTAGCGCCAAACTTTTATATTATTATTATAATTCACACTCATGGGTCCTGTTGCTCATGGCAGGCGACATTTTTTTAGAAAATAATTAAATTTTTTATATTTTAAAACATAAATACAAAAATGTATAATAGACTTCTGAGTTAATTTTTGTTTGAGTACCCACACTTGTATTGATATGTTATTCGTGTATAAAATGGACTCATCATATGTTAGTCGTCCTAAGGTCACTAGGTTTATCGGACCATAAAAAAAATTACATATTAATCGTGAAATCATAACTTTTCATGTCAGTACCTACGTGTTCATATAGGTAGGTGTATGAGTTTTCGATATAACTAGGCTTCCTAATTTAGAGGGGATAGTTTGAAGAAAAAAATAATTCACTTCAACCAGTTAAGTAAAGTTCAGCCAATTTTAACGGATTTTTTTATCTCAAAAATAAAAATTAATTTTGATTTTAAATAAATATTTCTCTAAAATAAAAATTATAATTTACTTTTGAAAATATTTATCAAAAATATTTTTTTTTTACTCTGATAAATATTAATCAAACATTTATTTATATTTCTCAAATATAAATATAACCAGTTGGGAAGGTTAGATCACATGGGAAATTTTAAAGTAGGTGTAATTATGATAGTTAGGATTATCAAAATTATAGTCGGTCTATGCCGTATATAAATACCCTACACATATGTGTGGTTACCATTCAAAGTGATATATAGGTCACCAGAGTATACGAATCCTGAAAATAACTACAAACATTCAATCGCTGAAGAATTTCCATTCATTTGATACCCATATTTACAAATGGGTAGGTGTACCGAATTTCAATTTTTTTTTGTGAACCACAAGTCTTTTCTCCGGAAAACTTTATTATCATGTATTTGAGCATGATGTCAGTATATATTTGACCAAAAAAGTTTACCTAAGCACGTATACATAAAAATTTATCTTTATACGTACATTTTATATGAGGTATTTGAACATAAGTGGTCGGATCATAGGTCACAATGGACCGATCTCGCCAATTTCTTCGCACATACAGCGTAGGTATATTAGTAATCTAAGTTATAAGTTTCATTTATCTAGCTCTTCAATTTTAAAAGTAGTAGGGATTTCAACAGACAGACAGACGGACAGACAGACGGACAGACGGACATCGCTAAATCGACTCAGGAGGTCATGCTGATCAAGAATATATATACTTTTCCATACCGGAGATGCTTCCTTCTGGGTGTTACAAACGGCGTACCAAACTGAATATACCCTTTCACTCTTAGTGTAGGGTATAAAAAAATATTTTAAAATTTAACAGTCTATAGCAGGCATGTCAAACACGCGGCCCGCCAACCCTTTATTTGCGGCCCGCGAAGACTTTTCAAATAATATTAAAAAAATATATATTTTTATGAATTGAAAAATTTTAATTTATTTTATTTTCAGGCGTTAAGATGATTATTATGTATTATTTTGCATTTTTGTTCAGCGATATGTATCCAATTTAGCATGCCATATAAGAAATAAAATTAATTATCTTGATGCAAACATATTAATTTATTAAAAAAAACAATTTTTGTAGGTACATTATTTTTCAAAATTTAATAATGAGAATTTGACAAGTTTTTAATAGATCTTTATTTATATTCTTAATAGTCATTTTAATCTTGGTACAAACTTATTAATTTATTAAAAAAATCAATTTCTTTGTAGTTACATTATTTTTCAAAATTTAATAATGAAAATTTGACAAGTTTTTAATAGATCTTTATTTATATTCTTAATAGTCATTTTAAATATTATACATGGTGTTCCACAAATGGTATAACAATGATTTTTATCTTTTTGATTGTAAAATTTTGAATTTCCCTTGGCTATATTTCGCCGGCATATAAAAAAAATGCATGGTAGCGCATAGATTTGTACGACTAACACCGAAGAGAAAATAACATTATTGTATTTGGTTCGACTATTAAAAATAAAAGGAGAGAAAATAATTATAACTTTAAAATCTCAAAAACTGGAACCTATGTAACAAAACCATTTTAGGAATCAGCTCCAGTATCAAGTAAAGGCGCAATCATACTAAAACAAGATACAAACATTTTGATTTTTATTAAAAAAATATCGACATGTTTTTAACCAAGAGTCTTGCTTTGCACCAACTGGAATTGGAATCATTTTATTATTTTTTTTAGTAAGTAAAACTTTTTATATTAGAAACATTCCACACCAAATCTACCAGAGTTCAAGACTCACCTTCTCCAGAGATACAGTTGTCCAAAGTTTGAAAAATTAATCAATAATTACTTTTTGTGATTGTAGAAAAAACTCATGACCGTAGAATGCTGCAAACCTCGTTTTAAGGATATTAAAACAAACTTTGTCATGTTTTATAACATTTTTCTCTACTGTATGAAATATACTTCATTGTAAATACCTCAGACAAAATTATTGGCAGGATCAAAGATGTTCCGACAGTTTTTCGATATATTTCAAACAGACAAAAATTACACCTTTTTTTTCCAAAAAAAAAATTCGCCAGCGGCGCTTTACTGCAGATCCGTGGAACATTTTTTCTTAACTTTATATTTTTTTTACAACCGAAGAACATAATGTTAAAAACGAGCGTTTTTTTTCTTATGGTACACAATGAGCCTTATCTTTTGAATTGCCAATGTGGCCCGCGATGAGTTTGACATGCCTGGTCTATAGGACAATAAGGTAATAATTAAAAATGTTCATCGAATGTTATCTAATGGTACCTTTTGTTTTCTAGTGTCATCATTTCTTACAATGACTTTTTAAATATAAATTTGAAATTTGATTTTAGGAAGATATACATATCACAGTACCATTTGGAAACAAACATCAATTTGTGTATCATATTATGGGTGATCAATACCGACATCTCGTTTGTGGGAATTGATCAACTTATATACGTTTTGAGAAAAATGCGTCATTCAAGTAAGATCGTTGAAAAAATCGTTTGTCACATTCAATTTACAATCTAAATTTGTGAGCCTAAAGCAACGCAGACTCCACGTAATGTGCAATTCAGTCTATGGTAAAGACGAGACTGAAAAATAATAAAAAAAAACAGTATAGAATGTGCAACTGCAACCATTTTGACCATTTTTATAAATAAGAATTTTTATTTTACTGACGCGTTATGCGTCATGACGAGCAGTGATTATTTTACAACCAAAACCTTAAATTTGTCACATTCAATTTACAATCTAAATTTGTGAGCCTAAAGCAACGCAGACTCCACGTAATGTGCAATTCAGTCTATGGTAAAGACGAGACTGAAAAATAATAAAAAAAAAATGTATAGAATGTGCAACTGCAACCATTTTGACCATTTTTATAATGCGTCATGACGAGCAGTGATTATTTTACAACCAAAACCTTAAATTTGTTATAACTCTTTACCTACTAAGAGCAGAGTTATAAAAATCAAAACAAAAGATTATATTAAACAATGTAATTCGCACACGCTTATGCGCTGCGAAAAATGCACGGAAACCCACGCAAAGAAAGCTAGACGTCAGTAAGCTGCACACACAACAGACCGAACAAGCATATGCCGCTCGACTCTCACACCTGCTTGCCCAAGGCACTCCCCCTCTCAATGATATATGCGCGCAGTGGAAACACGTCTCCCGATCAATGCGTACGGCTGCCGAAGAGATGCTTGGATTCCAACGCCTACTACGGAACAAGTGGTATGACGATTAGTGTCGCGCAGCCACTGCAGAGAAAGACTCTGCATATAGAGCCACCCTGCGGTCGGTAGTAACGCGAGCCACGAAGGAGCGATACAGTGAGAAGAGGAAGGAGGAGAGACATCTTTTCAGGCGCAAGAAAAGAGAATTAAAAAGACGCGAGTGTGAAGATATTGAGATGCATGGCGACATGAACAAGGTTCAAAAATTGTTTCAGAAGATATGACGCCTGACCGGACGTTTAAAGACCGGAACCTCTTCCTGTCAGGACGATGACGGGAGTCTAGCAATAAATGTCCAGGGTACACTGAGAGTATGGAGAGAGCACTTCTCTAGCAGGCGATGATGACAACTTCTCTGCCGATAGAGGAGATAGCTTGACAACCCCAGTTGCTGACGACGGCGTTGACATACCGCCGCCTGACCGTGATGAGGTCTGCACAGCCATCTGCCTACCTGCTGAGTTGTTTAAGACCGGAGGCGATGAACTCATAACGAGCATGCACGAACTCATCA
Organism: Dryomyza anilis; assembly: GCA_951804985.1. Taxonomy (NCBI): domain Eukaryota; kingdom Metazoa; phylum Arthropoda; class Insecta; order Diptera; family Dryomyzidae; genus Dryomyza; species Dryomyza anilis. The sequence continues at coordinate 73,514,916 of OX638135.1, read as the reverse complement.
GCAGAATATAGTAAAAAGAAAGCATGCCCAGCAAATGGAATCTTAGTATCCCAGCTGGAAATGGCCTCATTGACGACACGGTCATCAATGATGAATCGAGAACATTAGAAAATTTGTCATTGATGAATATGTATACAACAATTTCATAAATAGGGGAATCATTGAGGAATCATTGGTGACATTTCCTGCTCCTCAGCCCAGTCCTTAAGAAGGGGATCCCACGATACACGCCAACTACCGTGGTATAAGTTTCCTCAATTATGTTATGACTGAAGCCCATCGTCAACAGACTGATTTGATCTTATCAGTGCGGCTTCAGCCCTGGCAAGTCCACCATAGAACCGATTTTCACATTGCGCCAAATACTGAAAAAGACCAAAGAGATGCAAATCGACACCCACCACCTTATCGTCGACTACAAAGCTGCACTGGACAGTCCGATACGTTACCATGTCTGAGTTCGGTATACATGCGAAACTTATTAGGCTTTGCAGGATGACCCTGAGCGACACACGTTGCTAGTGAGAATTGAGAACAACCTCTCCGATACGTTTAACACCGAACGAGGTTTCTGACAAAGCGATTCCGTATGGTGTGATTTCTTCAACCTAATAATGGAGAAGATTGTAAGAGCTGCACAACTCCATCACAATCTTCAACAAGAGTTCCATGCTGCTCGGGTACGCTGATGATATCGACATCATTGGACAGAGCGTACGAGCAGTCAGTGCAGCATTCTCCAGCTTGGTCTTGGACAACACTTCACTATTGACAACTACAACTTTGAAGTTGTGAAGGACTTCGTCTGCCTAATATACCAGCATCAACAAGGAAAACAATGTTAGCCTGGATAATCATATGGAAGCGAGTACAGAATCAGATGGAACGACGAGCTGTATGAGCTCTACGCCGACATTGACATAGTCAGGCGCATTAAGATCCAACGTCTACACTGGCTTGAACATGTCGAGCATATGGTTAAAAGCATTCCAGAAAAAAAGGTATTTAATTCTGTACCCAGTGGTGGTTAACGTCGGAGAGGGCATCCGAATCTCCGGTGGAGCGACCAAGTGCGAGACAACCTGACAACACTTAGAGTGCAAAACTGACGCCAGCGCGCGCAATGCAGCAGCGATTGGCTTAACTGCTGCGGCCGAGACCCATCATGGGAGCCACTACGTCTAATGTGGGCTGGAAAAATAGCAACGTAGACATGTACTAAAAGGGAAAAAAGGGTTGTAAATGTATCCAGACTTAATAAACGATATAGTTTCGCAATTAAAAAAAATTAGCACGTTCGAAGCTCTGCACGGGTTCGGCTATTTTTAATAATATGAAATATAAATATAGTGTATAGGGTGAAAATTTGTCAACCGTACCTGCTTCAAACATTTTTTGCTTCCGATTTGAATGAAATTTTAGTAAAACAAGTGTACCTTATTAAAACCTGTTAAGGAGGATGGGTACTATGACTGGTTGTTGAGATATTGTGGTTAAAATATGACAATGTTGGCCTCGTAGGCTTGTATTTAATTATTTATAACTTCTATCAGAGTAGCTTAACATCTATGACTGCTTTAAAAAGTAGTTTTAATGAGCTTTACAATTTTTATGACAGCTTTACAATTTTTTTAACAAAAGTATTGCATTTAAAAAACGTTTTAGCAGTTTTTGAATTTTTAAATGAAAGCTTGTCTTTTTTCCAAAAAAAAAAAATGATGTATAAACGAAAACGGAATTACGAGTATTGAATCTCGACAACCAGTCATATTAGTCCATCCATCTTAACAGGTTTTAATGAGGTCCACATATGTTACATGTTCACCAAATTTCATTCAAATCGCAAATTTTGAAGCGAGTTGACAAATTTCCACCCATATTTTAAATGTTATTTTAAATAGTTTTAAACCCCCTTATATATCACCAGTGAAACCTTGGGTGTAATTTTGAGTTTGAAAAAGTAGAAAGAAGCACTCAGACCTTTTTCGAGATTAAACACCCAGGACTGGACACTTTAGTCTTTGTAGTTTGAAAAAGGATACATTATTAATATTAAAATGTGGCAATACAAGAATACAAAACCATTGAAAGTGCACAATAACTCACCGAATATGTTTTAATTAGCTCCGTCAATACTGATTTATTTCCAGGAAATCGTCTCGAGCTCAGGTTTACTGCGTTTTACATCGGTGATTGACCAAACGAATAATCCATGAAGAATTCGAACTTACCCTGAGTATTTGAATTAAATAAATAAACAATTTTATAAATATTGATATAAAAAGGAAATAAAAACATTAAAACTTACCACAACCCGCTGGCGTATCTTAACATAGTGGATACTCGGCGTGTACCATGAACCAGCCTTGGCACCATCCGGTGACCGAAATGATGCCGTGTCGCCGTATTGTTTGCTCAACTGACCCATGTCTTGGCCCTGGTTATCTTTAGGCACCCTAACCAATTTAACTGGCTCCAATATCTGCAGGAGACGGAATGGAATACATCCTTCATGAAATTGTTATGACAAGTTGGTACCCATAGTGTGCAATTTTGAGTGCGGTATTTTGCGTCAGCGGCAATGACTCCATCCAAATCCACGGCTTTGGTACAGTTGTCGCAGTCTTTGAGATTATTTGGTTTAATTGCCATTGACACCATCGGAATCGATTCAAGGACAGGTTGTCCTTTGGATTTGTGGACAAGGGCCCGAGCCCGCGGCGAAATCAATGTCAAACTAAGCACATTTGTCGACAGCGTATACTTCGTTAACGTTGTCCATATTTTGGAATGCAGAGGCGTTCGCGCATTGATGATGTTGTCGCTATTGCGAAGCATGTCGTGATAGCAACGTGATAGCAACGTAAATAGCAACGTCAATTGCGCGAAGGCATCTTTTTTTTGTATGCTGTGGTGCGAAACAGCAAAAATCGTGTTTTTACAGTTTGCTAAGGGGGTGAGGGGGTACGATAGAAACTGAAAAATTAAATTTAAATTTCATTGACCAATAATAACAATATATGATGCAAATCGGAGGGAATCAGGGTCAAAGCTCGGCGAATTGACGTGAAATGCTCCTTATCCTATTAATATAATAAATCTGTTTGTTCGTTTGTACGTTTGTACGTTTGTTCCGCTTCTCCGTCTAAACGGCTGATCCGATTTCCTTGAAATTTTTACCACAGATGCGGTATGGTCTGGAAGGAATGATAGGCTATAAATGGGCGGGATTGGACAAAGAGGCGTGGCACCTCCCATACAACCTAAACTTTCAATACGATATAACTCGGCACTTTCACCAGCTACGAACATGAAACAAAAAACTCAAATACACAAAAAAAATTAAAAACAAAAAACCAAAAGCACAAAACAAAACAAAAGCAAAAATACAAAAACAAAAGCAATCACGTTTGTTCCGCTTCTCCGTCTAAACGGCTGATCCGATTGTCTTGAAATTTTTACCACAGATGCGGTATGGTCTGGAAGGAATGATAGGCTATATATGGGCGGGACTGGGCAAAGAGGCGTGGCACCTCCCATGCAACCTAAACACGATATAACTCGGCACTTTCACCAGCAACGAACATGAAACAAAAAACTCAAATACAAAAAAAAAAATAAAAACAAAAAAGCAAAAGCACAACACAAAACAAAAGCAAAAATACAAAAACAAAACCAATCACATAAAACCACAATCCAAACTAAATGAAAAACAAAAAAAGGAAAGAAAAAGAAAAACAAACTCACCACACTAAAACTAACCAAACTAAAACTCACCACACTAAAATTCACCCTTAAATTAACCACACTAAAACCCACCACACTATAATTCACCACACTAAAACTCACCACACTAAAATTCACCACACTAAAACTCACCACACTAAAACTCACCACACTAAAACTCACCACACTAAAACTCACCACTTAAAAACTCACCACACTAAAACTCACCACACTTAAACTCACCACACTAAAACTCACCACACAAAAATTCAACACACTAAAATTGAACACACTAAAACTCACCACACTAAAATTTCACCACACTAAAACTCACCACACTAAAACTCACTACACTAAAATTTCACCACATTAAAATTCACCACTTTTTAACTCACCACATTAAAACTCACTACACTCAAATTTCGATACACTAAAACTTACCACACTAAAACTCACCGCACTAAAATTCACCACACTAAAACCCACCGCACTATAATGAACCACACTAAAACTCACCACCCTAAAATTCACTACACTAAAACTCACCACAATAAAATTCATCACATTAAAATTCATCACACTAAAACTCACCACAATAAAATTCACCACACTAAAACCCACCACACTATAATTGACCACACTAAAACTCACCACACTTAAAAACACCACACTTAAACTCACCACACTCAAATTCACCACACTAAAACTCACCACACTAAAATTCACCACACCAAAACTAACCACAATTAAACTCACCACTCCAAAATTCACCACATCTAAACTCACTACACCGAAACTTACTACATTAAAACCCACCACTCTAAAACTTCTACTGGGAAAAACTCTACGGGGAAGAATTCTACGGGAAAGAATTCTACCGGGAACAATTCTACCGGGATGAATTCTACGTTGAGAATTCTACGGGAAAGCGTTCTATGTGGATTTTACGGGAAGATTTCTACTGAGAATAATTCTGCGGAGAAGCGCAGTCTGAGAAAAAATTGTCTTTGAGAAAAGTTGTTTTGGCGGAGAATTATTTGGTTACCACATTTATAAAACGAATAAAAAAATTACAACAGCTAAGCACGGGCCCCTCATATCAATAATAAAAAAATGTTTTTTATATTAATAAAATCGCTCCATATCTTTGAATTCAGAAAATCTTGGCACGAGTCGTGCACGGGTCCAGCTAGTACATAATAAATATAAGGAATATTTCGTATAGCGGCCAGTCCACGTCAAATAGTGCGCGTTTCGACAAAAAATTACTTTATGAGCTCCGAACTTTTTGAAATTTTACAGAAATGTTCTGTGCCAAAAAATATTTGTAAGGTTTTTTTTTTTAATTAAAAAAATGATATTTGTAAGGTTTTATTTTTTTAATTAAAAAAATGATTTTTTTCTGGCAGTTATACCCCTTAATAAATTGAAAATTTTCTTCGATATTTAACATTTTGCATTTAGTTAAACTACTGTAGCACGTGATCGATAAGTTCAATATTGAAAAATTTGGTTTCTCTTTCTAATTTAAAAAAAAAAAAAAAAATTGTCAGACGTTTGAACTGCATTAATTAAATTGCGTATATATATTAAAATTGCATATAAACAGCCCAGCAGGAAATGTCAACAATGATTCCAAAAAGAGTCACCTATTTCAGGTCAGAAACATCGATGACCGATAGCATTTTCGCCCTGCAAAGCATTGATGACATTTTCATACAAATTTCCACTGATTCCTGCATGATGTAGCATGCACGCCATTCATCAATGATGTCACAAATGATTGTCATACATATATATATTTTTTTTGTGTAAAAAAATTTTAAATAAAATTATGTGCTGACCACCAAAATCGGTTTTAAAACTTTCGGACAATAATTTCTTATTATGTTTGTATTAAATGTTTAAAAACGAGTAAACCTTTAATCATTACCTTTCAAATGAGATCAAATTGTTCAGTATTGAACTTATGGTTCACATGCTACAGTAATTTAACTGAATGCAAAATGTTGAATTTCAACGAAATTTTTCCATTTATTAAGGGGTATGTATAACTTAAATAAATCATGAAACTTAATATAACTTAAATAAATCATTTTTCGACATAGAACATGAGTGCAAAGTTTCAACGAAATCAAAAATAGTAAATCTCAAAAGTGCCCGGTTTGACGTAGAATGGCCGATAGGCATATTTCTGTATTCGTCAGAGATTTAAAAGATTTCGTTGAATAAATGCATCTGATTTTTATAAATTTGGGATTTTTTTTCCAAATATCAAAAATATTCCTCGATTTGAAAAGAAAAACAAGTAAATTAGCATATTACGTGCACTATTTATTGGTATTTCACTTTTATAAGGGATGCAAAAACAAATTGACGTATCTGTGTTATTATATCGAATATATACTACATGGTACCAGGGTTGAGCGAGATTGTCTAAAAATGTAGATTACACAATTGTCTATATGTAGAGAATTGCATGTAGAGAATCTCTAAATACATGTAGACAAAGTATAATATATAGACAATGTATACAATTCATAAATATTTATATTTTGCAGTTTTATATTAAGTAACTAATTAATCGAAGCTGGTAATTAAATTAATTTTTTTTAATAAACACCCTACAAACATGCCGTTTTTTCTAATACGTAAAGTTTTAAGAAAAGTGCTATCGAAATTGTATGTCCTTTAAAGCCAATTTAAAAAAAAATATTATATAAACCTTACCCAACTTGTTACTCAAAAAATATTCCTACTAATTATACTAATTTATTGTATCCATAAATTCTATTTTTGTAATACAAACAAAAAGGATTAAGATTTTCAAAAATTTTAATTTTTAAGGAAAAAATTGTTTCAAATCCGAACGAAAAATCGTGTATTTGAAAAATATATAATTATACATCAAAAAAAGCGATAAAGAGAATAAATGATTTTATGGTAATCAGTATCAGATATATTGTTTAAATATCGTTTGGCCGTTCGAATATGTTTTTTGATCTTTTTAGTAAAGATGGTTTACGGGGTTTTCTATACATTTTGTATTATTGTGAACTGAATAAATTTAATTATTTAAGATTTGTGTACCTATATATTGTATATTTATATTTCGACATTTTTACACTAAACATAAAAACTGACTTTAAAATTATATTAAAACTTTGTTTAAAAATTCAACGAAATTGTTTTAAAATTAATTGCATTGATTTTAATAATCGAGCATTCTTGAAATGCCCCTATAAGTATGCAACACTTGCGGTATGTTGCATAAATGTAAAATGCATTAAGCACATTATTCGATAACGCCCTGCTCTTCATATAATTCTTTTCGTATTTTTTTAGTGACAAAATATTTTTAACCATTTCAGTAATTTGTTACTATATGGTAACAGCATTTAAAAGACATTTTTTTAAACACTCCTTGCTATAATATTTCGACTAAAATAAGTTAACTGATAGTTTATGATATCTATTATGTGTTTCTAAGTCAATTTTGTTAATAAAAAGATATTCTTTTGAACTGTGAGGTGATATTTTGGGCAAAATTAGAAACATTGCATATTCTGGTGTTAAGCCATTTTTAGTATTTCTTATATTTAAAATATAAGGTAATATATACTTGAGTATTTGTTTTTTCTTAAACAGTGTCGAACGGATTAATTTGAATATTTGTTTAAATTTAAAAAATTACACTAATTTTATATTTTGTATTAAAAATATACCATGTTTGGATGATTGATGATGATCAAACCATTTTTTTTGTTTAAACTTAAAGGGAATTTGTGTTAAAGGGTTTAAAAAAAAACATTTAGAACATGTATGTCAAACACGTGGCCCGCCAACCTTTCATCTGCGGCCCGCGAAGACTTTTTCAATATTATTAATATATTTAATAATATTAAATATTTGTTTTTGTTTTACGACCTCTTTTGATTATTTTAAGATATTGTCTTAACGTGCTCAAGGTCCAATCGGTACAAATTGGGTGTTTTGTACCAACAAATAAAACAACAAACAATTGGCAAAATGCATTGAGTGGCAGATCGTACAGCTGTTTCAGAGGCAGCAAAGCCCCTTCATCAGCGATCTTTCTCTGCAGATTCTACATTTCAAGTCGCCTAAGTTTTCCTTCTCCAATAAACTCAATAAGAATTATGTGCATTGAAGAAAGAACCAAAAGCAAAAATGTAAAAACTGCATCAACTCAAGATTTTGCCAAAGTTGTTGTTGCGTGCAGCAATTTGCTACGTATAGGCTGCAGAGTTTCCACAGAATCAAATACGTAGGCTGCACTTTGTATAAAAAATGTTTTTTTTTTATTATTTTTAAAAAATATAAAAAATCCTTTAGATTTTAAACGCCGCGCACTGCGTTAACAATTAATTGTTTTTGTTTTACGACCTCTTTTGATTATTTTAAGATATTGTCTTAACGTGCTCAAGTTCCAGTCGGTACAAATTGGGTGTTTTGTACCAACAAATAAAACAACAAACAATAGCAAATTGCTGCACGCAACAACAACTTTGGCAAAATCTTGAGTTGATGCAGTTTTTACATTTTTGCTTTTGGTTCTTTCTTCAATGCACATAATTCTTATTGTGTTTATTGGAGAAGGAAAACTTAGGCGACTTGAAACGTAGAATCTGCAGAGAAAGATCGCTGATGAAGGGGCTTGGCTGCCTCTGAAACAGCTGTACGATCTGCCACTCAATGCATTTTGCCAATTGTTTGTTGTTTTATTTGTTGGTACAAAACACGCATTTTGTACCGACAGGACCTTGACCACGTTAAGACAATATCTTAAAATTAAATATTTATTTTATTTTCAGGCGTTAAAAAGATTCTTATGTATTGTTGTGCATTTTTGTGCAGCGGCATGTATGCAATTTAACATGACATATATGAAATTAAATTACTAATCTTGGTTAAAAACTTATTAATTTATTAAAAAAATCAATATTTTTGTAGGTACATTATTTTCTAAAATTTAATAATGAGACATTAATAAGTTTTATAGAGTCTTAATTTATTTTCCTAATTGTCATTTTAAATATTATACATGACTTTGCAAAATGGCATAACAATAATTTTTATATTTTTTTCATCAAGTAATATTGTTTTTTATTCATAAAATTTAAAATTTATTGCAAAGTTTTGAATTTCCGTTGGATATATTTCGCCAGCATATATAAATAATATATGGTGGCGCATAGTTTTGTACGTCTAACACCGAAAAGAAAATTACATTATTGTTTTTGATTCGACTATTAAAAATAATTAAAACTTAAAAATCTTAAAAACTGGAAACTATTTAACAAAACCATTTTCGGAATTAGCTCCAGTATTAAATAAAGCCGCAATCAGACTTTGGACTTTTATAAAAAAAAAAAACGACAAGTTTTTGACCAAGAAACTTGCTTTGCACAAACTGGAATTGGAATTATTTTAATTTTTTTTTAATAAGTAATTTTTTTTTGTATTAGAGACATTCCACACCAGAACAACCAGAGTTCAACACTCACCTTCTCCAAAGATACATTGGTTCAAATAAAACCAACTTCGTCATAAGTCCTAAATCTGAACATCTAATCAATGGTCACTGTCATTATAATTTAATTTAATTGTTCATAAAAAGGAAACCTTTTCAAATTTATTCAAATATCAAATTTATATACGGAATTTTAAAAGGACAAATTTTTCAATAGTTTAAGTATTGTTTGTATTGAAAAATCTAAAAAAATGGTTACCAGTCTGACATGTGATTTATGCCTTGAAGTTTTCTCGAACAAACATGGATAACAAAAATCCAATCTTGTTGCTAATTTTTAAAATTTTGCAAATTCTTAGAGTAAAATTTTATGTTAGGATAATTTAAACATTTTCCACATCGATATCGCAATGCTTTTTAAATAAATATTGATATATTTTAACTATTTGATGCAATATTAATCCAGAATAGTTTTTATTATCGTTTCGAAAAAAAAACTGCGATATTTCGCTTTGAACTATTTTTGCAGTTTTAGCACGATTTGGCATTCGATATTGGTACAAGATCTAATTCGATATCGTACAATTTTGCCGACATAAAAAATTGCAACAATTTTGAATGATTGTCAGGTGTCTGTTTCATAAAATTTTCTCTAGTGTTTGAAATTAGGTACTCCACTGTAAATACCTTAGACAAAATATTTGGCAAAGAAGTTCGGACAGTTTTTCAATTATTTCAAACAGACAAAAATCGCACCATTTTTTACAAAAATGTCTCCTGAGCGCTTTTAACGAAGATCAATGGAAAATTTGATAATCTTAACATTGTATTTTTTAACAAATGTAAAAAAACGATCGATTTTTTTTTCTTATGGTACACAAATGCGGCCCGCCTCATCATTTGAATTGCCAATGCGGCCCGTGATGCCAACTGAGTTTGACATGCCTGGTTTAGAATGTTAAAGTGAACATAAAAAATATTTACTGAAAAGGTTAAGAAAAATTATTATTAATGTTGGTAGATGATGACCGATAGTAAAATAGGTTACTGGCTTTAGCAAGTACTTATACCGTTCCATAGAAGAACAGAAGAAAGGAATTAAAAATTAGAATTATATTTTAATGGTGTTTCTTTTTAGTCGACCTTAAAATAGAGTAATGCAAAAACTAATTTGTCGGGCTCTAGGTCTACCAAATGAAATATGTATTTTGCATTGGTTCAAAAAAACAACGGCAGTAATTGACAAAAAATCAACAACTTCTCAAATATGAGAACTGCACTTTGGATAAATATTAAATCAATGGAATTGTGTATTTTTATGCGCCGTGCCTTTGCGTCACAATTTAATGTTGTTTGTTTTTTTATTTTTTTCCAAAGTGCAGTTCTCGTATTTGAACCCTGTAGAGACTCTACAGCATATACGAACTTGCTGCAACACAACAACAGTAATTGACAAAAATTAAACTTTGTGCAGTTTTTGCTGCTTGCCTTCACTTTGTGCAGAACTGAATTCGCATTTTGTTCATTATACAAAGTGATGTTATAGGTTTAGTTAAGCACAAACTGCATACAAGACCGCTGATGAGGAAGCTTGGCTGCTTCCGAAACAGTTGTACGGTCGGCCAACAAGTTTTTGGTTTTTTGTCAATTACTGTTGTTGTTTTTTGAATCAGTGCAAAATACATATTGCAATTGGTAGACCTAGAGCCCCACAAATTAGTTTTTACATTAATTAGAACTATAAATAAAAGAAATAAACGATTTAAAATAATAAATAATATAATAATAAAAAATTATAAAACCAAAAATAAAATATAATGTATTTTATTATTTACCTTAATCAAAACGGACAATTTTATTCATAGATTCAAGACTGATAACGCTACAAATAATAATTATTATTATTTTAAATATGTGCATTTTATGATAAAAATAATTTACATATTGAACAAAATTGAATTGAATTAGGTCGGTACATACAATTATATACATAGTCTACATTATTTACGTAATTGTATACGTTGTTTACATAGTCTACACATTGTCTACACACAAATGTAGACAATCCCGAAACACACGAAATTACCCAACCCTGCATGGTACGAATAGCACACTTAAATACGACGAACTGTGAATACGATAACTATCTTGCAAACGCTACTAACAGAAAGAAGAGAAGAAAAGAATAAAAAATTTCGAATTACGATGCGTATGGGATGTCAATCCCGGGATTTGAGTCAAATCAGTCCCGAAAAACTCATCCCGGGATCATCGTTAAATCCCGGGATTATCGGGATTGTGAAAAACGCTAGTAGATCAATTTTTAATAGTTTATTCAAAAAACTTTCAATGTTTTTATACACATTTCGTAAACAAGTAAATCTAAAATTTAATGGACAAAAATCTTAAAACACTGACGTCAATAATAATGAATTACATACCTTTATTAATAACAAAATACATAAATAAATATAATTGATTTTTTCATTTGTGTTTAAAACTAACGTTTTTTACTATTTTTCACATTCATTACAATCAAATTGTGCGTACTACAAATCTCAATCATATAAAATTTGTTTGACCGAGAATAAATTTTTTACAAAATCTGAATTCGATTAATCTAACACTATAAAATCCACTCAAACGATTGAGTTTACATAAATAAATCCACGTTCCTAAATTGAGTTAGTTTTTAAAATTGTTATTAATTAAAAATCACATATAACTTTAAAACATTGGACGGACTATATAGTCGGTCGGGCCCGACTATGGAATACCCTACACTTTTGGTGTAAATTTACTTCTTATATCCCCTTAATTTAAAAAATTAATATAAAAGTATAAAAAAAACTTATAAAAAGAATTATAAAAATAAATGTGGGCAGACCACGCCTACATTTAAGTTTTTTTAGGCTAATATTTCATAGATTTGATTTTAATAATTCACGGTTAAAAGTTCCTCTATGAAACCCGGAAAATAAAAAGACAGACAGACGGACATGGCTAAACACACTCGGGTAGTAATGCTGATCAAGAATATATATACTTTTCCATACCGGACACGCCTCCTAAGGGGCGTTACAATATATGCACAAACTTAATATAACCTGTACCTTATAGGTGTAGGGTATAAAAAATGTGTCCACTATAAACTATTTTTTTTTAAGTATAATTTTTTTATAAAGTATTGTTTTCCATAAAAAACAAAAATCCCAATAAAAATTTGATTGTTCATTCAAAATTAAAATTTTCTTATATTTGTACTAAAAAATCATTTTTCAATAAAAAGTATTATAAAATGTTTGATGATCACCTGGGGCATATATATCGCGGATTATGTATTTTGGATACCATATATGGATACCATATATTTGGATACCCAACCTGAAAACAGATGCATTTGAATATATGAGTTTTGTTTGAGCCTTAAGCTTTATAATTGTTTATTATTCAAACATAGATATGGTTACTTTATGCATTTGCTATTATTTTTTCAAATCCCGGTACTAATCCCGGGATTAAAATTTTTTAGTCCCGAAATTTCGGGATTGAAAAATTGTCCGGGATTGACATCCCTAGTATACACACATTCTCAATGACAACTTTTCGATGCTCCCTGTATCATCGCAATCCAACAAAAAGAAGAATGACAACAGACAGTCGCATGGCACCACACTATTTGTATGTATTAGGGATGTCAATTCCGGGATCGAAGTAGTCCGATCACAACAATTTTTAGTAAACCGTTTTGTTTTTATATTATATGATGTTGGACAAAATTTCAATAATATACCTCTTATATCGTAGCGTGACAGTTGACAAAAACCGCCCATTTTGTGTAACACGGTTTGTACTTAAGAGTATATACCAGATTTTATTGATGTATCTCAAACCAATCCAAAATTATGGCGACTTATATAGTGAAAGAGAGGATTTTCAAAATTAAGAAAAAAATTGAAGAAAAATACTTACCACTCCAATTCAACGTGAAATGTTCTTTGTTCAATGTCAAGAATTTATGTAAATTTTTTCAGAATTTTAAAGAGGCAGTTTTTGCATGCTGTGGTGCAAAACAGCAAAAATCGTGTTTTTACAGTTTTCTAAGGGGGTGAAGGGGATGCGACAGAAAACTGAAAAATTAAATTTAAACTTCATTGACCAATAATAACAACATATTAAAATATCGAGCAAATCGGAGGGGTCAGGGTCAAAGCTCGGTGAATTGACGTTCAATGCCCCATATATAAAACTCTTGGTCCGTCTGTCTGTCAGTCTGTCTGTTTGTTCCAGTATCACGTCTAAACCGCTGAACCGATTTAACTAAAATTTTTCACCAGGATACTATCGAGTCCGGACGGTAACATAGGCTATATATGGACAAGATTGGACAAAGAGGCGTGGCACCTTCTATTCAATCAAAACTTTTAACGCGTTATAATATGGGACTTACACTAGCTAAGAATATAAAACCAAAAACTCAAATACAAAAAAAAGAAATAAAAAAAAGCAAAAACACAAAAACGAAAGCAAAAATCAAACACAAAAACAAAATCAAAAGCGCAACACCAAAAGAAAAATCACAAACATACAAACATCCAGAAACAAAAGAAAAACAGAAAACAAAAGCAAAAGCACAAGGGCAAGACAAAATCAAAAACCCAAACGCAAAAACAAAATCAAATACACAAGAAAAAAGCAAAGTCAATAAAATCAAAAAAAAAAAAACACAATAACAAAGGCAAAAACACGAAAACACAAAATAAAAAAAACAAAGGCAAAAATACAAGAACAGAGCATAACCACAAAACAAAGGCAAAAACACAAAATCAAAAGCAAAACACAAAAACTTAAACTAAAAAAAAAGTAAAAAATAATAACAAAAGCAAAAAACACAAAAACAAACCAAAAAATCTCAAAAAACACGAAAACTAAAAAACAAAAGCAAAATAGGAAAATAAAACTTAAAAGCAAAAAAATGTAAAAACAACAGATAAAATCAAAAAGTCAATCTCAAAAACAAATGCAAAAACAAACCGAGAATAAAACAAACAAAAAAGATAAAAGCAAAAAAAAAAACGGGAAAAACACAAAATGCTAAAACAAAAATTACAAATATTCATTTTCTTCTGTACATTATAGAAAATGAACCGTTTTCTTAAAAAAATGTTTATGAAACAAACAAATTAAAACAAACCCCGTTGCGTAGCCCGGGTACAAAATACTAGTATTAATATAAAACTCATACCAATATGAAATTTTTCTTATCAATTTGGATAATATTAATGTTGGACGAGTTTTGTAAATGAAAAATGTTATTTTAAGGTTGTTTTTTTATATGTTTTTTGGTGTTGTACAAAGCCTTTTCAGATCTTTCGAATTTATTTGCAAGTGTTAGCTCGGTCAATAATTCTTCAAAATACTCAAAATTGTATAAAAAATTTGATACGTGTTTAACGTGATAAAAATTCCATTAAAATATGTGAAGTCAATTATTGAAATAAAAATAGATCAAATTTTTAAGAAGGTGTGGTATGTCTTGCGTTGAATATAGAAATAAAACAAAAATGTATTACAGTTTTGTATATAAAATCACAAATTTTAAGCTTCAAAACATATTTTTCTGTTTTGTTCAGGGGCAACGACCTCGTTCTTTTCGATATTCTGGGTTTTCTTAACGCGATAAATCATGTAGGAAATGCAGGGCGTGGCGACGGGCTAAAGCCTCAGCAGCACCGGCAGAGCAATAAGCCCTCGCGCAAAACTTAAACAGAACTGATAGCCTCATCCTGGTTAATCCACTCAATAACGGAAATATAATCTTCCATACACAGTACTCTTTGAAAAACAATCGGGTTGAACCACCTTTACGTTTCTACTCAGTTATTGAAACAGGTTTTAGCAATTTTTAATGTATTTGTTATTGTTATGTTTTAAATGAGTTTTTATGATCCAGTTCATGTAGCGCAAATATGCTGGCAGAATATGAATGAAGTTATCTGTGTTCACATTCAATTTCATGTTTGAATTGTTTAATTTTAAACACTACCATGGTTGCCTAAGATTTTAATTTTAGTAAAACTCATTTTTTTTACCTCATTTAATAAACGGCAATTTAATAAAGAGATTGGACATTGTTGAAATTGTAAATATTCCAAGTATTGCGCCCGTATCTACCATGCATTTAATTATGTCGTGCTGCTGATTTTGAATGTTTTTAAAGAAATCTGCTATCGAAATTTTAATCCTTTTTCAGCCACTTCTAGTTTTACAACTAGTTTTACAAAAATATATAAACCCACTTAACTTTTTTTCATCGATTCTCATTTTTAAAATGATGGGCTCATCACAGTTTCCGTGAAAAAAATTTAATATATATTACAGTATGTACATTTTTTATGCTTGCATATTTTACATATAAATTACTGAAAAATAGCAGTTTTCATCCGAATTTTTGTCAAAAAAGGAAAAAATATGAGTATGTAGTAAGAATACCTTTAATGTGAAGTAATGACATTTTCAAAACATATAAATACATAAGTATTTTTTTTTTTGAAAAATTGATTACGTAAAATAGTACCTAAATTATGTTCACAGGGCATATTTTAAAAAGTAAATCATGGTGAGTGTTGCCTTTGTTTGTCGAAGACTAATCACAGAACTGGACTTCAAGATCCTCGTCACGAGACTTATTTACACACTGCAAATACCGCGCATATAATTCGTAGACTATTTTTCGATACTGTATTGATTTAAATACAGTATGTTTTCCAAGTAATTATAATGCACGCTTGCAAAGGTGCAATAATTAGTGAAATGTGAATGCATGGAGGAGAAGGTAAAATATATTGTAATGTAAAATGTAATTAATAAAAAATTAATAAAAACAATTAATTAATAAAAACAAGTATGGAAAGTTATGGCATATGGGAAATGTTGCAGTAGGGAAATTGTGATAGTTTGTGAGATGAATCTAGTGAGAATAATCGAATTTATAGTCAGTCTAAGCCGTCTATAAATACCCTACACGTATGTGATAATGTGTGCGGTAACCAATTACGAATCCTAAAAATAACTACAAACTTGCAACCGCGGAAGAATTTAATTTTATTTGATACCCATATGTACAAATGGACATATGCATATCGACTTTTTTTCGGTAACAAAAAGTTGTTTCACGGGAAAACATTATTTTCATATATTTGGGCATAAAGTCAATATATATCTGACCAAAAAAGTTCATTTAGCCGGTATAAAGTGAAAATCACACGTAGATGTAAGTTTTGTTTGAAGTATTTGAGCATAAGTGGTCGGTTCTCTGGTCGCAATGAACCGAGCCAATTTTTTTGTTGACAGCCTAGGTATACAATTAATATAAATTAGTTTCATTGGCTGCATTCAGCGACCTCAACAGCTGCGTGACTGTTCACTAACTAATCGCTCACTTTTATTGAATGCACCGCCAACTCATCTGTCAATTTACAAAAGAATTTATTATTAATATTTTATTAAAGTTACATACTCTTTAATTGATTGAAAACATATTTTTCCAATTTAAATTCCATTTTCAAGAGATCATGCAGGTCAAGAATATATATACTTCTCTATACCGGATATGCTTCCTTCTGGGTGTTACATACGGCGTACCAAACTTAATATACCCTTTCACTCTTAGTGTAGGGTATACAAATTTTAAATAAAAAAACATGTCTTTTTACTGAATGTACCATTTAATTAGGTATGCAATTTTTGACATGCTCGTAATTGATTTTCAAAAGGCACTAACATTTTTATTATGTATTTAATTAATAATACAACAACTAACTTTGGCGCCAAACTTGATTTATTTAAACATGTATATCATTGATATTTTTTTCTGTGTATACTTAGTTTTACTAGGCTTGGAGCTATAAAAAATAATACCACTGACTTATAAACAAACGTTTGAATGGAAAACACTCACATATTAAAATTCTTAAATATCGTATTTTCACAAATTGTCAGTGTAGCCACATTTTTTCAGGGTTGCAATTTTTTATTTAAATGACCAATATTAAATGACCAATTACTGGTCAGAACGAATTGTTATGCTATCTGGCAACCAATAAGTCAAAATCGATTATCGACGGAAATTCGACTTTTTTACAATCAGATAAAAATGTTGGAATATTTTTTAAACCCTTCTTTGGATTACAGATGATTTCAATACTAGTATGTCTAATTTTTAAACTTACCAATAGTTTAGACCCATTTTTAAACTTTTTCAGATTGAAATTTAATATATTTCTTATTAAACATGGAAATGTAATTTTTTTAGTGTATAAAATAATCCAAATGGGTTAAAAATTTAAATTTAATCCGATTGTATTTAAATTTAAAATCAAATAGTTTATTTTTCTGTTTATTTAATACTAGCTGGACCCGTGCATGACTCGTGCCAAAGATTTATTAATATAAAAAACATTTTATTATTTATATGAGGGGCCCGTGCTTAGCTGTTGAAGTTTTTTTATTGGTTTTATAAATGTGGTAACCAAATAATTCTCCGCCAAAACAACTTTTCTCAAAGACAATTCTTTCTCAGACTGCGCTTCTCCGCAGAATTATTCCCAGTAGAAATCTTCCCCGTAAAATCCACATAGAACGCTTTCCCGTAGAATTCTCCACGTAGAATTCATCCCGGTAGAATTGTTCCCGGTAGAGTTTTTCCCAGTAGAAGTTTTAATGTAGTAATTTTCGGTGTGGTAAGTTTCGGTGTAGTGAGTTTAGATGTGGTGAATTTTGAAGTGGTGAGTTTAATTGTGGTTAGTTTTGGTGTGGTGAGTTTTAGTGTGGTGAGTTTTAGTGTGGTGAGTTTTAGTGTGGTGAGTTTAAGTGTGGTGATTTTTAGTGTGGTGAGTTTTAGTGTTGTGAATTATAGTGTGGTGGGTTTTAGTGTGGTGAATTTTAATGTGGCGCGTTTTAATGTGGCGTGTTTTAGTGTAGCGAGTTTTAGTGCGGTGAATTTTAGGGTGAATTTTATTGTGGTGAGTTTTAGTGTGATGAATTTTAATGTGATGAATTTTTGTGTGGTGAGTTTAAGTGTGGTGAGTTTTAGTGTGGTGAGTTTTAGTGTGGTGAGTTTTTGTGTGGTGAGTTTTAGTGTGGTGAGTTTTAGTGTGGTGAGTTTAAGTGTGGTGATTTTTAGTGTGGTGAGTTTTAGTGTTGTGAATTATAGTGTGGTGGGTTTTAGTGTGGTGAATTTTAATGTGGCGCGTTTTAATGTGGCGTGTTTTAGTGTAGCGAGTTTTAGTGCGGTGAATTTTAGGGTGAATTTTAGTGCGGTGAGTTTTAGTGTGGTGAGTTTTAGTGTGGCGAAATTTGAGTGTAGTGAGTTTTAATGTGTTGAGTTTTAGTGTGGTGAATTTTAATGTGGTGAAATTTTAGTGTAGTGAGTTTTAGTGTGGTGAGTTTTAGTGTGGTGAAATTTTAGTGTGGTGAGTTTAAGTGTAGTGAATTTTAGTGTGTTGAATTTTTGTGTGGTGAGCTTTAGTGTGGTGAGTTTTAGTGTGGCGAGTTTAAGTGTGGTGAGTTTTAGTGTGGTGAGTTTTAGTGTGGTGAGTTTTAGTGTGGTTAGTTTTACTGTGGTGAATTTTAGTGCGGTGAGTTTTTAGCGTGGTAAGTTTTAGTGTGGTGAATTTAAGTGTGGTTTTAGTGTGATGAAATTTTAGTGTGGTGGGTTTTAGTGTGGCGAATTTTAGTGTGTTGAATTTTTGTGTGGTGAGTTTAAGTGTGGTGAGTTTTAGTGTGGTGAGTTTTAGTGTGGTGAGTTTTTGTGTGGTGAGTTTAAGTGTGGTGAGTTTTAGTGTGGTGAGTTTTAGTGTGGTGAGTTTTGGTGTGGTGAGTGTAAGTGTGGTGAGTTTTAGTGTGGTGAATTATAGTGTGGTGGGTTTTAGTGTGGTGAATTTAAGGGTGAATTTTAGTGTGGTGAGTTTTAGTTTGATAAGTTTTAGTGTGGTTTTTAGTTTTTCATTTAGTTTGGATAGTGGTTTTATGTGATTGGTTTTGTTTTTGTATTTTTGCTTTTGTTTTGTATTGTTTTGTATTGTATTTGAGTTTTTTGTTTCATGTTCGTTGCTGGTGAAAGTGCCGAGTTATATCGTATTGAAAGTTTAGGTTGTATGGGAGGTGCCACGCCTCTTTGTCCAATCCCGCCCATATATAGCCTATCATTCCTTCCAGACCATACCGCATTTGTGGTAAAAATTTCAAGAAAATCGGATCAGCCGTTTAGAGGGAGAAGCGGAACAAACGTGATTGCTTTTGTTTTTGTATTTTTGCTTTTGTTTTGTGCTTTTGCTTTTTTGTTTTTAATTTTTTTGTATTTGAGTTTTTTGTTTCATGTTCGTAGCTGGTGAAAGTGCCGAGTTATATCGTATTGAAAGTTTAGGTTGTATGGGAGGTGCCACGCCTCTTTGTCCAATCCGCCCATATATAGCCTATCATTCCTTCCAGACCATACCGCATCTGTGGTAAAAATTTCAAGAAAATCGGATCAGCCGTTTAGACGGAGAAGCGGAACAAACGTGATTGCTTTTGTTTTGTTTTGTGCTTTTTTGTTTTTAATTTTTTTTTTTGTATTTGAGTTTTTTGTTTCATGTTCGTAGCTGGTGAAAGTGCCGAGTTATATCGTATTGAAAGTTTAGGTTGTATGGGAGGTGCCACGTCTCTTTGTCCAATCCCGCCCATATATAGCCCATCATTCCTTCCAGACCATACCGCATTTGTGGTAAAAATTTAAAGAAAATCGGATCAGCCGTGTAGACGGAGAAGCGGACCAATGTGATTCCTTTTGCTTTTGTTTTGTGCTTTTGCTTTTTTGTTTTTAAATTTTGTTTTTGTATTTGAGTTTTATGTTTCATGTTCGTAGCTGGTGGTAGTACCGAGTTATATCGTATTGAAAGTTAAGGTTGTATGGGAGGTGCTACGCCCCTTTGTCCAATCCCGCCCATATATAGCCTATCATTCCTTCCAGACCATACCGCATCTGTGGTAAAAATTTCAAGAAAATCGGATCAGCCGTTTAGACGGAAAAGCGGAACAAACGTACAAAAGTATATTAATAGGATGTTTAAACCATGAAAGATTAAATTGTAAACCATACTTACTAAATTTAGTTCAGAATCGCAGGTTCGAATCTCGGCCAGGGCAATTTTTTTTTTCTAATTTTTTTTTTAATATTTCAGTTTTTTTTTTTTGTAATTATTACTTACGAATTATGAAAAAATGTATTCAAAAATAAATAAATAATAAAGCAACTAACTTTTGTCTCATTAAAAATACTTCTAGCTATTGAAATTAATAACAAAAAAAAATAATGAAAATAAAAAAAGTGAAGAAAAAAGAATTAAAAAAAAATTAAATAAATAAAAAAATAAAAAAAAATTTCGGGATTCGAACCTGTGATAACGTCGCCATGTTAGTAACATTCACACCAGTGCTCGCTTTATAATTAAAAATGCCTTTTTCGACGACAATATGTTTAAATAGCTCTAATAGTAAATGACAGTAAAGCTAGTCGGCGGTATGTTAGAAGATCTGTAGGGGACAAGGACATGAAAATAATATCGAAAGAGACGAAAAATAATTAAAGAGTGTACAAAGAGTTATTAATTATAAAAATAAAATAATAATGAAAATAATAAAAATATATTATTTATAAAATAAATATTTTTTAAACTTTTTTTACAAAAACAAATCCGTATTTTCAATCTTTTTCAGCATTAATTTTAATCCCGTAGGATTACATGCAAAGTAATACAACATGTATTACAATGTAATGTAGAGGGGTATAACAAACATTTTTTAATCTTTTATGATTATTACAATTTAATCATTTTTTGGTCGAGACATATATACAATCCAAAAAAAAAACAGTTGGGAAGGTTAGATCACATGGGAAATTTTAAAGTAGGTGTAATTATGATAGTTAGGATTATCAAAATTATAGTCGGTCTAAGCCGACTATAAATATCCTACACATATGTGTGGTTACCATTCAAAGTGATATATAGGTCACCAGGGTATACGAATCCTGCAAATAACTACAAACATTCAATCGCTGAAGAATTTCCATTCATTTGATACCCATATTTACAAATGGGTAGGTGTACCGAATTTCGATTTTTTTTTTAATGAACCACAGGTCTTTTCGACGGAAAACATTATTATCACGTACTTGAGCATGATGTCAATATATATTTGACAAAAAAAGTTTACCTAAGCACGTATACATAAAAATTGATCTTTATATGTACATTTTATATGAGGTATTTGAACATAAGTGGTCGGATCATAGATCACAATGAACCGCGTAGGTATATTAGTAATCAAAGTTATAAGTTATAAGATACCCTACACTAAGAGTGAAAGGGTATATTCAGTTTGGTACGCCGTTTGTAACACCCAGAAGGAAGCATCTCCGGTATGGAAAAGTATAGCATGACCTCCTGAGTCGATTTAGCGATGTCCGTCTGTCCGTCTGTCTGTCTGTCCGTCTGTCCGTCCGTCTGTCTGTCTGTCTGTCTGTCTGTCTGTCTGTCTGTCTGTCTGTCTGTCTGTCTGTCTGTCTGTCCGTCTGTCTGTCTGTCTGTCTGTCTGTCTGTCTGTCTGTCTGTCTGTCTGTCTGTCTGTCTGTCTGTCTGTCCGTCTGTCCGTCTGTCTGTCTGTCCGTCTGTCTGTTGAAATCCCTACTACTTTTAAAATTGAAGAGCTAGATAAATGAAACTTATAACTTAGATTACTAATATACCTACGCTGTATGTGCGAAAAAATTGGCGAGATCGGTCCATTGTGACCTATGATCCGACCACTTATGTTCAAATACCTCATATAAAATGTACGTATAAAGATCAATTTTTATGTATACGTGCTTAGGTAAACTTTTTTGGTCAAATATATATTGACATCATGCTCAAATACATGATAATAAAGTTTTCCGGAGAAAAGACTTGTGGTTCACAAAAAAAAATTGAAATTCGGTACACCTACCCATTTGTAAATATGGGTATCAAATGAATGGAAATTTTTCAGCGATTGAATGTTTGTAGTTATTTTCAGGATTCGTATACTCTGGTGACCTATATATCACTTTGAATGGTAACCACACATTTGTGTAGGGTATTTATATTCGGCATAGACCGACTATAATTTTGATAATCCTAACTATCATAATTACACCTACTTAAAAATTTCCCATGTGATCTAACCTTCCCAACTGGTTTTTTGTTGACATGATCGATACTTATAACTGAAAACTTGTTAATTTTTTTTGTTTCTCATAAATCAGAGACATTTTCATTGCTTTGCCCACAATATCCGCATTCGAATTCGTAAAAATAATTTCTTTTACACCCTTTATATGCCGCAAACATTTTTTTTATTATGAAAATATGATATCCATTTTCATTTCAAATTCAAATAAAATTTAAAGTCATGCTTAAAATTAAAGTCTACTTTTTGACAATTTTCATAAATAATAAAACGTCAAAAAGCTGATTTTAATTTTAAAGTCGATTTTCGCCATTGATTTTTGAGATATATCCTTTTGAATTAAACTTTGTTTAAAGATTACAACTCTAAAATCAAAATTTTGCAATTTTTTTTTATCTTTTAAATGTGACTTCAGTGTTTTATTTTGCTTCACTATTGAAGTTCACTATTAAGTTATGTTCAATTGATTAACACGACTTTTGCGATATTTATACATATTTTTTCAAATTTAAATCAATATTTTACCAATATCTTAATTTTATGTTGTTTCACCACACGTCAAAATTTAATCAAATTCTGAAAACGTACTGCTAAAATTTTAATTTATTTGTTTTCATATTTTTTTAATATTTTTTTACCAAAAAAAAAAAAATAGGAATATACATTAACAAATAAATTGGTATATACATTTTAATTTGGAAGTTGAATAAATAAATGTTCACAAAACAATGGAAAAAGTTTTGTCTGCGGCGCTTTTCTGTTCGAATTATTTTACTTATAATATGAACATATTTTTATGAAATGTAAGTACAAATTTTAAATGTAATCGATTGGTTTTATTTAAAAATTTCTCAAATTATATACATTTTGAATATTTTTCAAAGCCTTTTTCAATTTCTTGCTAGTTTTGTATGCTAGTTTTGCTTAATTGTTAAAAAAGTTATAAGTATTTTCATTAATGAAATACTGTTTTTATTACGATTAACCTAAAAGGTTATGAAAAATGGCCCAACCGCGACCTATTAACCCTTCAAAAGTTCCTGAAGGAAAAGCCGTTATAAGAAGATCGTACTGATACTGATTTCCTGATCATTTGCATTTCCAGAAAAACGTCAACCACGACCAAAAAATGCAAAATACTCAAATCTTTGAAAGAACCATGGATTTTGAATCATAAATGTATGAATCTAAATATTGTATCTAGATATATTTATTACCATAGTAAACTGAAAAGTTTTTTAAAGAGTTGAAACCACTGTTTCCAAAGCAGAATTTCCTCGGCATTTCCGAAAATGTAAACATCATTAGTAATTCCAGAAAAATGTTGACAGCTAATTGAAATTTGTCCCGTCCGGAACTTTTAAGTACCAAAAGTGTAAAACTACAGTATAAAAAAAATAAAAAAAACATCAAAAATTAAAAAAAAAAATTGAAAACTTAAAAAAACATCTAGAAATTTGAATAGTATCATCACTTTTCATTTCGTAATAATGATTATTGATAATTTTAAGCAAAATATCGTAGTGCAAATTTCTATACGGAACGTCCGACTGTAAGCTTTAGGAAAAATAATGTAAATAATAATAAAAATAAAGTAAATAATAATTCAAAAAAATATATTGTATGTAATAAGTATTTTTAGAATAAAAATCGTACTGATAATTTCTATACGGAATTTTTGGTCCCGACCGGAATGTCCCGTCCGAATTTTTTCTGTGATTTATTATGAAAAAACTATAAACGTTAGGAACAAGTGTAAATATACCATATGGGCATTTCCTGGGGTTCCGGACGGGACATTCGTACGCTTAAAACTTTAATATGTAGAAGTAAAATTAATGAATTTACTTGATTTTTTTTGGTGCATGTCATATTTAAATATGACTGAACATCTATACGGTAAATCAAAAGATATAAATGAAATAGTGGGAGTTCCGGACGGGACAAAAACGGAGTTGCATGTCGAGGTTCAAAAAGTCAGCGGATTATTGCGTAATAATGATTTTTTTGAAATATTTTTTAAAAAAATAGTTGAAATCATGTGCTTTCTTTGTATATATACACTTTGTTCCTATAAATTATAGTTTTTTCAAAATAAATCACAGACAAATTCCGGACGGGCCATTCCGGGACAAAAAATTCCGTATTGAAATTATCAGTACGATTTTTATTCTAAAATTACTTTTTGCTTCCAATATATTTTATTGAATTATCTCAGAACATAACTGAGACAATTTACTTTATTTTTGTATATGTACACTTTGTTCCTAAAGTTTTCAGTTATTTCGTAATAAATCGAAGTAATTCCGGACGTTTCGTATGCACTACGATTTTTTGCTAAAATAATTTTGTATATAAAAAATTTAAGAATCATTATTACGAAATGAAAAGTAATGTACTATTCAAATTTTTAGCTGTTTTTTTAACATTTTTAATTTTTTTTTTTTTTTACTTTTTTGAAAACATTTTTTTTTTTTTGATATTTTTTATACTGTAGTTCTACATTTTTGGTACTCAAAGTTCCGGACGGGACATATTTTAATAAGCTGTCAAAAATTTTCTAAAATTACTAGGAAAATTATGTTTACAATTTTGGAAATGCCGAGGAAATTCTGCTTTGGAAACAGTGGATTCAACTCTATACAAAAACTTTTCAGTTTACTATGGTAATGTGGTTCCAGACGGGACATCGAAAACCATTATACAAAAATTAAAATGTTTCTGTTATTTTAGTTCGTATCATTATTTTGAAGTTTGAAAAATAATTATTAATGTTACCAGAAAAAACAGAAAATAATATTTTATATGTATCTCTTTAAAGTTATAACTAGTTGTAACCAAATTAATTATAATTAATTTGGTTACTCAAAATACATGAAAAATTGGTATATTTACATATTTCATAGTAATGTAACTTTATGAGTATTTTTTTTATCATTACCGTTAACGGAATATAAATGTCTTTTCAGAAATTTAAGTTCAGATATTTAAGATTCCAAATCCATCTCTATTTCAAAGATTTCAGCATTTTGAATTTTTCGGTCGTGGTTGACGTTTTTCTGGAAATGCCCATATGTCTTAAGTACAAACCGTGTTACAAAAAGTTGCCGGCTATTGTCAAACTGCCACGCCTAGCTGCCAAATAACATTAATAGTAAACACGATGTAACTTTTGAGATATAAGAGGTATACTATTGAAATTTTGTCCAACATCAAATAATATACTAAAAATTGTTGTGATCGGCCTACTTCGACGTCTAATAATAATAATAGTTTGGCGCTACAGTCCTGTATAGAACTTCGGCCGAGCTCTCTCACCATTTTGAGCTGTGCGTGTTATATTTGTACTCAAAGTGGTGGGACCTACAGTTTATTGCCGAATCCGAGAGCTTTTCATAGGCAATAGTTTTACTCTCGTAGGTTTGCCATTTACTGACGAGAGGTAGCGCGGTATAGAAAAATGTTTCTATGAAAAGGTGTTGTTAGCCCCAGTCCAGGCTTGAACCGGGGACCTTTCGGCTCGCAGTCCAACGCACTAACCACTGACCTACCGCGGCTACGACGTCTACCTGCCAAAAAACATGACATATAAAGTTTTACAATATGAATTAATATTACCACATATAAAAGAGGAATACAAGCAAGATTTCATGACTCATATAAGACCAAAGATTTAGCACTTTATATGTTAAATTTATATGACAGATATGCGTGGTAGGTCGATCGCAACAATTTTCTATTTTATTTTTATATTACATGATGTTGGACAAAATTTCAATAATATACCTCTTATATCTTTAGAGTTATAGCGTGTTTACTATAAATGTTATGTGGCAGCTAGGAGTGGCAGTTGACAATAACCGTTTTTTTGTAACACGATTTGTACTTAAGACATATGAGTATATACAAGTTTTTATTGATGTATCTCAAACCAATTCAAAATTATGGCGATTTATATACTAAAAAACCGGATTTTCAAAGTTAAGAAAAAAATAGAAGAAAATACTTAACACTCCAAATCAAAGTGGAATGATCTTTGTTCAATGTGAGAATTTATGTAAATTTTTTCCAAATTTTAAAAAGGCAGTTTTTGCATGCTGTGGTGCAAAACAGCAAAAATCGTGTTTTTACAGTTTGCTAAGGGGGTGAGGTAGAAACTTAAAAATTAAATTTAAATTTCATTGACCAATAATAACAACATATTAAAATATGAAGCAAATCGGAGGGGATCAGGGTCAAAGCTCGGCGAATTGACGTGGAATGCCCCTTATCCTATCCTATCTATATATATAAAACTCTTGGTCCGTCTGTCAGTCTGACGGTCGGTCTGTCTGTCTGTCTGTTTGTTCCAGCATCACGTCTAAACCGCTGAACCGATTTAACTGAAATTTTGCACCAGTATACTATGGAGTCCGGAGGGTGTCATAGGCTATATATGGGCGGTATTGGACAAAGGGGCGTGGCACCTCCCATACAACCTAAACTTTCAAAACGACATAACTCGGCACTTTCACCAGCTACGAACATGAAACAAAAAACTCAAATACAAAAAAAAAATACAAAAGCAAAAACACAAAAACAAAAGCAAAAACACAAAAATAAAAACAAAAATCAAACACAAAAACAAAAACAAAAGCAAAACATGAAATTTCACATCGGAGTAACAACCATCCCAAATTCCTTAAACTCGCCACACCAAAATTCACCACAAAGAAATTAACCACATTAAAACTCACCACAATGAAACTCACCACACCAAAATTCACCACACTAAAATTCACCACACTAAAACTCACCACAATAAAATTCACCACACTAAAAACCACCGCACTAAAACTCACCCCACTAAAATTCACCACACTAAAACTCACCATACTAAGATTAACTACAATAAAACTCACCACACTAAGATTTACTACACTAAAACTCACCACACTAAAACTCACCGCAATAAAATTCACCACACTAAAACTCACCACACTAAAATTCATCATACTAAAACTTACCACATTAAAACTCACCACACCGAAACTCACCACATTAAAACTCACCACACTAAAACTTCTACTGGGAAAAACTCTGCGGGGAAGAATTCTACGGAAGAGAATTCTACCGGGAAAAATTCTACCGGGATGAGTTCTACGGGAAGAATTCTACCGGGAAGAATTCTACGGGAAAGCGTTCAATGGGGAAACATTTTACGGGAAAGATTTCTACGGGGAAGCGCAGTCTGAGAAAGAATTTTCTTTGAGAAAAGTTGTTTTGGCGTAGACATATTATTTGGTACATTTATAAAACCAATAAAAAACATCCACAGCGAAGCACGGGTCTGTGATATAAATAATAAAAATGTTTTAGATATAAATAAAATCGCTACATATCCTTTCATTCTCAAAATCTTGGCACGATTAGTGCACGGGTTCAGTTAGTTAATATTGGTTGGTTTGTTTGTTTGTTTGTTCCACATCTCCGTCTAAACGGCTCATCCGATTTTCATAAAATTTTTACCACAGATGCGGTATGGTCTGGAAGGAATGATATGCTATATATGGGCGGGATTGGACAAATGGGCGTGGTACCTCCCATACAACCTAAACTTTCAAAACGATATAACTTGGCACTTATATCAGCTACGAACATGAAACAAAAAACTCAAATAAAAAAATAAAAATTGAAAAACAAAAAAGCAAAAGCACAAAACAAAACAAAACAAAAGCAAAAATACAAAAACAAAAGCAATCACGTTTGTTCCGCTTCTCCGTCTAAACGCCTCATCCGATTTTCATAAAATTTTTACCACAGATGCGGTATAGTCTGGAAGGAATGATAGGCTATATATGGGCGGGATTGGACAAATGGGCGTGGTACCTCACATACAACCTAAACTTTCAAAACGATATAACTTGGCACTTATATCAGCTACGAACATGAAACAAAAAACTCAAATACAAAAAAAAAAATTAAAAAACAAAAAAGCAAAAGCACAAAACAAAAGCAAAAATACAAAAACAAAAGTAATCACGTTTGTTCCGCTTCTCCGTCTAAACGCCTCATCCGATTTTCATAAAATTTTTACCACAAATGCGGTATAGTCTGGAAGGAATGATAGGCTATATATGGGCGGGATAGGCCAAAGGGGCGTGGTACCTCCCATACAACCTCAACTTTCAAAACGATATAACTTGGCACTTATACCAGCTACGAACATGAAACAAAAAACCCAAATACAAAATAAAAATTAAAAACAATAAAAGGAAAAGCACAAAACAAAACAAAATAAAAAATAAAAAAACAAAAGCAATCACGTTTGTTCCGCTTCTCAGTCTAAATTTCTGAACCGATTTTCTTGAAATTTTGACCACAGATGCGGTATGGTCTGGGAGGAATGATAGGCTATATATGGGCGGGATTGGACAAAGAAGCGTGGAACCTCCCATATAACCTAAACTTTCAATACGATATAATTCGGCACTTTCACCAGCTACGAACATGAAACAAAAAACTCAAATAAAAAAATAATTAAGAGCAAAGAAGCCAATAAGTACAAAACAACACAAAATGGCTGAACCGATTTTCTTGAAATCCACACTTAAACTCACAACACCAAAACTCACCACACTAAAATTTTGACCACAGATGCGGTATGGTCTGGAAGGAATGATAGGCTATATATGGGCGGGATTGGACAAAGAAGCGTGGCACCTCCCATATAACCTAAACTTTCAATACGATATAACTCGGCACTTTCACCAGCTACGAACATGAAACAAAAAACTCAAATTAAAAAAAATTAAGAGCAAAGAAGCCAATAAGCACAAAACAACACAAAAGCAAAAATACAAAAACAAAATCAATCACATAAAACTACAATCCAAACTAATGGAAAAACAAACAAAAAGGAAAGAAAAACAAACTCACCACAC
Organism: Dryomyza anilis; assembly: GCA_951804985.1. NCBI lineage: Eukaryota > Metazoa > Arthropoda > Insecta > Diptera > Dryomyzidae > Dryomyza > Dryomyza anilis. Next base: position 73,485,528 of record OX638135.1, on the reverse strand, counting down.
TAAAACTCACCACACTAAAATTCACCACACTAAAAACTCACCACACTTAAACTCACCACAATAAAACTCACAACACCAAAACTCACCACAATAAAATTTTATCACACTAAAACTCACCACACTAAAATTCACCACACTAAAACCCAAAACACTAGAATTCACCACACTAAAACTCACCACACTAAAATTTCTCCACACTTAAACTCACCACACTTAAACTCATCACACTAAAACTCACCACACTAAAACTCACCACACTAAAACTCACCACACAAAAACTCACCACACTAAAACTCACCACACTAAAATTCACCACACTAAAACTCACCACACTTAAACTCAAGACACTAAAACCCACCACACTAAAATTTCACCACACTAAAACTCACCACACTAAAATTCACCACACTAAAACTCACCACACTAAAATTTCTCCACATTAAAATTCACCACACTAAAACTCACCACACTAAAACTCACCACACTAAAACTCACCACTAAAAAACTCACCACACAAAAACTCAGCACACTAAAACTCACCACACTTAAATTCACCACACTAAAACTCACCACACTTAAACTCACCACACTAAAACTCACCACACTCAAACTCACCACACTAAAATTCACCACACTAAAACTCACCACACTATAATTCACAACACTAGAACTCACTGCAGTAAAATTCACTACACTAAAACTCACCACACTAAAATTCACCACACTAAAATTAACCACACTTAAACTCACCACACTAAAATTTCACCACACTAAAACTCACCACACTAAAACTCACTACCTTAAATTTCACCACATTAAAACTCACCACACTAAAACTAACCGCACTAAAATTCACCACACTAAAACTCACCATACTAAAACTCACCGCACTACAATTCAGCACTAAAACCCACCACACTATAATTCACCACACTAAAACTCACCACACTAAAATTCACTACACTAAAACTAACCACAATAAAATTCCTCACATTAAAATTTATCACACTAAAACTCACCGCAATAAAATTCACCCCAAAATTCGCCACTCTAAAACTCGCCACACTAAAATACGCCACATTAAAATTCACCACACTAAAACCCACCACACTATAATTCACCACACTTAAACCCACCACATTAAAATTCACCACACTAAAACTCACCACACTAAAATTTCTCCACACTTAAACCCACCACATTAAAATTCACCACACTAAAACTCACCACACTAAAATTTCTCCACACTTAAACCCACCACACCAAACCCACCAAAATGCAAAGCATTGATGACATTTTCATACAAATTTCCACTGATTCCTGCATGATGTGGCATGCACGTCATTCATCAATGATGTCACAAATGATTCTCATACATATATATTTTTTTTTGTAAAAAAATTTGAAATAAAATTATGTGTTGACTACCAAAATCGGTTTTAAAACTTTTGAATTTCAACGAAATTTTTCCATTTATTAAGGGGTATAACTTAAATAAATTATGAAGCACGTGTAAAATATTTTTCGACTTAGAACATGAGTGCAAAGTTTCAACGAAATCAAAAATAGTAATTCTCAAAAGTGCCCGGATTGACGTAGAATGACCGATAGGCATATTTCTGTATTCGTCAGAGATTTAAAATATTTCGTTAAATAAATGCATCTGATTTTTTTAAATTTGGGATTTTTTTTTCCAAATATCAAAAATATTCCTCGATTTGAAAAGTATATGTGTTATTATATCGTATATATACTACATGGTACCAGGGTTGAGCGAGATTGTCTAAAAATGTAGATTACACAATTGTCTATATGTAGACAATTGCATGTAGAGAATCTCTAAATACATGTAGAGAAAGTATAATATATAGACAATGTATACAATTCATAAATATTTGTATTTTGCAGTTTTATATTGAGTAACTAATTAATCTAAGCTGGTAATTAATTTTTTTTTTAACAAACACTCTACAAACATTCGAGTGCCGTTTTTTCTAATACGTTAAGTTTTAAGAAAAGTGCTATCGAAATTGTATGTCCTTTAAAGCCAATTAAAAAAAAAAACAGTTGGGAAGGTTAGATCACATGGGAAATTTTAAAGTAGGTGTAATTATGATAGTTAGGATTATCAAAATTATAGTCGGTCTAAGCCGACTATAAATACCCTACACATTCAAAGTGATATATTGGTCACCAGGGTATACGAATCCTTAAAATAACTACAAACATTCAATCGTTGAAGAATTTCCATTCATTTGATACCCATATTTACAAATGGGTAGGTGTACCGAATTTCGATTTTTTTTTTGTGAACCACAAGTCTTTTCGCCGGAAAACATTATTATCATGTATTTGAGTTTGATATCAATATATATATTTGACCAAAAAAGTTTACCTAAGCACGTATACATAAAAATTTATCTTTACATGTACATTTTATATGAGGTATTTGAACATAATTGGTCGGATCATAGGTCACAATGGACCGATCTCGCCAATTTTTTCGCACATACAGCGTAGGTATATTAGTAATCTAAGTTATAAGTTTCATTTATCTAGCTCTTCAATTTTAAAAGTAGTAGGGATTTCAACAGACAGACAGACAGACGGACGGACAGACAGACGGACAGACGGACATCGCTAAATCGACTCAGGGGGTCATGCTGATCAAGAATATATATACTTTTCCATACCGGAGATGCTTCCTTCTGGGTGTTACAAACGGCGTACCAAACTGAATATACCCTTTCACTCTTAGTGTAGGGTATAAAAATTATATAAACCTTACCCAACTTGTTACCCAAAAAATATTCCTTCTAATTATACTAAGTTATTATTATATATAAATTCTAATTTTGTAATACAAAGAAAAAGGATTAAGATTTTTAAAAATTTTAATTTTTAAGGAAAAAAAAGTTTCAAATACGAACGAAAAATCGTGTATTTGAAAAATATATAATTATACATCAAAAAAAGCGATAAAGAGAATAAATGATTTTATGGTAATCAGTATCAGATATATTGTTTAAATATCGTTTGGCCGTTCGAATATGTTTTTTGATCTTTTTAGTAAAGATGGTTTACGGGGTTTTCTATACATTTTGTATTATTGTGAACTGAATAAATTTAATTATTTCAGATTTGTGTACCTATATATTGTATATTTATATTTCGACATTTTTACACTAAACATAAAAACTGACTTTAAAATTATATTAAAACTTTGTTTAAAAATTCAACGAAATTGTTTTAAAATTAATTGCATTGATTTTAATAATCGAGAATTCTTGAAATGCCCCTATAAGTATGCAACACTTGCGGTATGTTGCATAAATGTAAAATGCATTAAGCACATTATTCGATAACGCCCTGCTCTTCATATAATTCTTTTCGTATTTTTTAAGTGACAAAATATTTTTAACCATTTCAGTAATTTGTTACTATATGGTAACAGCATTTAAAAGACATTTTTTTAAACACTCCTTGCTATAATATTTCGACTAAAATAAGTTAACTGATAGTTTATGATATCTATTATGTGTTTCTAAGTCAATTTTGTTAATAAAAAGATATTCTTTTGAACTGTGAGGTGATATTTTGGGCAAAATTAGAAACATTGCATATTCTGGTATTAAGCCATTTTTTAGTATTTCTTATATTTAAAATATAAGGTAATATATACTTGAGTATTTGTTTTTTCTTAAACATTGTCGAATGGATTAATTTGAATATTTGTTTAAAAAATTACACTAATTTTATATTTTGTATTAAAAATATACCATGTTTGGATGATTGATGATGATCAAACCATTTTTTTTGTTTAAACTTAAAGGGAATTTGTATTAAAGGGTTTAAAAAAAAACATTTAGAACATGCATGTCAAACACGCGGCCCGCCAACCTTTCAACTGCGGCCCGCGAAGACTTTTTCAATATTATTAATATATTTAATAATATTAAATATTTGTTTTTGTTTTACGACCTCTTTTGATTATTTTAAGATATTGTCTTAACGTGCTCAAGGTCCAATCGGTACAAATTGGGTGTTTTGTACCAACAAATAAAACAACAAACAATTGGCAAAATGCATTGAGTGGCAGATCGTACAGCTGTTTCAGAGACAGCCAAGCCCCTTCATCAGCGATTTTTTTCTGCAGATTCTACATTTCAAGTCGCCTAAGTTTTCCTTCTCCAATAAACTCAATAAGAATTATGTGCATTGAAGAAAGAACCAAAAGCAAAAATGTAAAAACTGCATCAACTCAAGATTTTGCCAAAGTTGTTGTTGCGTGCAGCAATTTGCTACGTATAGGCTGCAGAGTTTCCACAGAATCAAATACGTAGGCTGCACTTTGTATAAAAAATAGTTTTTTTTTTTTATTTTTAAAAAATATAAAAAATCCTTTAGATTTTAAACGCCGCGCACTGCGTTAACAATTAATTGTTTTTGTTTTACGACCTCTTTTGATTATTTATGATATTGTCTTAACGTACTCAAGTTCCAGTCGGTACAAATTGGGTGTTTTGTACCAACAAATAAAACAACAAACAATAGCAAATTGCTGCACGCAACAACAACTTTGGCAAAATCTTGAGTTGATGCAGTTTTTACATTTTTGCTTTTGGTTCTTTCTTCAATGCACATAATTCTTATTGTGTTTATTGGAGAAGGAAAACTTAGGCGACTTGAAATGTAGAATCTGCAGAGAAAGATCGCTGATGAAGGGGCTTGGCTGTCTCTGAAACAGCTGTACGATCTGCCACTCAATGCATTTTGCCAATTGTTTGTTGTTTTATTTGTTGGTACAAAACACCCATTTTGTACCGACTGGACCTTGACCACGTTAAGACAATATCTTAAAATTAAATATTTATTTTATTTTCAGGCGTTAAAAAGATTCTTATGTATTGTTGTGCATTTTTGTGCAGCGGCATGTATGCAATTTAACATGACATATATGAAATTAAATTACTAATCTTGGTTAAAAACTTATTAATTTATTAAAAAAATCAATATTTTTGTAGGTACATTATTTTCTAAAATTTAATAATGAGACATTAATAAGTTTTATAGAGTCTTAATTTATTTTCCTAATTGTCATTTTAAATATTATACATGACTTTGCAAAATGGCATAACAATAATTTTTACATTTTTTTCATCAAGTAATATTGTTTTTTATTCATAAAATTTAAAATTTATTGCAAAGTTTTGAATTTCCGTTGGATATATTTCGCCAGCATATATAAATAATATATGGTGGCGCATAGTTTTGTACGTCTAACACCGAAAAGAAAATTACATTATTGTTTTTGATTCGACTATTAAAAATAATTAAAACTTAAAAATCTTAAAAACTGGACCCTATTTAACAAAACCATTTTCGGAATTAGCTCCAGTATTAAATAAAGCCGCAATCAGACTTTGGACTTTTATAAAAAAAAAAACGACAAGTTTTTGACCAAGAAACTTGCTTTGCACAAACTGGAATTGGAATTATTTTAATTTTTTTTTGAGTAAGTAATTTTTTTTTGTATTAGAGACATTCCACACTAAAACAACCAGAGTTCAACACTCACCTTCTCCAAAGATACATTGGTTCAAATAAAACCAACTTCGTCATAAGCCCTAAATCTGAACATCTAATCAATGGTCACTGTCATTATAATTTAATTTAATTGTTCATAAAAAGGAAAAGTTTTTGAAATATAGGTACTCCACCGTAAATACCTTAGATAAAATATTTGGCAGGATCAAAGAAGTTCGGACAGTTTTTCAATTATTTCAAACAGACAAAAATCGCACCATTTTTACAAAAATGTCTCCTGAGCGCTTTTAACGAAGATCAATGGAAAGTTTGATAATCTTAACATTGTATTTTTTAACAAATGTAAAAAAACGAGCGATTTTTTTTTCTTATGGTACACAAATGCGGCCCGCCTCATCATTTGAATTGCCAATGCGGCCCGTGATGCCAACTGAGTTTGACATGCCTGGTTTAGAATGTTAAAGTGAACATAAAAAATATTTACTGAAAAGGTTAAGAAAAATTATTATTAATATTGGTAGATGATGACCGATAGTAAAATAGGTTACTGGCTTTAGCAAGTACTTATACCGTTCCATAGAAGAACAGAAGAAAGGAATTAAAAATTAGAATTATATTTTAATGGTGTTTCTTTTTAGTCGACCTTAAAATAGAGTAATGCAAAAACTAATTGGTCGGGCTCTAGGTCTACCAAATGAAATATGTATTTTGCATTGGTTCGAAAGAACAACGGCAGTAATTGACAAAAAATCAAAAACTTGGCCGATCGTACAGCTGTTTCGGAAGCAGCCAAGCTTCCTCATCAGCGGTCTTGTATGCAGTTTGTGCTTAGCTAAACCTAATAAAAAAATAATAAAACCAAAAATAAAATATAATGTATTTTATTATTTACCTTAATCAAAACGAACAATTTTATTCATAGATTCAAGACTGATAACGCTACAAATAATAATTATTATTATTTTAAATATGTGCATTTTATGATAAAAATAATTTACATATTGAACAAAATTGAATTGAATTAGGTCAGTACATAAAATTATATACATAGTCTACATTATCTACGTAATTGTATACATTGTCTACACACAAATGTAGACAATCCCGAAACACACGAAATTACCCAACCCTGCATGGTACGAATAGCACACTTAAATACGACGAACTGTGATACAATAACTATCTTGCAGGGTAACATTTACGAACACAAACTCAATCGCTACTAACAGAAAGAAGAGAAGAAAAGAATAACGAATTTCGAATTACGAATTACGATGCGTATACACTAGGGATGTCAATCCCGGGATTTGAGTCAAATCAGTCCCGAAAAACTCATCCCGGGATCATCGTTAAATCCCGGAATTTTCGGGATTGTGAAAAACGCTTGTAGATCAATTTTTAATAGTGTATTCAAAAGTCTTTCAATATTTTTATACACATTTCGTAAAAAAGTAAATCTAAAATTTAATGGACAAAAATCTTAAAACACTAACGTCAATAATATTGAATTACATGCTTTTTGACTTTTGTCAAATTCACAATTGTTAAAAATTACGTCACTTTCGACAAATTACACTGTTCGGCATAATTAGCACTTTTGTTTCTCTCTGTCTTTATTCATATCATTTCTACATAATTTTAATGTGGTGATTCGAACTGCGTTATTAGTTTTTTCTCTATACGTAATGTTTTGGAGAAAAATGCAATTTATTATTTTTGCATTTTTCACTGTATTTAAAAAAAAACTTTTTTATAAAAACACTGAACAGCCATTGAATAAAAATTAAAATAGTTATTGTCCATGAACACGTCAACTTGAATGTCGTTTAAGATTCCGTTGCAATAACCGGTTAAAGTTTAAAAATTGAGAAAAAAAAGGAATTTGTGAAATCACCGGAAATCATATTTAATAAAAAACGTTTTATTTTTTTTTTTTTTAAATATAAAAATTACTATAGAATCTATTCATTTCGACAATGTTATTACTTTTCGGTGCCTTTTTGATTTTTGAGATAAATACATTTTTTATTGAATTTCAACCGTATAAAAATATTTCACTTTTTATTTAAAAAAATATTAATTATAGCAAGTAAGTACCAGGGTTTGTAAACATACTATTTCTAATGTTTCGTATTAATGCGAACTGTGTTGGTACTTTTTGTACTATTACATTAAAATATCAATTAATTTCAATCGTACTTTTTAAATAACATAATTTAAAACCTTATAATAATGCATCGACCATATATTTTATTCACATCATCAATATGTTCTGTTGCAATATCTCCAGAATAAAAATGCTATAGAAATATGTTAATATATATTCATTATCTTAATTTAAAAGACAAATGTTAATTCACAGTTATTTTTTTTAAATGCATATTACTCAAAAGTAGAAAGGACACAGAAAAAGCAATACCATGGTCGAAATAGTTATTCTGCCTAGTATTACCAATGATTTAAAATATAAAATTAATTTTTTACTAAAATTAAAACAGGGAGAATTTTGAGCCGAACAGTGTAATTTTTCGATTCTGCATACAGAAAGTACTTAAAAATAGTAAATAATTATAATATCATGACGGTCTTATATTAAACTAATTTTTATTATACAGTCGAAAGATTTACTATGAACTATTCTGGCAAATTAAATCCGGGTTTCGAATAGCGATAAAACTGGAACCGTTGTCTCTGAATGTAACCTTTATACCTTTATTAATAACAAAATACATAAATAAATATAATTGATTTGTGTTTAAAAGACTTTTGATCCCGGGACTAATCCCGGGATTAAAATTTTGTAGTCCCGAAATTTCGGGATTGAAAAATTGTCCGGGATTGACATCCCTAGTATACACACACATTCTCAATGACAACTTTTCGATGCTACCCTGTATCATCGCAAGACAACAAAAAGAGGCATGACAACAGACAGTCGCATGGCACCACACTATATGTATGTATTAGGGATGTCAATTCCGGTATCCCGGGATATCGGGATCCCGGGATTTGAGTCAAATCAGTCCCGAAAAATTGATCCCGGGATCGTCGTTAAATCCCGGGATTTTCGGGATTACAAAAAAAGCTAGTAGATCAATTTTTAATAGTTTATTCAAAAGTCTTTCAATGTTTTTACATACATTTCGTGAAAAAGTAAATCTAACATTTAATGGACTGTAATCTTAAAACACAGACGTCAATAATAATGAATTACATGCTTTTTGACTCTTGAACAAATTCAAATTGTTAAAAATTACGACACTTTCGTCTAATAATTATTATAATCTTTCGATTAGAAATACAGAAAGTACTTAAAAATAGTAAATAATTATAATATCTTGACGGTCTCATTTTAAACTAATTTAATTTTTATTTTAAAGACAGTCGAAAGATTTACTATCAATTATGCTGGCGAATTAAATCCGGGTTTCGAATAGTGATAAAACTGGAACCATTGTCTATGAATATAACCTTTATTAATAACAAAATACATAAATAAATATTATTTAACATCTTAACATTTTTTCATTTGGGTCTAAAACTAAAATTTTTCACAATTTTTCACATTCATTATAAAATCCATTTGACCGAGAATAAATCTTTTTATAAAATCTGAATTCGATTAAACTAACAGTATTAAATCCACTCTGACATAACACATCATTGCTCATTTGGAACACATTTGTTGCATCTGTCTCAAACCGTAGAATATTTTTTCGAACTTTTTGTGTATGGTCAAAAGTGAGATCGTTGTTTTGTGACCTTTGATGTAAGTACTTGCTGTATTATCTGCCATTCCTTGAAATTTTTGTAGAATATTTCTTCCATATTCCGTGCGTACTTACTTTTTGGGACACAAAGAGCATATATTTTTATGCCTCATTTGAAGGGCTTTTATTGTATGTAGATCTAAAACTACAGCGACCGCAAAAAGAAACTAATTTATCGTCGATAACCACGTTATTGTGTGGATGGTAATAAAGTTTAAGATGGTCATTCCATTTTTTTCAAATACATCTTATTGATGCTAATTTATCACGACTTAGTCAATGTTCTTTCTCCTCAGAGCTATCGAATCATAGGCATCTTGAAATTTTCACTGTGCATTTTTGTTTGGAAAATTGGGGGTGGAGGATATCGGTGCCATATTACAAATATATCTTTTGCGGAATAATATACATTATATACACTGTCTTCTGATTCCGCATTTTCATTATCTAGTTCAAAATCCTCGTCATCACTTTCATCAAAAATATCATCGCAGTTTTCGTCGTTCTTAATAATCACATCCATTTTCTCACTTGTAATCATATTTTCAGTATATAATAAAATACCCGAAGAATATTAAAACAAACAAGAATAATTCATATATGTGCCTTCTCTGTGCTATCTTGAATACTAGAAAAATGGTGTTGGTACAAATGACCCACAATTTGAATGCACGTATGTATATAAAAAATAAGAATTTATATCCATAACTATATAGTATATTTAGTTGAAGACATCGTGAAGTTTCGGCCACTACGAATTTTTTTAAATAAAAATAATCGTGATTTTCGAGAAAAATTGGGTCATTTTGACCCAATTTGTGCAGAAGGGTTAAAAAAAAAATGTGTCTACTAGAAACTAATTTTTTTTTAAATCATAATTTTTTATAAAATATTGTTTTCCACCAAAAACCAATATCCCAATAAAAATGTGATTGTTCATTCAAAATTAAAATTTTCTTATATTTGCGCTAAAAAATATTTTTTCAAAAAAAAGTATATATAAAAATGATTGATGATCAACTAGGGCTTATATATCGCGGATTTTGTATTTATATTTGGATAGATTTGAATACCCAACCTCAAAACAGATTCATTTGAATATATGAGTTTTGTTTGTGCCTTAAGCATTATAATTGTTTATTATTCAAACATACATATGGTGTCGTCTCAAGTCAACTCACTGGCCACCAGAATTGGCAAATTGTCAAATGGTGATATCTCCATTTCGGTGGAAGTCCTCCTTGTGGAAGTCCCTGGAAACGGCGCTCTACACCACCCGGTGTAGAAGTCGGCTAAGTGAGTGGCGAGCATCTTCCTCAGAGTGAGGGTTTGTGCGTTGGGTTTGGGTCCCACAACGGAAAAAAACCTATGCGCCCAATGAAAACAAAAAAGAATCCTCGGATAACGACCGATTACTGCGATGACGACCCATGCAAACGTTTTAAGGACCATGATTTACGGATATGCACCTGGAATGTCCGGACCCTTTATAGGGAAGGTGCCTATATCCAGCTGGCGGATGTCCTCGAAAAATATATGGCTGACATCACCGCTATCCAGGAGATGCGATGGACGGGACAGGGCTGTTCGAAACAAGCGTCCTATGATATCTACTACAGCTGCCATGCGGAGAGACACGAATTTGGATGTGGATTTGTGATCGGCAAGAGACTCCGCCACCTTGTCTCTAGGTTCACGCCCGTGGACGAAAGGCTGGCAACAATCCGCATCAAGGCTAAATATTTCCATATCAGTCAATTTGTGCACACGCTCCGACGAACGAGAAAGATGACGAGACATAAGAGCGCTTCTATGAGCGCCTAGACCACGCATACGAGCGCTGCCCCCGTCACGATATCAAAATCGTCCTAGGCGATTTTAACGCCAAGGTGGGCAGAAAAACAAGGTGGGTCACAAAATCGGAAAATTTAGCCTCCATGCCAACACTTCCGATAACGAAACGAGGCTAATCGACTTCGCCGCAGCACGAAACATGGTAGTTAGTAGCATATTCGAACATTTCGATATCCACAAGGCCACATAGTTTTCGTCCGATCAAAAAACTCGAAACCAAATTGATCACGTTGTGATTGACGGAAGGCACGTTTCGAGCGTAATGGACGTACGCACTATCTGAGGTGCCAATATGGGCTCGTATCATTACCTTGTAGCAGCCAAGGTCCGCACACGCTTAAGCGCTGCGAAGAACGTACGGAACCAAACGCAGAGAAAGCTAGACGTCGGAAACCTGCACTCACAACAGACAACGCAAGCCTTTTCCATTCGACTCTCACGCCTGCTTAGACAAAGCACTCCTCCTCCTGATGATATAAGCGTGCAGTGGAACCATATCTCCTGCTCTATGCGTACGGCTGCCGAAGAGGTGCTTGGATTCCAACGCCCCCTTAGGAATCAGTGGTATAACCAAGAGTGTCGCGCGGCCATTGCAGAAAAAGACGCTGCGTACAAATCCACCCTGCAGTCAGTAGCTACGCGAGCTGCGAAGGAACGATACAAAGAGAAGAGGGGGAAGAGAGACGTCTTTTCAGGCGTAAAAGAAGCGAGGCAGAAAGACGTGAGTGTGAAGAGATTGAGATGCATGGGGACATGAATGAAGCTCGAAAATTCTTCGAGAAAATAAGACGCCTAGTCGGAGGTTCAAAATCTGGAACCTCTTCTTTTAAAGATGAGAACGGAAATCTAGTGACAGATATCCAGAGCACACTGAAGATATGGAGGGATCACTTATCTAAACTGCTGACCGGTGATGATGACCGCAATTCCACCGATAGAGAAGTAAACCCGGCAACCCCAGTATTTGATGACGACGTTGAGATTCCGCCACCCGGCCATGACTGTTGTAAAATATAATTTTGTTTTTCTTACTTGATTTTATAAAAATTATGTTTTTCACATTCACATTATTTTTCCTGTCAAATGCTTGTTAATAAAATTTTAGTTTTAAGTTTTCTAGAAAAGATAATAAAAAAATTCGTCTAGAAAGTAAGTCATAAAATTTGGTTGCTTAAATTCTTTCACATGGCGCAGTCGGTTTTTGGAATATTAGTACAATAAATTAATAAAATGAAAAACCAGTCAAGAAGATCTCAAGAAAAGAAACCATTAATAACAATAAAACGATATTTCCCGCATATACTACGAAGTTCATCCAAATCATCGACCAAGGATCGGCAATTAGAAAAGCAACATAAAATGGACGCAGCTAACCTCAAATCTGTACGCTATTTGTGCATATCTGGAAATAAGGCCAGAAACTGAAAAATATTTTATGAAGATTTTGAAGATTTTCTAATCGCGAAAAATGCGTATGATGAACGTGATGCAATTAAGTTGGCACTTTTGCGGAATCAGATTGGAGAAGATGGTAAAGAAGTTATAAGGTCTCTAAATTTATCTGACGAAGACCGGTCTAATTATAAATCTGTTATTGATGCTCTTAATAAATATTTTATTCCAAAAAAGAACATTTTATATGAGCGATTTCTATTTTATAATCGTAATCAGAAAGAATGTGAACCAATTGATGAATTTGTCAAAGATTTAAAAGAATTAGCAATTAGCTGTGAGTTCTGTAATAAAGAAGAAATGATAAGAGACAGAATTGTTTTGGGCGTGGCTGATTTAAAACTTCAAGAAAAGTTATTGAAAATGGATAACATTGATATGGAAAAGGCATTACTTGATTGCAGAATGCATGAGAAGCATAAGGAACAAGTTAAAGAAGTACAAAGCAGTAAAATATTGATCAGTTCAGACGAGGTACAAGAGAGTCATCGGAATAAACATAAAGAATCAGGAGAACAAGTAAAAAATTTTGACTATATTAAAAATAATATAAGTAATAATAGAAATTTTAGACATAGTAATTATAATAGAATTCAGTACGAAAATAATAATACAATAGATTGCACAAGGTGTTTAAAAAAGCATAAGCGTAATAATTGTCCTGCTTATGGAAAAATTTGTAATAAATGTAAAAACCTAAATCATTTTGCTATAGCCTGTAAAATAAGAAATGCATAAGTGCATACATTGTCCTGTGATGATAAACATGATTCAGAATTTGTATATGCGTTCACTGACAGTATTAATACTGATACAAAAAAAGGTTCATGGTATCACACAATTTGCATTGATGGCTTTATGGTAAAATTTAAATTAGATACAGGATCAGATGCAAATATAATACCAATTTCAATATTAAAAAGTATAATTAAAAATCCAATTTTAAATTCAACCAATATTACATTAAAAACTTATAGTGGTCATAAGGTTCAACCACGAGTAGAAATAATTTTAAAATGCATTTTGAATGGAATAAATATAAATGAATGATATAGGATAATTATAAGCCTATATTGAGCCGGGATACATGTGTGAAATTGGGTTTAATTAAAAGAGTATGTAATGATGAGTGTAAATCTGAATGACTAGATATTTTTTTCGATAATTATAAAGATGTTTTTGAAGGAATTGGAAAGTTTGAAAAACCGTATGATATAAAAATTGATAGCAATGCAATTCCAGTGGCTCATCCACCCCGCAGAGTACCATTAAAAAAAAAAAAATTAAAAGAAAAATAAGATAAACTAGTAAAATTGGGGAATATTGTAAAAACAGACGTACCACAACAATGGGTTAGTAATTTGGTTATTAGAGAAAAACAGGATGGAAGTTTGCGCTTGATAGCAATTTGATAGCAATGCAATTCCAGTGGCTCATCCACCCCGCAGAGTACCATTAAAAATAAAAAACAAATTAAAAGAAAAATTAGATGAACTAGTAAAATTGGGGATTATTGTAAAAACAGACGTACCTCAACAATGGGTTAGTAATTTGGTTATTAGAGAAAAACGGGATGGAAGTTTGCGCTTATATATTATATTTGGATCCAAGGGAACTAAATAAATATATTATTCCAAATCATTATTTGATACCTACATTTGAAGAAATTTCGGCAAGTTTGGTTGAGTATTCTTATTTTTCGGTTTTTGATCTTAATGATGGTTTTTGCATATTAGTTTGACAGAAAATTCAAGTAATTTGGTAACATTTAGTACACCTTGCGGCTGTTTTAAATTCAAAAGACTTCCATTTGGTCTAGTTACTGCTTCAGAAGTATTTCAAAGATATAATTTTGAAACTTTTGGAAGTTTGCCTGGAGTTAGTATTTATATTGATGATATTATAATTGGAGGTAAAACTATTGAAGATCATGATAAAAATGTACAACAATTTCTAAGAAGAGTTAAAGATAAAAACATAAAATTAAAAAACAATAAAATTCAATTTAGAATACAAGAGGTAAATTTTTTAGGTCATCTAATTTCAAGCAAAGGTTTAAGTCCTGATAAAAGAGAATAGAAGCAATTAAAGCATTAGAAATTCAAAAAAAATAAAGCTGATCTCCAGTCGTTTTTAGGCCTTGTTAAATATTTAAGAAGTTTTGTTCCTAATTTATCAAATATAACAGCACCTTTAAGCGAATTATTACAAAAAAATATACTTTAAGAAATTTTTCCTATTCATCAAACATGTTTTGAAAAAATTAAAGAAGCTATTTCAAGACATGTTGTCATTACTCCTTTTAATGAAAACAAAAATATTGTTATAGAAACAGATGCGTCTAAGGATGGTCTAGGATGTTGTTTATTTCAAAATAATAAAATCATTTCGTTTGCTTCAAGATCACTATCTACTGCAGAAAAGCAGTATGCGCAAATTGAAAAAGAATTTTTGGCAATAGTTTTCGCATGTAAAAAATTTCATCAGTTCATATATGGAAAACAAATTATAATTCATTCTGATCACAAACCACTAGAAACAATTTTTAGAAAAGATATAAATGAAATTGGATCAACAAGATTGCAAAGTTTGAAATTAAAAATGCTACCATATAATGTTGAAGTTGTTTATAAATCAGGAAAAAGTATTATTGCAGCAGATTACTTATCTCGGCATTATATGAAGACTGGAGATACATAACAAGAAAAAGGGGTTACTGAAATGGTTCACTCAATTAATATTACAGATAATAGCTTAGAAAAAATTAAAGTAGCAACACAAAATGATGATTTATTAAAATTAATAACAACTTATTGTAGTGAGGGTTGACCAGATAAAACAAAACTGCCAGATTTTGTAAAAGGTTATTATAATAAAAGAAATGATATTTTTATTAATGAAAATTTAGTTTTTTTTAATGAAAGAATTATGATTCCAAAAAGTTTACAAAAGAAATATTAGAAAAATTACATGAAAGTCATATGGGAATTTTTAAAACAAGAAAAAGAGCGATTGAATTATCTTATTGGATGAATATGAATGAAGATATAGATAAGTTTATTATGGCTTGTAAAAAATGTCTAGAAAATAGACCAGCAAATATAAAAGAACCAATTGTACCACATGAAATACCAAATTTACCATTTCACAAAATTGGATGTGATATTTTAGAATATTCGGGTAAAATTTTTTTGGTGGTAATTGATTATTATAGTAAGTGGATTGAGTTAATATTTTTAAAATCAAAAACTGCTAGAGATGTTATTAATAGTTGGACAGAATTTTTTTCTAGATTTGGGTTACCTAAAATTGTCATTGCAGATAATATGCCTTTTGGTTCATTTGAGTGTGTAAAATTTTCTAAAAAATGTAATTTTAAAGTTATTACAAGTAGTCCCAATTATCCTAAGAGTAATGGTTGAGCTGAGAGAGCAGTTGGAATTGTAAAACAAATGATGCAAAAATCTAATAATAAAGAGGAGATAATGCTTTGCTGGAATATAGAAATACTCCAGTAAAGGGTTTATCATTATCCCCAGCACAATTTTTAAAGAGTAGAAGAATGAGAACAAAAATCCCAATTCATGCTAAATTATTAGAACCTAGTACTAACAATTATGATAAAAATTTAATAAAAAATGAAATGAAAAAAAAAATAGTTATAGTAAATGTTACAATAAAAATGCAAAAGAAAAAAATGAATTTAAGGTTGAAGATAATATATATAAAAAAAAATCGTCTTGAAAGCAAGTCATAAAATTTTGTTGTTTAAATTCTTTCACAATGACGAGGTCAGCCATCGCTCGGCTGAAAAACAACGACGCCGCTGGTGCTGATGGCCTGCCTGCTGAATTGTTTAAGACCGGAGGCGAAGAGCTAATAGCGAGCATGCACGAGCTCGTAAACAGAATATGATCGGATGAAAGCATGCCAAGTGACTGGAACCTCAGTGTACTCTGCCCATTCCTTAAGAAAGGGGATCCCACTATCTGCGCCAACTACCGTGAGATCAGCCTACTCAATATCGCATACAAGGTTCTATCGAGCGTATTATGTGAAAGATTGAAGGCCATCGTCAACAGACTGATTGGACCTTATCAGTACGGCTTCAGACCTGGAAAGTCCACCATAGACCAGATTTTCACATTGCGCCTAATCCAGGAAAAGACCATAGAAAAACAGATCGACACCTACCACCTATTAGTCGACTATAAAGCCAACTTCGACACTCCGACAAGGGAACGATTATACGCCGCAATGTCTGAGTTCGGTATACCTGCGAAACTTATAAGGCTTTGCAGAATGACCCTGAGCAACACACGTTGCTCAGTGAGAATAGGAAAAGACCTCTCCGAGCCATTTCATACCGAACGAGGTTTCAGACAGGGTGACTCCCTATCGTGCGACTTTTTAAACTTATTGATGGAGAAAAAAATTCAAGCTGCCGAACTCCGTCAATGCGGCACTATCCTCAACAAAAGTGTCATGCAAATGACCCTAACAACCGTGGGTCGGTTTTGGCCGCTGAGATGAAGCCGCGCCAGTCGGATCTGCTTTGCGCGCTCTGACACCAATTAGAAATACCAAGCGTTGCCAGGTTGTCCTCAACTTGGTCTTTCCAACGCAGATTTGGACGCCCTCTTCTACGCTGTCCACCTTCGAGTTTCGATTCAAGCAACTTCTTGGCTGGAGCGTTTTCATCCATCCCTTCGACATGACCTAGCCAGCGAAGCCGCTGGATCTTGATGCGCTTGACTATGTCAATGTCGTCGAATAACTCATACAGCTCGTGGTTCATCCTGATTCGATACTCGTTAGCAAAGCAGATAGGGCCAAAGATTTTACGGAGAATCTTTCTCGCGAATGCTCCCAGTACTCTCTCATCGGTGGAGGACAGAGTCCATGTTTCTGCACCATAAGGTAGGACGGGCATGTTGAGTGACTTGTAGAGCGTTATTTTTGTCCGGCGAGAGAGGGCTCTGCTTCTCAATTGCCTACTGAGCCCAAAGTAGCACCTGTTGGCAAGAGTTATTCTCCGTTTGATCTCCAGGCTGACGTCGTTGTTGCTGTTTATGCTGGATCCCAGATAGACGAAGTCCTTCACAATGTCGAACTTGTGGGTGTCAAAATCAGCTTTTTGTCCAAGATGCACGGACTCATTTTTGCTTGTTGACACAAGGAACTTCATCTTGTCCTCGTTCACCGCTAGACCCATTCGACGCGACTCTTTCTCCAATCTGGAGAATGCTGCGCTGACTGCTTGTGTGCTCCTGCCAATGATATCAATATCGTCGGCATATGCGAGCAGCATGACACTTTGGTTGAGGATAGTGCCGCTTTGACGGAGTTCGGCAGCTCGAACTATTTTCTCCATCAATAAGTTTAAAAAGTCGCACGATAGGGAGTCACCCTGTCTGAAACCTCGTTCGGTATGAAATGGCTCGGAGAGGTCTTTTCCTATTCTCACTGAGCAACGTGTGTTGCTCAGGGTCATCCTGCAAAGCCTTATAAGTTTCGCAGGTATACCGAATTCAGACATTGCGGCGTATAATCATTCCATTGTCGGAGTGCCGAAGGCGGCTTTATAGTCGACTAATAGGTTGTAGGTGTCGATCTGGTTTTCTATGGTCTTTTCCTGGATTAGGCGCAATGTGAAAATCTGGTCTATGGTGGACTTTCCAGGTCTGAAGCCGTACTGATAAGGTCCAATCAGTCTGTTGACGATGGCCATCAATCTTTCACATAATACGCTCGATAGAACCTTGTATGCGATATTGAGTAGGCTGATCCCACGGTAGTTGGCGCAGATAGTGGGATCCCCTTTCTTAAGGATTGGGCACAGTACACTGAGGTTCCAGTCACTTGACATGCTTTCATCCGACCATATTCTGTTTATGAGCTCGTGCATGCTCGCTATTAGCGCTTCGCCTCCGGTCTTAAACAATTCAGCAGGCAGACCATCAGCACCTGCGGCTTTGTTGTTTTTCAGCCGAGCGATGGCTGTTCTGACCTCGTCATGGTCGGGTGGCGGAATCTCAACGTCGTCATCAAGTACTGGGGTTGCCGGGTTTACTTCTCTATCGGTGGAATCCCTCCATACCTTCAGGGTGCTCTGGTTATCTGTCACTAGATTTCCGTTCTCATCTTTACAAGAAGCGGCTCCGGATTTTGAACCTCCGGCTAGGCGTCCCCATGCATCTCAATCTCCTCACACTCACGTCTTTCTGCCTCGCTTTTTTTACGCCTGAAAAGACGTCTCTCTTCCCTCCTCTTCTCTTTGTATTGCTCCTTCGCAGCTCGCTTAGCTACTGACTGCAGGGTGGATTTGTACGCAGCGTATTTCTCTGCAGTGGCCGCGTGACACTCTTGGTCATACCACTGATTCCTCAGGGGGCTTTGGACTCCAAGCACCTCTTCGGCTGCCGTGCGCATAGAGCAGGAGATATGGTTCCACTGCTCGCTTATATCATCGAGAGGAGGAGTGCTTTGTCTAAGCAGGCATGAGAGTCGAGTGGAAAAGGCTTGCGTTGTCTGTTGTGATTGAAGCTTTCCGACGTCTAGTTTTCTCTGCGTTTGGTTCCGTACGTTCTTCGCAGCGCTTAAGCGTGTGCGGACCGTGGCTGCTACAAGGTAATGATCCGAGTCCATATTAGCAATTCGGATAGTGCGTACGTCCATCACGCTCGAAACGTGCTTTCCGTCAATCACAACTTGATCAATTTAGTTTCGAGTTTTTTGATCGGGCGACAACCATGTGGCCTTGAGGATATCGAAATGTTCGAATCTAGTGTTACTAACTAACATGTTTCGTGCTGCTGCGGCGAAGTCGATTAGCCTCGTTCCGTTATCGGAAGTGTTGGCATGGACGCTAAATTTTTCGATTGTGGGACAGTAGATGGCTTCTCTTCCATTTTGGCGTTAAAATCGCCTAGCACGATTTTGATATCGTGGCGGGGGCACTCTTTTGTCTCGTCATATTTCTCGTTCGTCGGTGCGTGTGTACATATTAGGCTGATATGGAAATATTTAGCCTTGATGCGGATTGTTGCCAGCCTTTCGTCCACGGGCGTGAACCGGCGGAGTCTCCGACCACAAATCCACATCCAAATTCGTGTCTATCCGCATGGCAGCTGTAGTAGATATCACAGGACGCTTTTTTCGAACAGCCCTGTCCCGTCCATCGCATCTCCTGGATAGCGGTGATGTCAGCCTTATATTTTTCGAGGACATCTGCCAGCTGGATAGAGGCACCTTTCCTATAAAGGGTCCGGACATTCCAGGTGCATATCCGTAAATCATGGTCCTTTAAACGTTTGCGTGTGTCTTCATCGTTGTAATCGGTCTTTATCCGAGGCTTCTTTTTGTTTTCATTGGGCGCATAGGATTTTTCCGTGGTGGGACCCAAACCCAACGCACGAACCCTCACTCTGAGGGAGATGCTCGCCACTCACTATAGCCGACTTCTACACTGGGTGGTGTAGAGCGCAGTTTCCAGGGACTTCCACGAGGAGGACTTCCAACGAAATGGAGGTGTCACCATTTGACAATTTGCCAATTCTGGTGACCAGTGAGTTGACTTGAGACGACACCGACAAGGATTGCGCTGGCTTCGCCATGTTGAAGCACTCAGACACGTTGACTTGTGATAATCGCCCCCATAGTCCCCTTGTTGTACAATATATGGTAATATAATGAATTTTTTTGAATTATAATAAATACATTAAAATGATAAAAAAAAAGTTTTGCATTTCTTGCAGTTATAGTCTTGCACTTGCACTTGCTCTTGTTCTCGTACTTCTTATATGTCTCTTGCTCTTCCAAGGAAAGCTAGATCTTTTTCTCGCTCTTGTTGCAAAAAATACAATAACAATAAATTTATGATCATCGCTATATACACCACATGCAAAATGTAAGTTTAATATTATTGGGAATTAAGAGAACTATCATTTTGTGTATTAAAAATTTCAAATGGATTTTCGTGTTTTTACCTGATTATTTGGCAAAAACTTAAAACAAAAATGACATGTTTTTATACAAAAGTAGACATGAAAAAAATCTTGTTACAGGCATAATGTCTGATATGTCTTTTTTTCTAACGGTGTTAAGCAGGCCCGTGAGCAGTATTTTCACGTGGGGAGGGTTTTAGCTAACTTCATAATAAAGGGGGTAGGGGAGGTAATTTTCTGTTTGGATATACTCATGAACATATGGGCATTTCCAGAAAAACGTCAACCACGACCGAAAAATTCAAAATGCTCAAATCTTTGAAATAAAGATGGATTTGGAATCTTAAATATTCGAATCTAAATCTTTGAAAAGAAATTTCTATTCCGTTAACGGTAACGTATAAAAAAATACTCATAAAGTTACGTTACTATGCGATTTGTAAGTACACGCATTTTTCATGTATTTTGAGTAACTAAATTAATTAACTTTAAAGACATACAGATACAAAATATTATTTTCTGTTTTTTCAGGATACATTAATAAATATTTCTAAAGCTTTAAAATAATGATTCAAATTAAAATAACGGAAAAATTATGATTTTTGTATAAGGGTTTTCGATGTCCGTCCGGATCCAAAAAGATACATTTATTACCATAGTAAACTGAACTTTTTTTAAAAGAGTTGAATCCACTGTTTTTAAAGCAGAATTTCCTCGGCATTTCCAAAAATTTAAACATCATTTTCATAGTGATTCTAGAAAATTTTTGACAGCTAATGAAAATTTTACCCGTCCGGAACGTTGAGTACCAAAAATGTAGAACTACAGTATAAAAATATCAAAAAAAAAAAAAAAATGCTTTCAAAAAAGTAAAAAAAAAAAAAATCTTAAAAAACATCTAAAAATTTGGATAGTACATTACTTTTCATTTCGTAATAATGATTATTAAATTTGTCATATACAAAATTATTTTTAGCAAATTTCATACGATACGTCCGGAATTATTCTTCGATTTATTACGAAATAACTGTAAACTTTACAAATAAAGTGTACATGCAAAAAATAAAGTAAATTGTCTCAGTTATGTTCTGAGATAATTCAAAAAAATATATTGGAAGCAAAAAGTATTTTTAGATTAAAAATCCTACTGATAATTTCAATACGGAATTTTTTGTCCCGGAATGACTTGTCCGAAATTTTTCTGTGATTTATTTTGAAAAAACTATAATATTTAGGAAAAAACTGTAAATATAAAATGAAATCAGATGATTTGAAATATTTTTTATAATATTAAAAAAAAAACATTATTACGCAAAATTCGCTGACTTTTTGGCATTTCCATATGAACATCGATATGCATTTCCGTTTTTGTCCCGTCCGGAACTCTCACTATTTTATTTATATCTTTTGATCTACCATATTGAATTCTATAATTTTTTGCACATGTTTAGTACTATTTAAATCAGGGCTAGGAACCAAAATTCTATTCTCTGCGGTTCCAGTTCCGGTTCTATTAAAAAATAAAAAAATGGTTCTGGTTCCGGTTCTTAAATTATTTTTTTTATTACGGTTTCAGTTCCGGTTCTATAAAAAATAAAATAACAATTCCACTTCCGGTTCCACAAACAAACCAAAAACGCTATTAAAATATTTTGTTATTTTTACGTAAAAACATAATGAAATTTATATACATATCCCTACATGTATATAAAAATTAATTGCCATGCATTAGTCTCGCAAAAATATGAGAACGCGGATCGACTAATTTGGATGTTTTTTTTTGTTTTATTCGTCTCAATACTGGGAATTCAAAAAACAAAAGGATTTTTTTATATAGTCACTACAGATAGATTGGACAAAGGGGATTGGCACGTCCCATCAGGGGCGGAACCAAGACGTCGTGGATTTAAAATGTTTTTTTAACATCATCTGCAATGTGCGAATACAGGACTTTATTTTATTTTACTCTAGCAGCACAATGTAAATTTTAGGCCCTAGCATTCAGCCTTATCGTGAACACTTGGGGGAATATTCTATTCTCTCGGAATTTTTTGTTCCCAGGTAAAATTTTGTCGGTATCGTCAATATCCCAGGAACAGCAATTTCTCCGGAATTTTGTTCGAAATTCGAATGCAATTTTACAAAATGGCCAGATTTGTTTTTAATGCGTTTTTTTGATATCTTTATTATTGTAGATAATAAAGTTGTAAAATAATAGTTCAGATATAAAATATGTATACACGTCTTTATTATTTGCAGTTAACTATACTTTTATGCACAAATTTCACATTTTTTAACTCAATAAAAGTTTAATTTGCAATTACAACTGAGCATCAGGCAACGGTAAATCAGCTGTTTTGCCAAATGTCTAACAGTGTTGTAGGATAAATTGCGTCGTGTTGTGCAAATAAATATTGAAGTTAAAATTATGTTAAACTGCAATTAAAAGCATATAAAATGATTCTTAATTGTAGTTTTTCATTTAAGAAAATGTTGTGATTAGATTGCGTTAATTTTTCAATAGTTAAAAAAAAATTAAGATATTCCCCAGCCGGAGAAGTTTTTGCGTGGTTGAATATATCTGTAATTTATTTGTGCAGAAATATGTAAATAACTTTTAGTTACATAATTTTGGTGCTATCCATAGATATTTGTTAACATATTATAAATAAAAGTATAGTTAATTAAAGTGTGTTTTGTTTTTAATTAATTATTTTCCCTGATGAAAAAGTAGCGGAATTTTTTCGGCGTAATAGGGGTAATTTATCCTCAAAAATAATGTTCATGATACGTAGTTTTTTTAGGGAAACATTTTTTCCCTTTTCGAACATTGTTCACGATACCTATTTTCCTCCAAAGGTAAAAATTCCATGAGGAATTTTATTCACGATAACCCTAGTAGAAATTTGCCCGATGCGCCATCGGGAAATGATCGGGTTTTCGTTGGGTAAGCCATATTAGAGAAAATATGATCATTGCCTTTGCATGCCCTTATCATGCTTACCATACCAGGGTTTACCTTATCTATATAGTCAATGTTCCCGATCATAGCTACATTATTTTTTCCTCATAACGAAATTAGCATCAGACAATGATCGAGATTTAATGAGAGAAACCCTATTAAGCTCGGGCTCTGACAAGGCTATTGTCGGGTTAACAATTAAATGGGGAATTGCCCGATCAGTACAAGATCATGGCCTGAGGTCAGTACATGATCAGGACATTATGCGTTACATCTCAAATAATGACATGATCACATCATGACCATGGCTCTACCAAAATTTCTACGAGGGAAATCTGATTATCTTGTTATTCATAGACAAGCTTAATTAATTAACGCAGTTCAAACGTCAGAAAAAAATAATTGACAAAAATAATATAGTAAATCTATATTTTTCAGTAGTGGTGCATTACACTGCCTCATTTATGTAATAAAATTTTTCATACATAACTTTTGATTATATCTCGCAAATAAATTTTTTCACGCACTATATCAAAAACTATAGCCAATTTGACAAAACTGATGCCATTTTCGGAATTAGTTCTACAGTTCTTCACAATGTCGATCTGTTTCGTCCGCGTCACAATTCAACTCTGTTGTGCGTTTTCTGTATAGCTTTAATTTTAATAGATGCTTCGTCAAGTTTTTGTTCGTTCTTCGTCCGTTCGTTCAATTTCGTCACCTACTAGATCTAATTTCAAAAGTCTGTCCATTTATTTCTAAATAATATCAGTCGGTCTTTTCAAATCCCACAAATATGAATAAAATAAATTTAAAAATTTTCCATTCTTAAAAATATATATTTTTTAATATAGGTGCTTGGCGGGCCGCGTATTTGACATGCCTGGAGTAGGGTATAAAAAGTATTTAACGTACACTAAGAAAACAAATATGATTGCCAGAAATATCACAGTCCTAAATATCAAGTTATTTACAAACTATTTAGATCGTCTTTGAGACAACCATATCTCAAACATCCGACATATACGAAAAATATTGCTAGCAACAATCTTTCAAATTTACGATTATTTATAGCAAACATCAATTAAACATCGAACAAATAGACACCTTAGATATATAAGTAATATAAATCTAAAGTTTCATTGCTCCAGCTCTTTTACTTTTTCTGTAATCGTGATTTCAACAGACAAACGGACATCACAAAATCGACTCAGGAGGTCATGCTAATCAAGAATATATATATACTTTTCCATACCGCAGGTGCTATCTTCTGGGTGTTACAAACCAAACGTACCAAACTGAATATATCCTTATACTCTTAGTGTAGGGTTTAAATATGAAAAAAAATATTTTTTTGGATGGAGATAACGACCTTATTGCATAAAAATTTCGCAGGATTGTAGAAGGCACTGCTGGGATCATTCGTTGCGGATATTTGAAAAAGGGCGTTATGATGCCTAACGCCCTTATTGCACGCAACGCTTCAATTTGTAAACTGAGGGAAAATATACTTTTCGACACATTTTTCACCCGTTGTTTTCTTATTGAAATTAAATACTTTTTAACTTGAAGTAAATACTTAATCTTGAAGTAAATACTTTTTATTAAAATTTATTGCGTACACTAAGAAAACAAAGATTAAAGTACGATAAATATTGCTAGCAACCATCTTTCAAATTTAATTGATGGTTGCTATCATCAAATAAACATCTTACACATAGGAACATAGTTTAGGAATATTTAGAATATTTATTTGAATTGAAATAAAAGGAATCAAATGGATTTTATTTATTCTAGAATTAAATCAGTATCGCCATCGGCTTTATAAATCCTGCGAAGGTATAATTGTACAACGACTTAAGACGTCTTCCATCAAAGTAAACTCTAAAAGAAATAATTTTCCATTACGTGTTGATAATTTCAATCCCAGGAAATTTTATTTTCACTTTTAATATTAATTGTTGTGCATAAGTTGAGCGTAAGAAAAAAGTACACCATTTTCCATTTTGTAGTAGTCAAATGTTAAATAAGTCAGCAGTTTTGTTGCTAATGTCCAAGAACTCAGGATGTTTGCTATCAGTCAACTGTAAATATTTCAATTTTCATTGCTGTTATGGCAAACATCTCGTTACTATTTGCATATATGTCATATTTAAAAAATGGGATGTTTGAACATTTGTACGTAATAAAATTAAATACTATTTAATTTAAATTAAAATCAAATACCAGCGGAGTATTCGTTTTTTATTAGAAAAGTATTTAAATTAAATTTAAATGAATTGTATTTTATTGCGACACCTTTTACTTAGTGTACTATTACTTGCACAAAAATATCAAGTAAATTCGAGATATTTAAGTTTTAAGCGTACGAATGTCCCGTCCAGAACCCTAGAAAATGTCCATGTATGTAGGGTATTTATAGTCGGCCTTTCTACATTTTTCAGCATTATGTTCATCACTAGCACAATATGTGCAATAATATAATCGTTGATATCCTTTTTTATTAAACCAATACATCCTGTCCAAATACAATTATAACTATTTTGTTATATTTTTAGGGAAATGGGAGAATGGGGCAATGGGAAAAAAATAATAAAATTAAATAAAAAGTAATAAATTTGAATATTTTCGACATGTTTTTCACGTGGTATTTTTTTATTTAAATTAAATACTTTTTATTTAAATTTATTACCTAGGTAATAAAATTTGAAATAAATAATTTTTATTTAATTTTATTACGTAGGTATATAATAATAATGTAATCACAACATGATTTTTTTTTACTTTTTTAGAAGTTTTTTTTTGTCACTCACGGTGGTTAAGTCGATGTTACATAGGTTGGATTATTTATAGAATATATCAAACTTACAGTATGTTAAAAAATTCATCTTCTGATGAACCAATGTGTTATATTTGCTCCTGTGAAAAGTCATCGAAAGATCATGGAAAATAATTCAAACAAATAGGTTTTAATAGGTTTTAATAATTGAAAATTGTGTTTGCTTTCACAAGGTCTAGGGGCCCTCTGGTCCCGAGCACAGTGAGCCCATGCGTAAGGACGGCCCTGGTTATTCTTTCCTAAGCTACATATATACACGGATAGAAAAGATTTGTTTGAATATGTTTAAATGTAATTAAAAAGTAATACGAAATTACCATACATGTATTAGGAATGAAGTGTAATTAAATTATAATTGAAATTGAATTTATTTTTGTTCACGTGTAAACATTATTATATTGTCCAGCAGAATCTGTCAAATTTACCATAAATGTGTTACAGTAACAAAATAAAATTTTAATTGCATTTGAATAAAGTATTTCTTGGCAATTTACTTGGTTTAAACTATGTTTCGAAACACAGAAAATGCCAATCAAATCTAAATACAACGTATGTTCGCAACGCTCGTCTTAATTCGATAATTTATCGACTGACGAAGTTGGCAACGTTGTGCAGCATTTTCTACCTACGCAATCTTTTGCCATCGTTTGAACATATTGATGTTTAAAAACAAACAAAAAAGAAATTGGATTCGAACATGTTTCGGCATTCGAATAGAATTCGGCATGTTTTTTTACAAAAGCCTCCGTGAATTCCTTGCCTACTGTAACTGTACCAAATTTAAAGCGAGCCTAGATCGTCTGGTTTAGAGTCTGCTGGTGCAATTGTGCAATCATTGATGCTGTCACTTGTACTTGCAGTTTTAAACGAATTATTTACTTATGCATTTAAAAATTTGTATATGAATTCAATTATTATAAATTCCCACTGTGCATGTTTAAAGATTTTTAATAAAAATTATTTAAATATGTTTCTATGCAAACATACTACTTTGTGAACTGAAACAACTGATATGTTTCACTGGAAACATATTTATATTTAGGTCGTTCAAAATCATGTTTTATTTTGAACATATTTATGTTTCGGTTTAAATATTTATTTTGTTTGGATGTAGTAATTATTATGTTTCCATTAGAACATACTCCATTTTAAGGGGCAACATTAAAATGTTTCCGGTATATTCTAAGTCAGAGCTCATTACAACACTGTTCAAGTCTTAATACAACCCTGGTTACAAATGATTTATCAGTCAATTATATATTATGTTTACATAAATATTCAAACATACATGTTAATGCCTGCAAAATTATGTTTGGGAGAGCCCTTTTTTTTGCAGCGTGTACAGAACCATTTTTAGGTAAAACATATTGAAACAAAATTTTATTGCATTCTGACTAGTATTTCTCATTTTATCGTGAAGTCGGACAGACAGATAGATTGACAGGCGGACATGGCTTTCATGTCCAGATCATGATGGGCATGTAACTCATCGGGTTATGACAAAGAAAAAATTCCATGATCAGCTCCCTATCATAACCTTTTTATAATTTCTACTAGAATTAACGGGCTCGACCATGCCTCCTAAGGGGTGTTACAATATCTGCACAAAGTTCATATACCCTGTACCTCAAAAAATTAAAAAAATCCTCGGTTTTTGCCTTGAATTTACATTTGGTTCTTCGATTAGCGAAATATTTTGTCTGTTTGAAATATATCGAAATAATATATCGATATTTATTTGAAAAGCATTGCGATATCGATGTGAAAAACCCCAGCAGGAAATGGCTTCATTGACGACAAGATCATCAATGATGAATCGAGGACATTAGAAAATTTGTCATTGATGAATATGTCCACAACAATTTCATAAATGACATTGCATTAAAGACGTCATACACCATATGTTATATATACATATATCAATGACATTGTGAAATCTGTCATTTATGAAATGTTATATAGTCACATGCATAACTTTATGCAGCATTTACGTTGTTAAATGCAATGTGAAATGCATACAACATACGTCTAGGGGCAGCATTTACGCGTAAAACTAAAAATTTGCATTCGATGTCACCCTGCCATATAATTCATAGGCACAAATTGAGGGACTAATTTTTATTAAAGCGAGTTAATAAGCAGTAGCAATGATAATAGATTATGGCCGTGACTTCATCTATTATCATTGTGACTTCATTGATGAATGACATGCATGACATCGTTAATACTACATCATGCAGGAATCAGTGGACATTTGTATGAAAATGTCATCAATGCTTTGCAGTGCGAAAATGCTATCGGTCATCGATGTTTCTGACCTGACATAGGGGAATCATTGAGGAATCATTGGTAACATTTCCTGCTGGGAACGTTTAAAGATTCTATCATAAAATTTTACTGTACGAAAATTACGAAAATTAAAATTTTTTTAAATTCATAATTTATAAAAATATAATATAGAAATATTTTTAACAATATTTAAGTTTACAAAATTATGTAATATGGTGCCATGTATCTAAACTATAAAGAACCATCGTGAGTGATATAAAAATAATAATTTTATTTGTTCTTTACATGAATAAATAGTTTTTAAACTCCAATTGACTTGTTTATGATTTGTTGATTAAGTTAAAATTTAATATTTATAATAAAAATCACTTACTTCAAATTTTATTGCGTACGTAATTAATTTAAATAAAAGGTATTTACTTGAAGTTTAAAAAATATTTAATTTAAATAACGAAGACTACAGGTGAAAAATGTTTCGAAATGTATTTAAATTTATTACTTTTTATTTAATTGTATTACTTTTTTCCTCAGTGTATATAAAAAATTATTTTACCACAAAACGGCATGTGCTGCCTGAAAAACAAATCGAAATTCCATACACTTACCCGTTCGTACATAACGGTACTCAAATGAACGTAAATACCTTCAAGATTGCAAATTTTGCAGATATTTTCAGGATTCGTATACCCTAGGGACCACTTGAAA
Organism: Dryomyza anilis; assembly: GCA_951804985.1. Classification (NCBI taxonomy): domain Eukaryota; kingdom Metazoa; phylum Arthropoda; class Insecta; order Diptera; family Dryomyzidae; genus Dryomyza; species Dryomyza anilis. Next base: position 73,456,164 of record OX638135.1, on the reverse strand, counting down.
AGGTAACCACACATATTATAACATATAATTGGTATTTATTTATAGCTTAGTTCGACTATAACATTCATAATTCCATCTATCAAAATTTCCCTACTTCAAAATTACCCATGTGGCCTAACCTACTTTACAGCTTTTGATTGTTTTTATTCCAATATTGAAGTTATATCCGGCCGGTTAGAGTGATAAAAAAAATAAATGTCAGATTTCTCATTAGTTAAAATTTATTAAAATTATCTCGTTTTTCTCTGACATTTTTTTGTCACTTATTTGGTATTAGAAAACTTCATTTCGCTTTTGATATCCATTTTTATTTTAAACCTAATATTTAAATATTTTTCTTCTGAGCGAATCAATTGTCTCCTGCAGCTCGACCTTAATAATACATAGTCTAACGGTTTAAATTTTGTTCAATTTAAATTATTTTATAAGAAAAACACTGAGCAATAATGAGATTTCCGGTGTCATTAAATTCTCAAGCCGAAAAAATACAATAAAATCATGCTGAAAAGATGAACAATATAATAGCAGAGACAAAAATTAAATTATTCAATAAACACAACTTAGAGCACCAGCAACTAATTGAGCAACAAACACAATAACACCCTTAAGCATTAACGGCGACAGCGCATCAACAACAAACAGTATGAACACACAGAGACGATCAGTCCCGTCCCGTCCCGTCCCGAAGCGAGCCGTGGCGAAAAGAACAAAAGCCCGGTCACCTTCTGCTTGTTTTATCGCGATATTTGTACCAGTCCCGCACAAATTAAACACTTAAAAACTCAAATCTATGTAAAATTTAATTAATTTATTATGTCGCAATCAGTGCGGTTAGGGGTTCATAATTATGATGGCTAACAATTACGTTGAAAGACGGTCAGTTTTTTTTATTTTACTGTGAGAAACGAACCGCAGGACTTAATGGTGCCAGACGTCCTTATTTTATAAGAACTGTGCAATTCTGTATTTTTCGTAATCATTAATATGATTGCCGGGAATTTGTCCGGTAGAATTTTATTTTTATATTATAACATTCTGGTACTAAAAAAAACATTTAATTTCAAATTTAACATATGTGATAACATTTTTTTTGTACATATATACACGCACCCAAAGAACGAATCTGTTGGGGCAACCATCTTTTTTTGCCGATTTATTTAGCCGATTTATTTAGCCGATTTATTTAACCGATTTATTTAGCTCTGTTGTTGCAACACCGCGTATCAGTTCACACAGCTAATGAACACAATTGACACAACCAATTTGTTTAGTTGTGGTAGCCAATTTAATTATATGAAATCGGCCAATTTTACCAAGCTCTAGCGCTCCAACGTGTTGCAAACATGAAGTCAGAGCCACAACAGCGTTCCCGAGATCGAACATTGCCGACGATTCGTTGTGCTGTTGAATTCGTGTTTGCAACACGTTGGAGCGCTAGGGCTGCATATAATAGAAACACAACAGATAGAATGAAAATATCAAGAACTCTGTACAATAGTATGCCCGTTGTTGAAGAAAGTATATTTGGGCATGAAAGAACCGAACAGTAACAACGAAGAAGCTTGAAAACAAATCCAAATTTTGTTTTACACGTGGCACGCGCTGTCCGCAGTAAAAAAACAACGAGTGAAAAATCTGAAGCTTGTGCGACTGATGTTGTCCTGCTTTGACATCGCAAAACAGCTAATTCCGCAGTTGAATCATAATATTGGTTGCTACAACCTAATGTTATATCATTTAGTCAATATAACCAAATATCTGTTAAGTCAACTAAATATCGGTTATGTCTCATTTTGAATTTAGTTGCCGTAGCAATGGAAATAAAAAAAATTGATAATGGATAAAAAGTTTGTTTCCCCAATCATTGTTGCAGTTGCTTCAACTAATAGTTGGTTACACTTCATACTATTGTTTACTACAAATGAATATCAGTTGAGGCTGACTACATTTGGAAGATGCAAATGAATATTCGTTAAAACAACTGCACGCCAAGCTATTATTTTTTTGTGTGAGGGTAAAATTAATGTAGTAAAATTTAGTACATGTCTGTTTATTTTTAATGTAGTTCTTCTAATAAAGTTCTTAGTATTTTAAAAACACATATTGTATTTTAGAAAAAAAAAAAATTTTAAAGAAGTAAAATCTTTAAAAAATGATAAATACGAGTATTATAATAATATATATTTAAAAAAGTAATAATACTACTATAACATTTTTAAATATAAACGTTCAAAACTATAAATTATAAATTTAAAAACATAACACTACTCTACAAATAGAGAAAAAATACAATGAACATCCCTTATAACCTTTCCATATAATTCTAGGATCCTGATTTTGACTGCATACTGAGCATTTTCCTATTAAGTAACTTTTTTATGAAAATTAATATCGAAATTAGGTAATTTTCGGCCAATTTTTAGAATATAAAAAACACAGTACTTTAACAATTAGTTGTCAAAAAAACTTCCAACGCAATTAAAAATTTAATTGTCAATACACGCAGAACAATAATATGAATGCAACATTATCGCGACAACCATTATTTGATTTTAACAATCATAGATGGTTGTCACAATCAAAGTATAAATAATAATAATACAATCATTTATTATATTATAAATATAATATGATTGTATTTCTGAAAAACCAAATTATGGTTGATAATATCCATGTTATGATTACGATAAAGACTGTCAATCAGTGTTGCCACCACCATTTACGCATTTAGCTCAAAATCTAATAAACAAAAGCTTAATTTACACAAAAAAACTCTTTTTTTTTATTTACTAAACAAAGAGAAAGAATTGAAATATGTTTATATGTATTACAGTCATTGATTACATCAAATTTTTATAAGTAAAATACATAAAAAGATGATACAAAAAATCATTTCCAATTCATTCGAAATATTTTATCGATTGGTTCAAAATTTTCGTAACCTGTTAAATACCTTCTTTTGTAAAAAATAAAAAGGGTTCAATAGTATTAGTATTTAAATTATTTCATTTGCCAGTTTTGCACATATATAAACTGATAATTATTCGTTCCACAGATGCATTTGAGTATTAAAAGTAAAGTTATAACAATTTCAAAAATTTGGTGTGGTTGTATGAAGGTTGTATGGCCACTATCAACCTTAGTATGGTTGTGTGACATTTGGGTATAGTCATTGAGGACCATGGTATTGTTGTAGAAAATCGTACCATTGTCACTGAGGATCATATTATGGTTGATAATATTGTCATAGAGGATCATATTAGACATAGTATATGATTACATCCACAACACCCAATCATAGTATGATGCCCTTCAAATATGATCACCACAACCATGTTTTTCTCTGCGTGTACTAATTTTAATATACCACTCAATACTAATAATATTCCGATAAGTTTATAAGATATTTGAATCTAAACTCGAAAGTTTTGGATTTTCAAAGACTACTCCCTTTGAAGCATTTGCATATTTTTATAGCTCAAATTAACGGAGATTTCATGATTTTTTTTATAAGGAAGACTGTGCTATTCTTCACTATTTTAAAATAAAACAACTTTAATAGAAATATACTTTTTATAATTTATAAATAATTATACAAAAAATTAAAAATGTTCCTAATACCGCCCTAAATATATTTGGAAAATCCTAATTTCGCCCTATCGCAACCCTAATTCCGCCTAATTTTAATGAATCCAGTTTATCAGTATTATCATTTAAAGTAATGAAATTAAAAAAAACTTCATGTGTGCATTTTTTAAGCTTAAAATAATAATTTAATTTTTTGAATTTAATTAAATAAAATTTAAAAAATTGAATCCTTAAAAAAACATATTTTTGTAATAACATATATGAATAAAGCACATTAAATATAGTAAATTAGTTAAATATATATATATATATATATATATATATATATATATATATATATATATATATCAGTATTATCATTTAAAGTAATGAAATTAAAAAAAACTTCATGTGTGCATTTTTTAAGCTTAAAATAATAATTAAATTTTTTGAATTTAATTAAATAAAATTTAAAAAATTGAATCCTTAAAAAAACATATTTTTGTAATAACATATATGAATAAAGCACATTAAATATAGTAAATTAGTTAAATATATATATATATATATATATATATATATATATATATATATATATATATATATATATATATATATATATATATATATATATATATATATATATATATATATATATATATATATTAATAAAAAAATCACTCAATTGGGTAGAATAAAAAATAGTAACACCAAATAAAATATGCATTTAATTATTTTTTCCTAAATAACAAATTAATTTTATTTAAAAAAAAAAACAAACTGAAACACAAAAAATATTTAATAATCAAAATAAAAAGTTAAAAATAAAGAAAAATTAATGTAGTAAATTATTTTTTTTTATTTCAAAAATAAAATCACTCATTTAATCAGAATAGGACTATATATGACTATAATTTCTGTATTTAATAACAAAAAAACTTATAGGGCGGAATATAGAAAAATGCCAAATATGCAATTTCCTAATTCTGCCCTATTTGTAGCAACAGACCATTGCTATTAATTAAAATAGCAGTTTGTTATAAAATGACATATATAATATAAAATACATTTTAAATAATATTCAATTTTAGAAATTTTAGGCAAAAACATTATTTTTGAAGTTTAAAAAATAAGATTTCTGTTTGAATATTTAGAATTACGAATATATATATATATATATATATATATATATATATATATATATATATATATATTATATACATATATATATATACATATATATATATATATATATATATATATATATATATTATATACATATATATATATACATATATATATATATATATATATATATATATATATATATATATATATATATATATATTAAATACATATATATATATATATATATATATATATATATATTATTGGTATTTAAACGAAATAGGGCTCTAGGGCGAAATTATGGTGTTTTACCTTATTTGTATTATGTTTTAAAATTTATTATCTATTTCATTATTATAGTCCAAAGTTCATAGTTCAAAGTAACGAACAAAATTATTTACCTGTTTCCATCATTACTACACCGAAAAAATTATAGGTTGTTCAAACATATAATTTTAGCTGTTGAAATATTGTTATATAATACAATAATAATCTTCAATTGAAAATGTATTCTTTCCTCTATTATTTTTTTTTTCAATTTAGAAACTGTTGAATTAATTTTAATGAGAAATTTTACGGCATATAAAACATCTATCTCCTAAAAAAGAGTCTATGAATTATATAACGAGCAGTCGTTGTTTTTTGGGAAAAACATTATTATTATATATTTTGTCACAAAGTCAATGTATATTTGAGCAAAAAAGTTTACTTCGGGCGGTATATTGAACATTAGAGGTTGGTTAACAGGTCACAATCGACCGATCATGCCAATTTTGTATCAGATAGCGTAAGTATATGAGTAGTCTAAAATAAGAGTTTCATTGATTTAAATCTTCTAGTTTTGTAATAAGGGTATACAAATATAAATTAAACGCATACCTCATTGCCAAAAAATATTTATTACGCAGTACAAATATTTCAGAATAATAATTTTCTCCTAAAATAAGCATACACCTGAGAGCGAAATGTAAAATCATTTATTCACTCTCAAATTTTGTATATTAAGCAAAGAACATAAGGAGAAATTTTAATTGAAATGTAAAATAATTTAACAGTTTTTTTGGAGATGGAGTTTAAGCATTAGAGAAAGCTTGAATAGATCTGCAGAAAACTATATTTTAAATACATATATATATATATATATATATATATATATATATATATATATATATATATATATATATATATATTATTGGTATTTAAACGAAATAGGGCTCTAGGGCGAAATTATGGTGTTTTACCTTATTTGTATTATGTTTTAAAATTTATTATCTATTTCATTATTATAGTCCAAAGTTCATAGTTCAAAGTAACGAACAAAATTATTTACCTGTTTCCATCATTACTACACCGAAAAAATTATAGGTTGTTCAAACATATAATTTTAGCTGTTGAAATATTGTTATATAATACAATAATAATCTTCAATTGAAAATGTATTCTTTCCTCTATTATTTTTTTTTTCAATTTAGAAACTGTTGAATTAATTTTAATGAGAAATTTTACGGCATATAAAACATCTATCTCCTAAAAAAGAGTCTATGAATTATATAACGAGCAGTCGTTGTTTTTTGGGAAAAACATTATTATTATATATTTTGTCACAAAGTCAATGTATATTTGAGCAAAAAAGTTTACTTCGGGCGGTATATTGAACATTAGAGGTTGGTTAACAGGTCACAATCGACCGATCATGCCAATTTTGTATCAGATAGCGTAAGTATATGAGTAGTCTAAAATAAGAGTTTCATTGATTTAAATCTTCTAGTTTTGTAATAAGGGTATACAAATATAAATTAAACGCATACCTCATTGCCAAAAAATATTTATTACGCAGTATAAATATTTCAGAATAATAATTTTCTCCTAAAATAAGCATACACCTGAGAGCGAAATGTAAAATCATTTATTCACTCTCAAATTTTGTATATTAAGCAAAGAACATAAGGAGAAATTTTAATTGAAATGTAAAATAATTTAACAGTTTTTTTGGAGATGGAGTTTAAGCATTAGAGAAAGCTTGAATAGATCTGCAGAAAACTATATTTTGTTTGGAAGAGTTAAAAAAAACCCTTAAAAACAGATTTAATATAATTTCATTATTCCTCTAATGATGATGGTAAGAACAAGAAGGCTAATTTTGCAACCTGCTAGTGGTAGTTCCATATTTGAAGTCAGACAAGGATATTGTACTGCACTAAATTTCCACTTGGGAAGATTATAAATAATATTGTTTTAGAAAAACCAACAAAAATTCTCAATGGGCGTTCTTTTGGATGCAGAGACACACACATGGGTTCTCCAACAACAGGCACGCAGGAACCTTAAATTTCCGGACACGACACACAACAAATCACGGTAAACGCACATCTCTGGATTTTGTATAATGCGATGTACTATACTGCGATGTACTTTAAAAATATAATTTTAAATCTGGCTACACTTATGGACATAATTACCTCTAAATTGGCAACAGTCTGGGGATGCGGGTTGGACTGGCCACACAATTAAGCTGCGCAACGATGCCCGGAAGACGCAACAATAACAGCTACTTTGTAATAAGCATAAACCGGCAACCTTCATAATTGTACTGAAATTCAACGGCTGCAGGGTTCCTTTTGAAGGAAATAACACCATGACAGGAGAAAGGGCACCAGCATCATTATGTTTTTGGTTTTGTTTTTGTCGATTTTCTGATTTTGTCGCATAATTAAAATAGATGCGACAAAATTTTAGAAAATTATGTCTGAATAAAATATCCCACAAAGACATATATGGATAATGATTTGACGAGATTCGACATTTCGCTATAGGGTGTCTAAAAAAACACATTTACATTTGTGCCGCGGATTCTTCAAAAGATGAGAATGAAATTTAACATTGAAACATAAAATTTATTTAAAATTAAAAGTAGATACTTTGACATTAAAAGTTTGTAAATACACTAATTTTCATACATGCACACTAGGGTGTCATTTATTTTTGAATATCCAAAGGATTGTTTATTATTACTTAAAAATAGGTGTGCAACATTTTTATGAATTTAATAATCGGGAACACGTGCCGCAATAGTACTGGGAGTTCATATTTTAAATATGTTTGCGAGAAAAAACATTAAATGTAATCGGATGTTCGTCATTTTTCCGTGCTATTTTTTTTACAGCAAAGAATATTTTTTAAAAATATAAACACAAAATATTGGCACAACCAGGGCCGTTTTAGCAAAGTTTATTTACTAAACATTCTTTTATTATAAACAACTTTTTTATTATATTAAGGACATTTTTAAAATATTTTACTTATACAAGAACTATTTTTATTGTTTTTTTTTGAAATGCAAACTCATAATTCCTTCTATTTTTTCCTAATAAAATAAACGAATTCAAAATTGTTATGAATTGCATTCATTGAGGTATTCATATTAATTTTTTTTTGAGGCAAAGCAACGCAGCCTCTACGTATATTCAATTCATTCGCTGGTATATGCAAAAAATAAAAAACCAGTTCACTAAAAGGAGTATAGAATATGCGACACAAAGTAGGTAGGTATTTGAGTATTTGTGTATGATCGTATGTGGCAACTGCAACTATTTTGAACATTCTATAAATAGATTTTAGGCGTCAATGAAACACATTTGTTTAAATATTAAAGAGTAATAAAAGTTTATATATTATTAAATTCAGTAAAAAAAATATTTTCGTAGAATCATTTGCAACGATGCGAACACAAGCTAATGAGGAAGATCGTTTTATATAAACCTCAAAAAGCAGGGTTGCTAGCATACAATTTTTAGAGATGTAAAAGTTTTCATCGTTTTCGAATTTCTGCAACGTCTTCTCATGGGGCATAGGCTGGTTTTAGCCTATCAATAGATACTGTGATTGGTTTCAAATTGCATAAGCATAATTGCATATGGCGATTTTTGTGGGATTTGCACTTCATCGTCGCGTAAGAATACATAGTTGCAGAAACGTAAATCTTTTGGGACAAAAACGGCTTTTCTTCCATGCTGAGATGTTTCGGTCGGTCTCATATTCTCGAAATGTTGAAGTAGTTTTTGTAGAAACTCGTGTTCATCTACATGATTTGTTGAATTGTTATCCAAAAATTCTCCTGGAAGTCTAATTGCTTGTCCGTAGGCCATCTCAGCTATTGATGCGCCCAAATCTCATTTAACAGCTGTTCTGAGACTTAGTAGAACGGTGGAAAGAATTTCTGTCCAGTTGACATTTTCGCAGTGGCATTTTAGAGCCGATTTTAATACCCTGTGTCAATGTTCTATGAGGCTTTTTTCCAGTAGGTGGTAGGCCGTCGTTCGAATGTGTTTTATTCCTAAAATTTTCGACATTTCATTAAATAGACCGCTTTCAAACTGTCCGCCTTGGTACGTAGTAATGAATTTTGAAATCTGCTGATGATTTTGCGACTGTTTCGGCTGTGATATCCAGAATAGGAATGGCTTCGATCCACCGCGAATATCTATCATACAAGTAACACAGTAGGCGCAAGCATTTGACTGAGATAAAGGTCCCACAATATCGATATTCAAATGCTCAAAATGCTTATCCGGGACTGCACACGTATGCAGCTCGCTTTGTGTGTGTCGAAAAATTGTACTCCACTGGCACTCCTGGCAATTCTTTATTAAGTTCCTGATCTCCGAATTCCTTCTTTTCCAGACAAAACATTTCGAAATCAGTTTGGTTGTGGTCTAAATGTCTGGATGTGATAGTGACAATTTTACGTAAAAAATTTGGGATATATGGACGCAATTTACCTGTAGAGTTGTCGCAGATAATCACGCTGCTTGAATTATTCATCTTATATTTAGCCAATGTTGAATTCGATTCAAGCATGCTTTCTAATTCTCTGCTTTTGACCTGTTCAACATGCAGAATTGTGTAGTCGATTGGAGATGGAGTCTGAATAGTTTCGGTGCTTGAGAGCATGTCCGCCACCACGTTGTCTGCTATCGGCGGTGCAGACAACGTGGTGTTGTATATTTGTATATAAAAAACCCCAGGGGCTGTCAGTCTTAGCCAATTATTTGTTGCAATACAGCTCCCATTGCCTTGTCCGATGAATCAGTCATCAGCGCAATTGTAACACCTTTAACCGGAAAAGACAGCAGAGCGGCATCTGCCAGTTGTTTTTTTTTAACGTCTCGAAGGCTACCTCGGTGTCTGATGTCCATTTCAGTTTGGTTCTGTCACGTTTTTTGCATGACCCCATAATTTGTTGTAAGGGTAGCTGAATTTCGGCGGCATTCGGTAAAAATCGGCCATAACATTTACGGTTCCTATCACACAAAAGACAATTTGTGTAATTTTACGATCATAAAGCGAGGAAACTTGTTTCACGCGTTTAAAATTGAATCTTTAATGTTTAAATTTAAACTTTAAGAATCAACAATATGTGTGTAAAATTGAACATTAAAATATGGAAAATTACCCTATTTTGTTGTGAAACTTAAACATAAAATGTGTAATATTATTTTCTAAAATTAAATATGTGTACAATTAAACATAAAATGTTTAATATGTACGGGGGTTGCGTTTCCGAAATGTTTAAGTATAATGTTGCTTAGAGAACATCAATGCATTGATTTTTGGATCAACTTTCTTGATTTTCTTTATTATATAAATTATTTTTATAATCAAAATCATATGATCAGAAAAGTAAATGCATTGATGTCAGTTTTTCATGCACACAAAGCTAAAATGATACCCGTTCATTTCGTTCACAACCTAAAAATAAAAAAAAAATATTAAAATAATAACAAAAACACTTTGGTTTCGTTTCTTTGTCGGTGACGGTTGTTTTTGTTTTAGCGCATGCATTTGTGATTAGAACAGTGTTATTTAAAAATTAAAACAAAGTAATATAAATTTTATAAAGTGTAGTGTACATTGTTCTACATTATTGTCTAACAATTGATTTAACGAATAGTTAATCTGCAATTATACAACTAATTGCACACTAATATTGTAATAATTGCATAAAATAATTCTGTTGCATGTAAATTGTTATTGTTATTTTGTGTTTTCCAATTCTTCTTTGTGCTATATTTGTTTACGCTAAACTCTTGTTGTGTTGTAAGTGTGTTCAAAATCAATAGCATTAACCCCAGCCTACCTTTTATGTTTTTTTAGCACTAAATTCTTTACTTTGTGTTTTTCGATAGTTTTTTACTATGGATTTCTTATCAGTTGAAAACTTCGCTGCCTGCTCACTGAGGGACAAATGTAAAGTCAGAACATTTTAAACTCAATGTTTTCCTGTTCTAGTCCCTGTGGTCAATTGTACCATGCTACATGTTCTAATATTTCTATTGGATGCACTAAATTTTTATGTTCAGTGCACTCAGGCCTACAGTGGTACAGTCCTACTTGTAGACCTCTTTCTCCATCTGTTTTTTTTTTTTTTTTAATTAAAAACTTTGGTGAAAAACTTAGTATTTTAAATTCAAACTACAGTGAAATATTAAATTCGTTAAACGAATTGAGCTCAATAGTAGAAATCGGTGATACTGCAAATAAGCCGGACTGTATTGAAGATAATACAGCTATTATTAATGAATCAGTCTCTGATAATGAACCTTCAACTAAAAAAGTTGAAAAAACAACGCAAACGAAAATATAATAATAAGGCTAAACGTTGTTCCCAAAGAACTCCTATTACCCCTTCTGTTCCTTCTATTAGTCCATCACTAATAGCAGTTACACTGCCCAAAACAACCACAAGTGGTAAGACACCAGTTAGTTCAACGTTAAAGGCAATCCCAAAATTAAAAAGAATTTTTATATCTCGGTTGATGCCGGACACCACAACAGAAAATATTATAAAAATGAATAAACTCGTGCAAATTGATACTTACATTTCTTGTAAAAAATTCGGAAACAGCCATCTTTTACTTTGTCAATTGCGGAAGAACATGCTGCGGCCGTTATCAGTTCAAATCTGTGGACTGATAACATCTTTGTTTCCGAATTCAAAACCAAAAGAAACATTAAAAAACTAAAACAGTCCACCAAAATCCAAAAAACTTAAGCATATCTCCCTTTACTACCAAAACGTAAGGGGATTGCGTTCAAAGACTCGGGATCTCTTTTTATCGACTCAGAATTTCACAAACGATATCATCGCGCTTACTTAAACATGGCTAAATAAGAGCTTTTCAAACGTTGAATTATTTGATAATTCATTCAATGTTTTTAGAAAAGATAGATTTGACATCGAAGAATCTCCAGTCGGTGGTGGTATATTAATAGCAATAAGGAACAATTTAATAAGTTCCAATTGCTGCTTCATTAGAGCTTATTTGTGTTAGGATTGTACTTCACAATTCCTGTGTATATGTTTTAAACGCTTACATTCCTCCGAAAAGTAGCGTAGAAGTCTATGAAACCTTATATAAGTCCATAGATTTTGTATTGGAAATGCTTAATAGTTCTCATGATATTATACTTTTTATTGATTTTAATTTATCAGATTTAATATGGAATAACTCTGACGACGACACATATTTCTGTGCGTTTAACTCTAAATCTCGACAAGAACAGATTTTTGTTGACACTATATCATCTGACTTACAACAAGTAAGTTGTATTACTAATTGTCTGAAACGAGAACTTGACTTAGTATTTACTACAGATAGTAACAATGTTGTAGTTACAAATTCGACGAATGTTCTAATGGACATTGATGCATATCATCCGCATCTAACAATATTTTATCAATCTGATAGAGCGAATATCATTAATAGTAAATCTGCAGACAAGGCTTATGAATTTAATTTTAAAAAAGCCAACTTTTCATTGTTAAATGAATTGTTCTCTGCTAAAATTGATTTAATATCAGACTATATTAATGATAATGAACTTGATGTTGCAATAAACTATTTCTACCATGAACTCTACCATGAACTCCAGAAACAAAATGTTTCTGGAATTCCAGTCTAGATCTAAAATTCTTTACTCAGTGTAAATTTGATAAAATGAAGATACAAATTTTATCAGATCCAAAGAAGTTCTGGGGTTTCATCAATACTTAAAAAAGAGCGATGGTTTTCCTGCTTCTTTTAAAAATAATGATGGATTCACTAGCAACCCTAATGTCATATGTGGCCTATTTGCAAACATGTTTAAACAATCATTCTCTAATGATTCTTTTATAACCGATGTTAATTATTTTGATTACATGCATTCTGCTCCTAAAACTCCATTAGTCTCTATATCATTTTCTCCGGAGCAGATTTCGACGATTGATGATGATTTTAGTTCTGGACCAGACGGTATCCCAGCAACAGTTATAAAGAAATGTTGTACTTCGTTATGTAAACCACTTTGTTCTATATTTAATAAATCAATAAATGAAAGTAATTTCCCAATATTTTGGAAAAACTCATTTAAAAGCCCAATTTTTAAAAAGGGGTGTAAAAATGATGTAAATAACTATAGGCCAATCGCTAAATTGTCATCAATACTGAAATTGTTTGAACGTATTGTATATGATCAAGCTAAAAACCACTGTAGAGATGTAATTACCTCACGTCAGCACGGATTTGTATCCGGAAGATCCACAATATCTAATCTATTAGACTTCACTTCATTTGCAATAAGTTCAATAGAATCAGGAAAACAAGTCGACTGCATTTCACAGATTTCAGTAAAGCTTTCGATAAACTTCCTCATAACTTAATGTTATTCAAACTAAAGATACTGGGATTTCCCGTATTCTTTGTTAAGTGGATATGATCCTATTTATCTGTATGGTCTCCTTTCTACAAGACATCGTGATGTTCTTTTTTATGTACCTTATAGTAGAACTAATTATGTTGCTGCTTGTCCACAGTATAATATAAATCTGTCAAAAAATCAACTCAAATGTACACTAAAACTATAATGTAACAAATGCATGTGTTGTTCACGAGCCCAACTAATTTTGTGGGTAAATATTTTCCAGCATTATGCTGTGAAAGTGTAAGCTAGCTGTATTAGCTAAAACTCGATTATAATATTCATGAATACAAAATTCATATAAAAATGTTTCTAAAACCATTGTCTTTTGGTTTATAGTTAAGTGATGTCCCTTGTTTATAGGTGTCTTTACTGCAAGCTAGTTTAATTAGAATAAATAAGCATTGATTGGCGTCATTTTCACTACAGATTAATAGTCGCAAGTTTCAACAAGATGTGCTTAAAATTCAACAAAGCTTGTAAGAATAAACAAATGATATGTAAATTTACTACGTTTAAACGTTCGGCATATTAAAATTAAACATTTTGTGCTTAATATCACACAACAAAGGTTTAAAAATGCAAATAAAATGTATATGTACATGTAAATAGTTGTGACATTAAACAATAATTGTCTAAATCGTTTTTTACACACACATATGCGCATATATGCACAAAATTCGCAAATTTACACAAACAAATACACACTTTTACGTATTAATTTTAAACTCAGTTTTTAGAGTGTATAAAGCTCCGTAGATCCTTTACCTGTGTAGGTTTCTTGCATGACTAAATAGTATCAACTTTGCGTGGGAGTGATTTAACATCGTCTCTAATAACAAGATGACCCAAAAATTCTACCTGGTAATTCCACATCAAATTGACAGGGTTTTAAATTTTTTTCTTCGATTTTCATGAAATTTAGTTTACACCGTTGAATATATAAAAAAAAAATTTTGTTTTTGAAATTCGAAAATTTTACAAAAATATGATGCTTCAAAAAATCACAACTTTTCTTTATAGAGGTAACTTCGAAAGCCATTATCTTATTATTATAAAATGGATGTTTTTGGTGTCTATTATTCTAAGAATTGAATGTAGTTTTTGATTCCGGTTTAAAATATTTTTTTCTAATTCGGTTTATAATTATTATGTTATTGTAAAATTTTCGAACTCGAACGAAGTAATATTAAATAACTGCCACTTAAGAAAGTACAGTGCGTTTGATTTTAATAAAAAAACGGTTATGACGTAATAAGAGATCGGAGGTCTTGTCAATACCACGATATTGCATTAATTTATTAGGAATTGAGCAATTATTTTTCGAAATGATCTTTTTTCATTAAAATCAAACGCACTGTAATTATGTATGTGCTTTGAGAAATAATTAAAAAAATTATACCTCTATTAAAGCACAAAACACCTCAACAATTTTAACAAAAACCATCAAAACATTGACCAAGGTAATTTTGAATCAAAAGTGATGTAAATCGAAAAAGTGAAGTTTGAAAATTTAACTAACAAGTTTACTAAAAAAAAATCTAAAAAAAATATGGATTAAAAACTAAAATAAAATTTAACAAATTAATTACAGATATTTATTAGAAATGATCAAACGTAATTTTGAATAAAGTGTAAAGACCTTACCAAAAGTCTTTATGATAATTGCCCTTGTAATTGATAAAAAGGTATTATATACAAAAAAACATTTCTCCCTTATATCGAAGATCATCTCTCCAAATTTTAGATATTATATTAATAAATAAAGGACCTAATTTTGAAAAAATTTAGCGAAATCAAAATAGCTGTTTTTTCGAAATTCGAGTTCGAAAATTTTACAATAACATAATAATTATAAACCGTATTAGAAAAAATATTTTAAACCAGAATCAAAAACTACACTCAATTCTTAGAATAATAGACACCAAAAATATCCATTTCACAACATTATTGACCTAGATAATGGCTTTCGAAGTTACCTCTATAAAGAAAAGTTGTGATTTTTTAAAGCATCATAATTTTGTGTAATTTTCGAATTTCGAAAAAAATCTACTTATATTTATTTTTTTATCTACTCAAAGGTGCAAACTAAATTTCAGAAAAAAGAAAGAAAAAAATTCAAAGATCCATTTGGTTTACGTGAGTAGTGCTGGGGACTGGCCCAGAGAGTAATTTATCACAATTCTCTAAGCTCTCTTAAAAAACGTTTTAATATTAGTTCGCAATGTGTTTGCTGTCAAAATTTCGAAATAATGTTTTAAACTTTATCTTACTGAAATTTTTAGGAATATTTTTTAAAATTTGTTTATGAAATATTTGATTTAAATGGATGGAATTGTACGCAGAGATTTACAATTTCATACATATAAAATGTAGTGGTGCTAGATGCAAAATCAAACAAAATTCTTAGCATCTGATATACGCATTATGGGAAAACATGATGGGGAAAATTGCATTGCGTAATCTGCTGGTGTGTATCTGGGTTAAAAAATTCAAATATACATCCGTCGTCAACGTATGCTTCTGAGCGACTGAACTGAAATTTTTGAAAATTTGACATGAACAATAATAAAAAATGCGACACCCTACAGCTACTCCTTATCAAAATTAAATTTATAATATTACATGTCTTTAAAATAAATACATATGTATTTGATTTACGTCCAAAAGCATATGTATTTATTTTTACTAAACTGATGTAGTTGTTTTTGTATGGAAAATTACTACATATTTTAACAGCTTTTCTATATAAAATTTCAATACACATTGTTACGAAAATTCAGTCTACGGAAAACTGTTCTACGAGTTCGTATCGCTGGATTGTGTACAAAATAAAAACGCACTAATATTTGGTTTTAACTAGTATTAATTAACTTTATTTATTTAAATAACAACTTAAAGAATAATCTTTTATATCAACTGCTGAATCTATACAATTAAGCTTAACAATGTTCACTCACGAGACGCACTAGTTCACTATCAAATCACAACTGAAGTGCTGTACCTCAGATGCGGCTCCCTTATATACTGCATGCATTAGTTCGACACGTTTCGACAAGCTTCGACTTGTTTCGAGAACCTTCTACTCGTTTCGTGAATGACGCATACTATTGGCATCTCATTCGCACTCATGTGTTTTAATGCGCTGATCTTCCATCTCTTTCTCATACACTGCCTCAGTGCTCTCAATGATCTTCCGTCTCTTTCTAAGACATGCTTAGTGCGCTGAATTGTCTTGCGTCTCATTAATTATTGTTGATTGCATGCGCTATGGGGTAACACTGCCCTCCACCTAAATCTGTACGTCCCGAACAGCTGTTAATCCTCTCTCTCTCCATACGGTGCCAACTTTTCCAAATGCACCACTCTCACTTTTCGTCCAACGCCCGCAGTATTCTGAATCCGATACACAATGTCATTTATCCAATGTTTAATTATCCTGTACGGTCCTTCCCGGTGTGTTTGTAGTTTTGAATTTATCAAATTCACTCGTGGCGGGCTACAAAGCATAACCAGATCTCCTTCCTTAAACCCCTCAGAGTTTGCTATCAAGTCGTATCTAAACTTTATCTTATTACTTGGAATTTGTATCCTCTGCCTTAAGGACTGATGCAACTCGTCTCGGTCATCACTTTTTCTCTTAACCAAAACACTTTTTGGAATCGGCTTTTGGCCATCCATTGCAGTACGTTCGCAATGTGCTTCTACGTTGTATTGATTTATCTTACCGCAACTTCTGACGGGTTTTATTTTTGCATATACAAATTGCTTACATCTGTGAATCCAATAGGCGACTGAATTCTGATATCCGACCCAATAGAAACGTTTTCTGACTTCTTGAACCGTTTTATTAATGCTCAAGTGACATCCATTGGATCCACAATGGCATTCAAGTACTATATCTTTAATTCTGATTTGGGAACAACAATTAAATTTCGTGCAGATCTGCCATTTTCAGTTTCCCAAACACGGTACAAACAACCATGTTGTAGCTTCAGGCTTTGCCACTGCGCCCAATAAGCCCTGCCTATTAGACTGTTAGATGCTAACTCTTTCCATAATGGTTTTCTTTGTTGTTCCTTGATCGTCCTAATTTTTGCGATGTCGGGGTCCTTCTTTGGATCATTTCGTATTTGCTCTAGAGTCCATTGATCAACTACCATGACATTTAACGAACAAATGTGAATTATGTTCGTCTTTTCTTCTTCCGTCTAGCATTCTCTGGATTCCATTTTACACACTCGTGCCGACACAGTGCCCGAATTGCCATGATGTTCCCTGGCGTTATTTTGGCAATCCTCAGGTCTCTTTTCTGGTCGGTATCCTTTAGGTGGTTGCAGATTTACACATTTACGTCTTTCACGACAGTCGCGTGCCATATGTACATATTTTTCACAGTTATAGCATTTACCTTTCAATTGGGTATTTCTGTTGGCAGCATAATGTTCGGATTTAGCGCTGACTTTGGACGCTCTACTTACTCCTTGACATAAATTTTCTCTCTCCTCATCTAGTACACGTTTCTCCATCGCTGGTTGGCACAATGTAAACGTTATCTCCTGCGTAAGCGCTGTGGTGACCGTTTCCATAAATGTCACCTTCGGCATGGTCATTGCTGCCCGTTTTGTCTCAGAATCACGTATGCCATCAACGAACGCATTTATCTTGCACATTTCCAAGAAATCACACGCTGAATCGGAATACGCCAAATGTGCAAGTCTCTCAACATCCGTAGCATATTCCCGCAACGATTCGCCATTATTTTGCCTTCGGAACTTCAGCTGTATTCTATAAATCGGTGTCATGTGGTCACTGCAATATTTTCGTTGCAGTGCACCCATGACCGCTAAATAACTGTTTCGATCACTTTCAGGAACAGTCTGCAATACTTCGGCTGCGCCTCCTTTAAGCGCCACGATAAGTGTGGCTACGCTGTACTCATTATTCCATCTATTACTTACAGCCGTGGTCTCAAATTGCAGCTTGAAAATGTTGAACGCTGTGGTTCCATCGTAAATCGGCGATTTTAGCCTCGTAAGACTAACAACATGCTGTGTAGGTCCATTTATCTGCAACACGTGCAAATCTTTTTTTATTTCCGGGATTTCTTTGTCTATACCATTTTCCAATCTTTGAATTTTATCATCAATATCATTTATATGCGCTTCAAGTTCATTTACTTTGCCATGTAGTGTATTAGAAACTTCCAGAAGCTGCTTAGAATGTTCTTGAAGCTGTTCAGAATTTTTCTGAAGTTTCTGTTCTATTTTGTTAGCATTTTCTACAAGTTCGTGCTTCAAGTCTAATTTGAGCTGGTTTGAATTTTCTTGAAGTTTCTGTTCCATTCTGGTCGAATTTTCTTGGAGCTGTTTTGAATTTTCTAGAAGTTTCTGTTCCAATTTGCTGGAATTTTCTTGTATTTCTGTTTTAAGTTGATTTGAATTTTCTTGAAGCTGTTGTTGTATTGCTCCGAGCAACTGGCTCATATCAAAACTTTGGGACTGTACTTTTTGCTCCGTGTCCACACTTTTCGATGACGCTGTTGGAGCTTTCACTTCAAACTCGTGCTCTGCGAGGTCAATGCCTTGGTTCTCTAATTCTTCCATTAGACGCTTTTGTATCTCTACTTTCGTACCAACAGTTGGAAGATTATTAATCGCCAGCTCCTTCTTTAGCTGGTCGACTTTAAGTTGTTCGAATTTAACCATTTTGTATCACAATCCCACTTCTGACACCAATGTTACGAAGATTCAGTCTACGGAATACTTTTCTACGAGTTCGTATCACTGGATTGTGTACAAAATAAAAACGCACTAATATTTGGTTTTAACTAGTATTATTTCAACTAGTATTAATTAACTTTATTTATTTAAATAACAACTTAAAGAATAATCACTTATATCAACTGCTGAATCTATACAATTAAGCTTAACAATGTTCACTCACGAGACGCACTAGTTCACTATCAAATCACAACAGAAGTGCTGTACCTCAGATGTGGCTCCCTTATATACTGCATGCATCAGTTCGACACGTTTCGACAAGCTTCGACTTGTTTCGAGAACCTTCTACTCGTTTTGTGAATGACGCATGCTATTGGCATCTCCTTCGCACGCATGTGTTTTAATGCGCTGATCTTCCGTCTCTTTCTAACACATGCTTAATGCGCTGAATTGTCTTGCGTCTCATTAATTATTGTTGATTGCTTGCACTATGGGGCAAATTACATCTTTTCGTAACAATATGTATTAAAAAAACTATATTTTGTCTTTACTTATACGTCCAGAAATATGTAGAGAAATTTCTACATATGCCTTTAATTTTACAATTATATGTAGTTATTTTACTTGGTTGTGATAATTAATAAAATAAAATATTTATTTTTAATAATTCCGAAAATTATATGAATGAATATTTTTTTAATATCAAAAATAAGATACAAGAATTATAAATCTGAAAAATATTAAGTTGTATAGTACAAATACAACTAAAGATTGTTACGTACAACCACAAGACCAATCCAAACATAAATAAATAAATAAAAATATAAATAAAACAAATATTCGCCTCTCAACACGGCATCACTTTTGTATTACTTTGTTACAATAACCTCACTTCGTTCGATTAACACATAAAAGCGGTCTGTTTTAGTTTTATGCATCATGGTCAGTCCAGATGTGGAGCGTTCTGATACATGCTGAGTTATGGGCAGTTGTTGGTGGAAAAATTAAAAAGACCGAAGAATCGACTGCGGAGGAGTCGGCTGCGTTTGACGCCAAAGATGAAAAGGCACTCGCAACGATAATGCTATCGATAAAGTAATCACAAATCAACCACGTGAAGCATTGCAGCCCTTCTGCTGAGGCATGGAGCAAATTGCGCGAAATTTTCCAGCTACAAGGTCCAGTGAGAAAATTACATTGTTTAAAAAATTGTTGTATCTCCGTCTGTCCGAAGATGGGAATATGCTGTATCATGTACATGACTTCTATGATACAAATGAAAAACTTGCAGAAATTGTTGTAGATGTTCCTGACGAAATGCTCGTCATCATACTCTTGTCAAGCTTGGCAAAGTCGTACGAAAACTTTGTAGTTGTCATAGAGACGCGGGATATGTTGCCTACATTGAGTGCTCTCGAGGTTAAATTATTGGAAGAGTGTGAACGTAGACGCGAGAAAAATGTAGTGGCCGAGTGTGAAAGCGGTGCACAGGCATTTGTTACACAAACGCACATAAAAAAAAATGCAAATGTAATAATGAAAGCAGCAACTACGAATATAGGAATAAACACGCAAATGCCAAGTGTTATAATTGCAGGCGACGCGGGCATTTCGCCGCAAAGTGTAAAAATCCGAAAAAATGTATACAAAAAGAACAACAAGAAAACAGAACTGAACAATCGTTCTCTATGCTATGTTCTGCTTTCTCGCAGTCTCTTGAGCGTGAATCGTGGTGCGTTGACAGTGGCGCAACTGCACACATGTGTTGTAATCGTTCATTCTTTTCAACATTCAAAGAGCAGAAAGAGAGGATAAAATTGGCAGGCGAAAACTACATCGAAGCAGATGGGCGAGGAGATGTTCGTGTTGAATGCGAGGGAGTTCGTTTTATACTTCGAAATGTTTTATACGTTCCTGCATTGCAAAACAATTTCATTTCAGTAGGCAGAGCAGTTGACAATAGACTGACAGTCATTTTTGATAAACAACAAGCAAAAATCAAGAACAATTTTGGCAGTGTTGTTGTAAAAGCAAATTAAATGAACGGGCTTTTTGTATTCGAAAATAAAACAAACAAATGTTTTTATGCCAATGCAAAAATAGAGGATGCAATCAGTTGGCATCACCGATACGGCAATCTTAATTTTGCAAGTCTAAGAGAAATGTCAAATAAACAATTGGGCATGGACTTAAAATTAAACACAAAATTTCTGACGACGAGGTGTGCGTAATGTGCGCAAAAAGTAAGATTTGTGTTCAGCAGTTTCCAAAAGTGTCTGAGAGCCGTTCGCAGGAGTTGTTGGATGTTGTGCACTCCGATGTATGTGGGCCTATAAACACGAAGTCGACAGGTGGCTCCCGATACAAGAAAATAAAAGTCTTGCGTAGCGACAATGGTGGTGAGTACATTGGAAAGGAGTTTTGCAAATTTTTGGATTACAATGGAATTGATCAACTCACTGTCCCACATTCGCCGCACGGTGAACAAAATGATGAAATTTTTGAACAAAACGCAATTTTTTTATTTTTAAATTTTCAAATTTATTTTTTATTGTTACATAAATAAAAGACGCAGTAAAAATAATCTGTAACCATTTTTCTTATAACATTAACAGTTTAAGAGATATGAGCCTTCAAAGTTAGGAACAAAATTGCATTCCATACAAAAATATATGGAAATACATATTGGAACACTACTAAAATATCTTTGCATATCCTCTCAAATCCTTAAAATTGTTTTTAGGTTTTTACAAAATACACATTCTGAAAAAAAGTTTCCGGTTTGCTCCGGTTTACAAGAAAATTGTTGTAAAATACTACCATTTTCGTTAGAAATTTTGATTTAAAGCGTTTAGTGTAATAATTTTATATCAATTAAACCTACAGATATTCTTCACACGCGCTAACTTTTTTCTAATCATAATTAATGTGGTAAAAAATAAAAAAAATTTCATAGCGATATCTTTCCCGGATTAGGAGAAATTACGTGTCAAAAATTACCTTTTTTATTCTAATTTCTTACATTTGTGCCTTTTTTGTAAATTTATTCCAAGGACTAAGCGATATTCTCTGTTCGCATTAACTTTTCTCGAATCACAATTAATGTGGTAAAAAATAATAAATATATCATTCCGATATCGTTCCCGGATTAGGAGAATTTACATGGCAAAATTACCATTTTGTATACATTTGTTACTCTCTTTGTACATTTATACCAAGGACTGCAAGCGATATCCTTCATTCTCACTAACTTTTTTCTAATCACAATCAATGTGGTAAAAAATGAAAAATATATCATCCCGATATCGTTCCCGGATTAGGAGAAATTCACTTGGCAAAAATTACCATTATTCATTCATTTGTTCCTTTTGTAAATTTATTTCAGGGACTGCAAGCGATATCCTTCGTTCGCACTAACTTTTTTCTAATCATATTCAATGTGATAAAAAATCAAAAAAGTATGATCCCGATATCTTTCCCGGATTAGAAGAAATTACATGGCAAAAAAAAAAAAAGTTTTATTCTAATTTTTTTGTAAATTAATTTCAAGGACTGAAAACGATATCCTTTGTTCGCAGTAACTTTTTTTTAATCATAATAAATGTGGTAAAAAATATTGCCCTGATATCGTTCCCAGATTAGGAGAAATTACATGGCAAAAATTACCATTTTATTTAGTGATTTCATAAATATGTACCTTTTTTGTAAATTTATTTTAAGGGCTGCAATTTCATAAATATGTACCTTTTTTGTAAATTTATTTTAAGGGCTGCAAACGATACCCTTCATTAACACAAACTTATTTCAGATCACTATCAATGTGGTCAAAAAAAAAAAATAAATTATACCGATATCGGCTCCAGATTTTAAAAAATCACAAGTAAAAAATGTCCACAAAATTCTCGAAGTTAAATTATTTTTACATAACTTTTGCGAATCAATAGAAGACATTTTGTAAAGCATAACTATACCCTGATATATTTTTATTAAGTAAAAAAAAATCAACGAAATCTACCGATTTGTTTTGAAGTTATATAATTTTGTTGAAAAAAAGTGCTTTTTTGTTCACCGTGCGCTGCAACATAATGGAGTGGCGGAACGTGCCAACCGCACCATCGTAGAAATGGCGAGGAGCATGCAGGTCTGAATGAACAGCTGTGGGCAGAGGCGGTAGCCACCGCAGTGTATATACTTAACCGATCGGCAACCTTAGCACTTACTGACAAAACACCATACGAAGCGTGGTCAGGAAGGAGACCAAATGTCGCACATTTTAAGATTTTTGGCTCCTTGGCGATTTCACTTGATAAACATCAAACGAAAAAATTTAGACCAAAGGTCAAAGAACTTGTCATGGTTGGTTATTCGGATACACGCTGCTTGCTAATCGTACTTGGTCATTAATTGATTTACCGTCCAATAAATATGCGATTGGATGCAAGTGGGTGTTTAGTCTCAAACGCGATAAAGACGGTATAGTGCAGCGGTTCAAAGCGCGCCTGGTGACAAAAGGGTGCAGTCAGCAATTCGGTGTGAATTACTTGGAGACATTTTCGCCAGTTGTCAGATATGCAAATATTCGTCTGGTAATTGCGCGGGCCTGCGAGTATAAATTGTTTTTGCACCAAATGGATGTTTCGACGGCCTATCTGAATAGCGAGCTATACGACATCGTCTATATGATACAGCCAGCACATTTCGCAGACGAAGAATTTCCAAATCGCGTCCTTAAATTACACAAATCGATATATGGCTTAAAGCAGAGCGGACGCGAATTGAACAGTAAACTTGATGCGGTCTTGAAGGAGCTTGGGTTCATGCCGTGCATTAGCGAGCCGTGCATATACACAAGAAATTCAAAAGGTAACTTTAACATAATTGCAGTTTATGTAGACGATTTAATTTTTGCGTGCTCGAATAAGTCAGAACTTATAAATATTAAAGCTCGAATCGCAGATGAATTTGAAGTTGTAAATGGCGGTGTGTTAAAGCATTTTTTTGGGGATAGAAATATATCGTGAAGGCGAAACTGGTGCTGTTACTATTTGCCAACAGCAATATATTAAGAACCTCCTCAAGCAGTATTCTATGGATAATGTTGCAACACCTTTGCAACCGGCTTTTCAGGTTAAATGTTCGGATGAAAATTGCAAGAAGGTGAATCTGACAGAATAATAATCATTAATAGGCACACTCATGTATCTTGCGATGAGCACACGACCTGATATTTTGCATTCTGTGTGTAAGCTCTCACTGCGCAATATAGATCCGCAGAGCACCAAGAAACTGCGAAGCATGTCCTACGTTACATAAAACGTACGCCTGAATTGAAACTTCATTTTTATAAAAATGGAAGACTGATCGAATGCTTCGTCGATGCTGATTGGGGTGGCGACGCCAGCGATAGAAAACCATATACGGGATTTGTGTTTGTTGCAGCTGGAAGCGTTTTTTCATGGGAATCAAGAAAACAACAGATGGTCGCTTTAAGCAGCATGAAAGCTGAATATGTCGCTCTTTCGACTGCCACTAAAGAAGCAGTTTATATTAAGAAATTGATGAAAGAAATGGGATTTCACATCGATAATCCAATGGTGTTACACAGCGACAACCAGAGTGCGCAATGCTTGGTTAAAAATCCCATCTATCATGCCAGAAGTAAACATATCGACATTAAGTACCATCACATTCGCGATATGTACAAAAACAATGATGTGAATCTGGAATATGTTTGTACTGGCGACATGATAGCTGATATTTTCGAATATTATTTTAAATTGGACATTATTTTTTTATTATTGGTAACGCTAAACATTTGGATTTAAAAATATAAACAAAACTTATGTGTTTTTGAAAGTAAATTATGTTTTCATATTTAGAGACACTTTAATAGGGCTTTTAATTTTAAGATTTTATATAATAAATTCAATTTTAATCAAATTTTATAAAAACAATTCATTTTAAGTGATACATATTTGAGTATACAGGGGAATTTATAGTAAATTCATAGAATATAATTTATAGAAGAATTTATAATAATATGTAAATAATTTATAATTTATTATTAAACTATAATACACAAAATAATTGCATAATACATTTTATGTATTATGAAGTACTCGTATTTCAAAAATAAAAACTACAGAAAACAAAAACATACAACATATTCTGCAATATGTAGAAAACGAATGTCTAATACATTGTGTAGTAAAATCCAGACAAATTAATAAAAATGTATTAAAAAACGATCAAAATGTAGCAGAACTGCATTTTTTCAAAACGAAGACATAAATGAAGTATAATTTACTACATTAATTTTTTCGGTGTATGGACGCGGTTGTAGTTGTAATATGTATTGAACATTTTATTTAAATTAATGGCAGATTTGGAATTATTTTTCATAGCGAAGATGAAGTTTACCATAAACTAGTTTAAACTAAATACATTTTTTGTATATAACATGTAATCTCTAACAAAAAATGATGGTTGTTCACTACTTTATATTTGGCAAAAGATTTTTTTTTTACAAATTAACCAACGCTCAGGGATTCATGCAAAGCACAGTGTTGATCGTAAGAAGGGATGATAGGTTAAAAGGAGGGGGAAAGATGGAGTAGTGTCGGTGAATGTTTGTTTTGAACTTGCCAATATCAAAAATGTCGGTAAAAACGGAAGCAGGGAGATTGTTCCACAAACGTATCGTGCGACTGAATTCTCTCTATAATGCGTGGTTCTGTTGAGAGCCGAGTGGACTCCGAAGGGGTGGGCTTGGTTTGATGCCCGAGTAGAACGGGAGAACACACGACCTGGTGGAATCAGGCCATGTAGTTCCCTCGATCACTTACCGTTGTAGTACCTATAGAACAGGCTTACACACCCAACGGTCCTTCGGTGCTCAAGAGAAGCAATAGACGATGAAATATTTTCATCCCCTATAAAATATATCGCACTTTGTTGAATTCGGTCCAGGAACTCCAAGGAGGATTTTGAAGCCCTTGCCCAAATGTGCGAATTGAATTCCATTTTAGGCCGAATATAGGTAGTGTAGACAGTGCGTAAGTCAGCAAGAGTGAAGTATGTTTTACACCGTTTTAAAAAACCGAGGCACTTGGCAGCTTCTTTCGAGACATTAAATATGTGATCATTCCAACGTAGATCACATTGAATTGCTATGCCCAGAACGTCAAGAGCAGCTGACTGCGCAATATCCACAGCACCCATGTTTAGGGGAGGGAGGGTTGAATCCATTCTTTTGTGAGATAACAGACAACATTGGATCTTGCTTGCATTAAAATCTACTCTATTTACAACACCCCACTCGGTGATTGATTTAAGGTCAGTATTGAGTGTGTCATTCATAGTGCGTCTTTTACTCTCAATCTCCAAAGAATTTGGGCGCTTGTTGAACGAGTATAAATGACAAATGTTACTGTCATTTGCAAATGAGTGAATTGGGTTCTGGTTCAATGACAGAAGGTCATTGATAAAAACCAGAAATAGGGACGGGGATAGGACGGAACCCTGCGGAACTCCAGAATTGATGAAATGTTGTTCTGAAAAAAACACCATCCATCGCAACTCGTATTGAACGACCCTGGAGAAAACTCGATATCCATCGAGTAAAAGATTTCCCGACACCAAATGCAATTAGTTTTGAAACGAGGGCTTTATGCCACACTCGATCAAAAGCCTTGGAAATATCGAGAGCAATAGCCTTACTCTCCCCGAAAAAGTGAACACAATTATTCCACTTTTCGGAGAGGACCGCCATCAAGTCACCTGTGGATCTGGCCCTACGTAAACCATATTGGCGGTCAATGAGCAATTCGTTGTGCTCAAGATAGTTCACAAGGTGGAAGTTAATTACGCTATCCATTAGCTTGGAGAGTGCAGAGCATATTGCAATGGGTCGGTAATTGGCAGGGTTCGTAGCCTCGCCCTTTTTCGGAACTGGCTGGACATTGACAACCTTCCAACAAGATGGAAAAACTCATGTCGTGTAGGAGATGTTAAAAAGGTTATGTAATGGACAAGCCAGCGTTGACGTGCACTTCTTCAACACATGGGCAGATATGCCATCTGGCCCAGATGCTTCGTTAATGTTGAGGTTTGCTAAAACCTTTTTACCTGCCAGAGTTCGAAAATGTATCTCCGGCATTGCAGAAAAAAAAATTCAACGACGGGCAGTGGTTGATTGCTAACTGGGAGCGGTGAATTATTTGCAAATAACTCTGCCAAGAGATTAGCTTTATCATCCGGGTCAGTGAAGGTCTGGCCATTCATAATAAGAGTTGGAGTAGACGATGTCGTCTAATTCTTCACCCTTTTTACGAATGACCAGAAATTTTTAATACCTCTGGGGAAGAGTAAGACCTTTTTACGCGCGTTTTGTTCATGAAGAAACTTTTCGCGCGAGATCACGGCATTACAGCGATTCCTAACCTGTATGCGAAGTCTTTCTGTATCGACATTCTTGTTAGAACGCCAATTTTGAAAGGCTTCCTCTTTCGACCTGACTGCAATCCTGCAAGTCTCATTAAACCAAGAGTGGTCCTTAGGTTTAATGCTTATATTTTTAGAAGGTATGAAGGACCGCATACCTAATAAAATAATATTTTGTACCATTAAAGACGCGGCATTTATGTCTCTGTCAGAGAAACACAATTTCCAATTAAAGTTGCGAAAAAAATCATTTAACGCAACCCAATTGGCTTTTTCGTAAAGCCATACAATCCTTTTCGGGGCTTTAATCGAAGAGGCGCGTAAACTAGAATACGAAAACTCAGCGGAAACAGTACAGTGGTCGGAGTTACCAAGAGGAGCAAGGACTTTTACATCATATTTTTCATGATGTGAAGTCAAGGAAAGTCTAGGAGTTTTTGGCTCTGCCCACCTACGCGTGGGAGGTACATCGGTTCCTTCACCAATTGAGTGAGTTGATTGCACTCTGCAAACAGCTCTACATAACAACCCTCCTGTGTTGATAGACCCGAGTGGCTCAACCATGTGGCGTTGTGTAAAATCGCCGGCAACAACAATTTCACTGCCTGGGAACTGCTCCAATATATTTGATATCGAATCAGATAGAGCTAGATTATTACAGTTAGATACCCTATCTAGATTCGGACTTCTATATAAAAAGAACAAGTGCAGGATGTGTGTTTGGATTTTGAATTTAACCCAAATAGTATTAAATTCGCTATCCGACACACTATGTTGTTGCTGCAGTTGATACACGTCACTCTGAATAAATACAGCGAGATCCCTATGGGCAGAAAATATTGGCAGCAAGTGATACCCAGGTATTTGAAAATCCAGTGGATCTGCACCCTCACTAACCTGGGTCTCACCTAGTGCCATTATTTGTGGCCTATTAACGGACACATACGCATAGACAGAAAAGAAATTTGTTCTCAGCCCACGAACGTTGCAAAAATCTATGCGAAATTTTTGCGACATTTTTCCTACTGGGAAACTTCCAAACAGACATACATATTGCCAACGCGCAGCAGTTGGCGCAGACAATTGAGAGCGCAAGTCAAGCCGTGGTGAGTGTTATGCCTTCACCACAGCATAGATTACGCACTCAGTGCATCCTCAACCGTGCGCGCTAGTAGCGGGGAGTAGGATTGGGGAGGAAGGGAATACGACAACAAACCTGTGCAATTGCAATAAACAGCGAGTGCAGCAACTCAGCAGGCAGCGCGGAACCGGTTCTGTTGATATTGTTGTTATTGTTGATGATTTTAAAAAGAGTATTGTTTGTTTTATTTTGTTGGCATTGTTTGAATTTATAATAATTTTGTATGTATATTTATTTAACTTTGTGTTTTGTTAAAGTTTGGTGTTTTTATTGTTGAAAGAATTATTATTTATGCGCGGCCACATTAAACACAATTTTGGATACAATTTACTATTATAATAGTAAATTCGCGTCGCAATGAACTACAAAAAAATCACATTAAAAGGGCGTTACTTCTTATAAAGCCTTATTTCTCGCTATAAAATAGGCATTCATTAGGTATTTGCTTGCTCCTCAAATAAATTTCATCACTCACTATTTTCAGTCCATGAGTGAAAACATAAATGGAATTTTATGTCAAAAAGACATATCAGATGATTTGAAGAAAAATATAATTAAATCACGTGAGCTGAACTGAATCTGGATATTAACTGTGGAAAGTTGCACTAGTCATTCACTTTGGAGTACTAAATAAAACAACACAAACTAAATAAAACACTTAATTTATATATTTTCAATTTTAATATCTGCATCGTTTAAGAACATTGTATCGAATGATATAAAATGTGTAACTTAACGTAACTAATGTAAACGAAACATTTTTTAAATTATTGAAATCTTTTTAGAAACTCAAAAATGTTAAAAAAATAAATTAAGTTCCATAATATGAAGGTTTTGTTATGTATTTCAACTTTTCGGTATATAAAAAATTGTAAATAAAACAATTGATTTAGACATTTTTAAGCTATATATATACATGTATTTGTACCGCACACTAAGAGTGAAAGTATATTCAGTTTGGAACGCCGTTTGTAACACTCAGAAGGAAGCATCTCCGGTATAGAAAAGTATATATATTCTTGATCAGCATGACCTCCTGAGTCGATTTAGCGATGTCCTTCTGTCTGTCTGTCTGTCTGTATGTCTGTTGAAATCTTGATTACAGAAAAACTAGAAGAGATAAATAAATGAAACTCCTAATTTAGATTAATTATATATCTACGCTGTCTGTCAGTGAAAATGGACAGGATTGGCCCATTGTGACCTGTGAACCGACCACTTATGTTCAAATCTCTCATATAAAACATACATCTTCTGGTGAATTTTACTGTATACGTGCTTAGGTAAACTTTTTTGGTCAAATATATATTGACTTCATGCTCAAATACATGAAAATAATGTTTCCCGTGAAACGACGTGTGGTTGAAAAAAAAAAATCGAAATTCGGTACACCTACCCATTTGTAAATATGGGTATCAAATGAATGGTAATTCTTCAGCGATGGAAAGTTTGTAGTTATTTTCAGGATTCGTATAACCACTTATAATACCACTTTGAATGGTAACCACACATATGTGTAGGGTATTTATAGACGGCTTTGACCGACTATAATTTTGATAATCCTAACTATCATAATATCACCTACTATAAAATGTCTCTATTTTAAAATTTCCCATGTGATCTAACCTTCCCAACTGGTATATTTTTTAAAAAAGGTCAATGTGTCATATTAAACACATTGTATTTTTAAACATATTCACAAAAAGTAAAAAAAAAATATGGGTGGGCTTATTTTCAATAAGCAACCTATAAAAAAATTTGGAGCTTATCCAGAGTGTCGAAAATATTACGTGTTCGATTTGAAAAAGAATGCCTCATATGGACGAATAACCCAAATTATACGTATGTAAATTGTTAATAATATATTCGCAATGTAAAATTTATTTACCTTAATTTCTAATAAGTTATAGATAAATGTAAGGAATAAAACTGAAATATTATTGTTTATTTTATTTGCATGGAAACATTTGTTTTTTGCGTAATGTGTGCATGCAAATATGATTTATTTGCATCCAAACAAAATTATATTTAAAGAATGCATTTTATTATCACGTAAGTATATTTCATTTGCGGGTAAACATTCGTTGTTTGGGTAAAATGTGCATGCAAATATGATTTATTTGCATCCAAACAATATGTTATTTAAGGCATGCTGTTCGGGTGGCGAACGATGACGATGGTGAGTGACAAGAAACAATAAATGTGCTAAATTTATACCTTTAATATGCGGTGTTTAAATGTTGGGTTTGTTGGTGATTCCTTATGTATCTTCCGAAATCTTGTTGTTGTGTTTGAGTTGATGTTGAGTTTTTTGTGTGTTTTGTTTAATTGTCGCGATAACACGTTTGTGCGGTGACGGGTTTTTGTGTTTTTATTATCGAGGCGACGGGTTTGGGTAGTTAGTTAACTTTGAACTATAAATGTAATGTGTCTCGGAGACGGGTGGGTTGCGCGTTTTATCGTTTTAAGTTAGACGTATCGAGTGACGATCTTGCACTTTTGAACGTCAAAAGTCGTTGCAGCGATACTCGAGTGGGTCTGACGGGCGTGTTCACACACATTGTGTTTACGTAAACATTCTGCCCAAAATTTGAAAAATTTTTAATTTTTTCAGAAGCACATAGATATATATGTACATACATTCTAAATATATGTACATACATTCTAATATACTTCAATTATTACATACAAGTAGCACATAAAACATATACATATGATTGAAATTACATAAATTGGTGTAGGGGCCGCTAGGATTGACAGATCTGAAAAACAATTACAGATTTGGAATCGTGAGGAAAATACCTTTCATCATGAATACCCATGTACTTGTAAGTGGGTGCACCGGTTTTTGAATTTTCAAGGTCACCACGGGTCCGAGCGGCGCGATTTTTTAATTTTGGTATTTTTTTTTTTGCAAAAATACAGGGGGTGGCAATTTTTTTTTTTTTCGCTTCGGCCGGTAAAGTGAACTTCTCCCGAAATTTCGTCTAAATTTTTGGGTATGTTTGTAAAATTTTCATTATTGGTCAAAGTGAAAAAGAACAAGTCCACCCACTTATACTTGAACAAAGCAGAGTCAGACACTGTTTGGACCTTTAATTGAAGTGTTAGGTGCAATTTAGGTTTCATTTATTTCTTTATTTTTCTGGGTTATCAGTGAAAACTGTGTAAATTTATCAATATTGCGGTTTATATTGATAAAATAACGCATGGATATTAGCGTTTGCAAAAGAAAACTTAGACTTATGCAAAATTATAAAAGAACTGGGAAAATATATTATGGTTCTTAAAACTACAATAGATAAAATAGAATCTGGCATAGAAATTGTTGAGTAAAATTCGTTGCAGAACGGTACAAAAAAAAAATTGATTAAAGGGAAAACACTATATATTGAAAATATATTAGTCACAATATTTCAATATGCAGTAAATACAAATAAATTGAAAGTAATTTGAAAACATCACAAAATATTTCCTATAAACATTAGGGAATATCAGAGTTGTTAAAGAATTTAATTACTTTGTACTCAAATGAATGGGAATTCAAAATGAATGCCTTAATTTTTGTCAAAAGAATGGGAATTCAAACGCTTGAATTCCCAATCAGATGGCCTTCAAAATGAATGCATTCATCAAAGAATGCATTCATTTCAGTCTGAATTCTTTTTTGGCAAAAAAGAATTCAAAAAAATAATGAATGCATTAATTTGTTGGCATTCATTTGTTTTTGTAATTTGTCAGAAAAATAAGGGTTCCAATATTAAAGTCGTAAAATCACCAATCTAATGTTCAAGTATTTGACTTATGTTGAAATTAAACTATAAATGCAAATAAAACATACACATTAAGAAAAAGAAAACCAATTTTTAAAAATGCCAGGCCAACTAAAAATATTATGATATGTTTGTTTTTAATATAATAAAATGGACACGGTGATGGTAACTGTTGTCCAAAAACTGAAGAAACAAAAATGGATTATTATTAAGAGGGAATTGCAATGTCGTGGAAAACTTCCTGACACGTTACAATTTTTTAAATATTTTATGCCCAATGCTTTTATAATTAAACAAGTTTTACTGAACGCTACCCGTTCAGTAATTGTATTTTTTTTTCATGTTCATATTTTTCCGCCTAATGAAGTATCGAATAGTTTTAACTCATGAAATACCTATGTACTTCAAATCAGATATCAAGTTGTCGATGACTCATTTACCCCATATAATTGGGACATGTTCATTTGGTAGACACACGTTTGGTCGACACACGGTTGGTCGACATACGTTTGGTCGACAGCTCATTTAGTCGACAGCTCATTTAGTCGACAGTACGTTTGGTCGACAGCTTATATAGTCGAATGTACGTTTGGTCGACATACGTTTGGTCGACACACGTTTGGTCGACACAAATTAAAATTTTGACATGGTGTAGTAAAAGTTACAGTAAATATTGGATATATTTGCAGCGTTGATTCCGAAAATGGCATCAGTTTTTTCAAATTTGCTCTAGTTTTTGAGATATAGCTCATTTTTATAATTCAAACAAAAGTTAAGAATGAAATTATCTTTTCGACATTAGACGCAGAAAACCTTGCGTCACAAACAAAAAATTTATTTTATGCGTATCAAAATTTGTTAGCGAGATATAAGCAAAAGAAGTTCAAAATTTTTCAAAAATAATTAATGTTATGAGTAAAAAACGTTATTACATAATAGACAAAAATTTTAATCAGCTAAAATTACAATATTAAATAAATGCAACTTTTCTTTACTAGTTAAATTCAAAATTTTTCCAAAAATTTAAAATTTTTGGTAATAAAATACGTTTTTCCTTAGTGGAAAAAAATGAACAATTATGTAGCTCAATGAATCCTCATTAAAACCCGTCTCTATTCACCGTCTCCTGATCACCGTGCCTGTTGAATATTTTATGCCATGTCCTCCTATAGGACCGACTAATATAATTTAGGGAATTGACATCGAATTTCTTTATAATACTTTAAGATGTTTTTCCATATAACCCATTTCATGTTCGGTAAAAATTACGGGACATTTTATTCATTTGTTTCACGTAATAACTCAAAAACATTAGAAAATATCAAAATTTTAAGTTTTTTAGAATCATAAAGTACTTTAAATATTGAAAAATAATGTCGGATATTAAAAAGGTCAGTCATTTTTTTTTTGTTGTGTATATTAAATTTTTGTCATAACCACTGTTAAAGACATATTAAGTCTTATTTGACTTAATTTTATATTTGAACCACTAAATTAATAAAAACGAGTTGGGAAAGTTAGGTCACATGGATAAGTTTGATCACATGGGACGGACTTTTATAGTCGGTCGGGCCCGACTATGCAATACCCTACACCTTTGGTGTGGATATTTATGTGAGATATTTAATTGTATACCTTTATTTTAAAGTTCTTAATTATTCTGAACCCCATAACCCACAGAATACTATTCGCATATCAGAAATGTACAATTTATATAATTTAAAAAATTGATATAAAGTATAAAATAACTAATAAAAAAATTAAAAACATATAAAATTGGGCGGACCACGCCTATATATAAAATTTTGTATTCATACATTTGATTTAATAATTTACGGCTAAAATGTTCACTATGATAACCCGGTAAATAATGCAAAAAAAATGTGGGCGGATCACGCCCATTTTTTGACTACATTTTTTTAGGTGAATTCTAACAAAACGTTTTAAATTTTATAACTATATCTTGATTACTTTTCGAGGTATTTGTTCCTCAAGTGTTATATAAAAGTGAGTCGTGTGGGAGGTGGGCGTGTCTGTTGACCGATTTGGCGAACTGAGTTCCTACTTTTGGCTAAAACATATTGTGACCAAATTTAATCGCATTCTGACCATTATATCTCAAGTTTCCTCGTATACGGACAGCAAGACAAACAGTCGGACAGACCGACAGACGAACATTGCTAAACGGACTCGGGTAGTGATGCTGTTCAAGAATATATATACTTTTCCATACCGGCCATGCCTCCTAATGGGCGTGACAATATCTGCATAAACTTAATATACCCTGTACCTCATAGGGTATAAAAATAGGGTATATAAATGCCGGGACATAGAGTGTCGAAAAAATAGCTTTTTTTATTTTTATGATATCTTTTTTTTATGTAAAAATATAACTATATGTTAATATTTTTTTTTTTAATATAATAAAATGGACACGGTGAATAGAGACGGGTTTTAAGGAAAAACGTATTTTATTAGCAAAATTTAAAATTTTAGGAAAAATTTTGAATTTAACTAGTAAAGAAAAGTTGCATTTATTTAATATTGTAATTTTAGCTGATTAAAATTTTTGTCTATTATGTAATAACGTTTTTTACTCATAACATTTATTATTTTTGAAAAATTTTGAACTTCTTTTGCTTATATCTCGCTAACAAATTTTGATACGCATAAAATACATTTTTTATTTGTGACGCAAGGTTTTCTGCGTCTAATGTCGAAAAGATAATTTCATTCTTATCTTTTGTTTGAATTATAAAAATGAGCTATATCTCTAAAACTAGAGCCAAATGAGTGTCGACCAAACGTGTGTCGACCAAAAGTGTGTCGACCAAACGTGTGTCGACCAAACGTTTGGCGACCATACGTATGTCGACCAAACGTGTGTCGGCAAAACGTGTGTCGACCAAACGTGTGTCGACCAAACGTAGTAGACCTCATATAATTACGTCACTAGTAACAATAGTTGTCCGGCCGTGTTGTTGATATGCGCCGAAAACATTTTCGAAACGCAATGCTTAAAGTGTTGGGAACAATGTTGGAAAAACTTAAGTTTGTACTTTTCGCCTTTATGAATTAGAAAAGTCTTCGAGTTGTCAAATGTTACTCATTGCTTCAATTTATTTGCTGAAAACCATTTGTTTATGTTCAAAAATATAAAATTAAAAATTTATTGGTATTAATAAGATCATTGGACCAATTACATAGAAAATGTTGAAATAAAATAAAATATTTGCCCTGAAAATCTACGCTTGTTTAAAAGAAAATAGTTTTTTTTTTATTAATATGGCCCATTTTTAGATTAATAAGTACAAATAATAAATTTATTTATATTGTTTTATAAATACCAGAATATTTTAGACATTATATCGTCAAAATTAAAAATGTTGGGAATTCAAATTTTATTGTTAGAAGTGCTTTAAAAATTAGTATTTTTATTTAAATTTTTTTGGTATTATAGTTTATTCATCAATTAGTAAAATATCTTTTGATTTGTACAACTTACTGACTAAAAAGGAAATAACTTAAAAAGATAAAATAGTAGTGTTGAGGCATTTACTGTTTGTTTTTACTGCACCTATCGATTGGCACTATTATTAAAAAAATTATTTAATTTATTTAAAGATTTGCCAAGAACAATATCCAACAAAACCACACAATATTTTGGCACAGTATACTGTGTCGCTGACAACTGAGCGCTTCTGGTCCCACTATCCCATAATTCCCGAAAATGTTTGCCACAAAGTTGTCCAATTCATTGTAATTGTTCACATATTTATGAAAACGCAGTTTTTTTTTTAAATAATAATAATAGTTTGGCGCTACAGTTCTATAAGAACTTAGGCTGAGCTCTCTCACCAATTGAGTTGTGCGTGTTATATTTGTACGCAAAGTGGTGGTACCTAAAGTTTCTTGCCGACTCCGGCGGGTGAGAGCTTTTTATAAGCAATGTTTTACTCTCGTAGGTTTGCCATTTATTGCCGAGAGGTAGCGCGGTGTAGAAAAATGTTTCTATGAAAAGATGTTGTTAGCCCAAGCCCAGTCTTGAACCGGGGACCTTTCGGCACGCAGTCCAACTCACTAACCTTCCCAATTGGCGGATTGGGAAACACGATTGAAATATTCAATTTTAATTTACTATGGGTCGAATGGGTCGCGGCAAATACAATATAATAAATTCAAAGATTTTACCTTAAGTTTCAGTATTTGATGCCAAGTGGTTTTTGTGAATGTTGATGATGTTGGGTGATGTTGAAATTCCTTTCTTGTGTAGAATTCCTCCTGTTGTTATTGGGTTTGTGTTGATTGTTGAATGTTTATTATTAGTTTGTTTTAATTGTCGCGGGACCGAATGGCGCGTTGACGGGTTTTTGGGTTTGTTTGTTTATTTGTCGCGGTGACGGGTCAACAATATAAATATGTTTTAAAACTTTTAACTTTAAATGTAGCGGAGACGGGTGGGTTTAAGTGCGTTCGATTTTGAGAAAACGTAACGAGTGCTATTATATGCGGTGAACGTTGACAGAGCCGACGGTCGATCGGTTCGCCGCAGTAATCGATAAATAAAATAGTTCCAAATCTGCCATTAATTAAAATAAACTGTTCAGTTCAGTCGCTAAGAAGCATTCGTTGACGACGGATGTATATTTGATTTTTTTAACCTATTAAAGCTTGTCGAATCAGATACATACCAGTAGATTACGCAGTGCATTTTCCCCATAATGCGTACATCAGATATTAAGAATTTTGTTTGATTTTGCATCTAGCACCACTACATTATATATTTATGAAATTGTATATCTCTGCGTGCAATTCCCTCCATTTTAATCGAATATTTCATAAACAAATTTTAAAAAATATTCCGAAAAATATTAGTAACATAAAGTTTAAAACATTTTTTAGAAATTTTGACAGCAAACACATTGCGAACTAATATTTAAATGTCTTTTGAGCGATTTTTGAATTGCTGAGGGATTATGGATTTCCCTCGAAAAACCGGTTCAAAAATTAAAACACGAAACCGGTTTCGGTTTTTTTTTAAATCAACAAACCGAAAACCGGTTTTTCAGAAGTGCCGGTTTTTTTGACATCCCTAAAAAGTATATATCTTCACTATCATGCCAAAGGGGCGATTGTTTAATTTTTGACATTTGCGTTTTTTTACATTTTTGAATGTAGTTATTCCTCATGTATAATGTGCCATAATCGTGTGTGTTTTGGTTTGATATTTCTAGAAACAAAAGACAAACCCAAAAGGGCGAATTCGAAAAATTGAAAATGTTGTCATTGATTTTAAAGCTCCTATCGATTAGTATCATTATTTACAAATATTTTGCCAATCATTTTTCTGGCAAGTAACAAATGGCAAATTAATGTTTGACAAAATAATTTTAAATAAATGTGTAAATATGCGATTAAAATGAAAGAAAATTCTCCAACGATTGCAAGTTTGTAGTTATTTTCAGGAGTCGTATACCCTAGTTACGTATGAATTCTCCAATTTAAATGGCAACCGCACACATTATCGCGTATCGGTCATTCCACGTCAAACCGGGCACTTTTGGGATTTACTATTTTTGATTTCATTTAAACTTTTCACTTCTGTTCTATGTCAAAAAATATTTTACAATAGTATCAAAAATATTGTGGAAATTCAACATATTGCATTCAGTTACATTTTTGTAACACGTGCACCATACGTTCAATATTAAACAATTTGGTCTCATTTGTTGGGATAAAAATTCATCTTACTAATGGTTTACTCCTCTTTAAAGGTTTACTCCTAAAGTTTAATAACCGAATTTGGTGGTCAACCCATAATTTTTTTAAAATATTTTTTTAACCATCACAAAACTACGTCAAAACACTAAAAAAATTTGAGTGGGACCTCAACGCTTATTATTAAATTTATTTTTTTCAGACGTTTGAACGGCGTCAATATATTAAAATTGCGTATAACAAGCTTGTTTATTGAACATTCCAAGAAAACAATACATTGATAATTTTTTTAAAGTAATAATTGTTTCAATACAATAAAATCTACTTTGGTTGAAATATATTAAAAATATTTGAATACTAATTTCGACTATATTTGACATGTACATTATCTTCTTGTGTATTGGCAAGCTGTTTATAAGTAATTTTTATATATTTTATATATCAAATCTATGTTAAAAATATTTTTTTAGAAAAAAAAAAGTTTTCAAATAGTTAACGTTGAGATGCATTGCTGAAATATTGATGTATGTGATGGTTTAATAAGAAATAAAAAAAGTATGTGCTGACCACCAAAATCCGGTTTAAAACATTCTTATTATATTTGTATTAGATGTTTTAAAAATAAGTAAACAATTAGAAAGATCAAATCATTACCTATATATATATGGGAAAACAGAAATTTTTTAGAATTTGGGGTACAAAAAATTAAAAAAAAAATTTAATGGCACATTAATTTCGTTTTGTACCGATATACTCTGTTATTATAGCATGTGAATTCCGTTCGCGTGATTTAATTATTGCAAGGAGCGCAAAAGTTATGGCGGTTTTAAGTTCGAAAAAAAAAAAAAATCTTAATACCGTTTTCACATAATTTCGGAAAAATGTTATATATTTATATAAGTTAAAATATATAATTAATATCTAATACTTGCAGATTTACACTAAAAAAAAAATATTTTTTAAGTAAAACTTTTTCGCTGTTTTAAGGACACATTCGATTGAATTTATTTTAAATTATATATTAATTAGTCATTAAAGACAATTTAAAATAAAGCATAAAAAGAAATATGTTAATATCTCTATTGGTTTAATAATTCCAATTCATAGAGATAAAATTTTATATAGTGATGTTTTTTGAGATTATGAAAATTTAAGTAGGTGCGTAAAATCTAGAAATTTTTAAAATATTTTAATGCGCCTCACTTTGTTTGGTTAAAGCATTGACCAAAATTACGAATGTTGAATATTTTGACCTTTTTCGTGCAGTACTGTGGATGTGCCTCAATGAAATATGTTTTGACAAAAATGTCGCGATTTCACAATAAAATGACTTAAGATATACATTTTTGATTGCAATCAATTATATGAATCGAAACTATTCTACGTAGATGCTTAAAATCCTTTAAAAACATTATTTACCATAAAAATGAGCAAAAGCAAAATATCAACATTTTGCACAATTTTCAAAAAGTCCATAATGTTTTTGCATTTCAATATTTTTATATGCGCCACTGATTTTGTGACGGCAATTAATAAAAAACCTCAGTTCACGCAATACACTAGAACTGAGTTCACGCAATACACTAGACTATTTCAAATAACGCGAAAAACTGCTGTTTTGAACTTATTCACGATCATTTTTTTCTTACTCTTTTGATAATTAGGTATCTAATTATAATTTTATGTATACTTAATCCAAATCTATTAATCATTATCATTACATTAAAGTTACAATTAAAGTCAGGTTCAATGATTTTTTGTATATATATATATATATATATATATATATATATATATATATATATATATATATATATTAGGGTGATGCAAAAAAAATTAGGTCATCGGGATCGCTCATTATTGAATCATAAATGTCGAAAAAGACACGCACGTTCCTTTTTTCCAAAATCGATTGAGGTCGCGCACTTGGATTTTCTGTTTTTGGCGATCTGGCTTCATGGGAAAAGTTGAATATCTCCCAAAGTTTAAGGAGTAAATTCATAAAATTGGGAAAAGTGCTCCAATATAATGCAGTTTCCAAAACTGTTGTTTAAATTTTTTAACATCGGCTTATTAATACAGAAACTAATTATAAATTCATGAATTATTTCAGTTAATAAAAAAATTCCGCTAATCAGTTTGTATCCGCTACACCAAATAATTGTTTTTTAGATATTCAATGTATCTAATAAATATGATTTAATCGCGGGAATAGGTAAAATGTAGCGGTACAGATCATTTACATTCAGAAATTCGTATAAAACGCACGTTTTCAGATTTATTTATAACTTTAGTATTGCGAGTATGGTTTCCAAAATTTTAAATATAGTCGAAAGAAAACGTTGTAATCTTTTCACAAAAAAATATAAAACCATAATCGGCAAAGGTATACCGTAATTATTAGTGATTATATAGTTGAAAAATGATTTTTTTCATACATTTTTAATTTAAAAATATGTACTCCACAAATCAAATATATAATTGTACGATCGTGAAATGTCCAATCCAATTTTGAATCACCCTAATATATATATATATATATATATATATATATATATATATATATATATATATATATATATATATATATATATATATATATATATATATATATATGTCTTTAATGACTAATTAATATATAATTTAAAATAAATTCAATCGAATGTGTCCTTAAAACAGCGAAAAAGTTTTACTTAAAAAATATTTTTTTTTTAGTGTAAATCTGCAAGTATTAGATATTAATTATATATTTTAACTTATATAAATATATAACATTTTTTCCGAAATTATGTGAAAACGGTATTAAGATTTTTTTTTTAAATTTCGAACTTAAAACCGCCATAACTTTTGCGCTCCTTGCAATAATTAATTCACGCGAACGGAATT
Organism: Dryomyza anilis; assembly: GCA_951804985.1. Lineage (NCBI taxonomy): Eukaryota > Metazoa > Arthropoda > Insecta > Diptera > Dryomyzidae > Dryomyza > Dryomyza anilis. The sequence goes on along the minus strand of OX638135.1, from coordinate 73,415,047 downwards.
CACATGCTATAATAACAGAGTATATCGGTACAAAACGAAATTAATGTGCCATTAAATTTTTTTTTTAATTTTTTGTACCCCAAATTCTAAAAAATTTCTGTTTTCCCATATATATATAGGTAATGATTTGATCTTTCTAATTGTTTACTTATTTTTAAAACATCTAATACAAATATAATAAGAATGTTTTAAACCGGATTTTGGTGGTCAGCACATACTTTTTTTATTTTTTATTAAACCATCACATACATCAATATTTCACCAATGCATCTCAACGTTAACTATTTGAAAACTTTTTTTTTTCTAAAAAAATATTTTTAACATAGATTTGATATATAAAATATATAAACATTACTTATAAACAGCTTGCCAATACACAAGAAGATAATGTACATGTCAAATATAGTCGAAATTAGTATTCAAATATTTTTAATATATTTCAACCAAAGTAGATTTTATTGTATTGAAACAATTATTACTTTAAAAAAATTATCAATGTATTGTTTTCTTGGAATGTTCAATAAACAAGCTTGTTATACGCAATTTTAATATATTGACGCCGTTCAAACGTCTGAAAAAAATAAATTTAATAATAAGCGTTGAGGTCCCACTCAAATTTTTTTAGTGTTTTGACGTAGTTTTGTGATGGTTAAAAAAATATTTAAAAAAAATTATGGGTTGACCACCAAATTCGGTTATTAAACTTTAGGAGTAAACCTTTAAAGAGGAGTAAACCATTAGTAAGATGAATTTTTATCCCAACAAATGAGACCAAATTGTTTAATATTGAACGTATGGTGCACGTGTTACAAAAATGTAACTGTAAAGATCGCCAAAATCAGAAAATCCAAGTGCGCGACTTCTAAACATCAATCGATTTTGGAAAAAAGCCACGTGTGTGTCTATTTCAACTTTTCTGATCGGTGAGCGATTTCGTGGGAAAATAAAAAATCGATCCATATATATATATATATATATATATATATATATATATATATATATATATATATATATATATATATATATATATATATATATATATATATATATATATATATATATATATATATATATATATATATTAATTGAAGACTCAATTAATGACAACCATAGTATGCTCCATTTAACACCCCGAGTGGAAATTGGTTAAGGTTAGCCTTATTTCGCTTCCGTTTCTGATCAGAACAGAAAGGCCACATGAAATGATACTGATCAGGGTCGGCTAAGGCAACATGATCCAACCTTCATAAAAAATACAGATATAAAGTTTACTTGATGAATATTGATCTAACACTTATGAAAAAAAACCTTATTGGATGTATATTAATATAATATGATCGAGATTTTATTGAAAAACTTTTATAAAAAAATTGGGCGGCAATATTATTCCATATCTCAAAACGTTGACTTTTTGTCATTGCAAAAAGTTTGAGATACCTTTGTTTCCAAAACTATTTTTTGTTTGAAAAGTCTCAAAATTGGTAAAAGCAGTTTAAAAAGAATTTAAATATACATCGAATTAAACAAGGGTAAGATCAGGAAGCCTGATCAGGCAACCTGATCAGTCATGTTCAGGCCACGTTTTGAATCAGGCACTGATCAAATCTCCGGATCATTGCCTGACTTGAAATCAGGCTGCCTGATCAGTCAATGATCGCATACTTAACTAAATTTCCACTCTGGACAGTGAAGCTGAAAAACGCTTTATGCTTTATTATGCACACTTTCATAAGAATTCACGTAATAGTTTTATCACACACAAGAACTTTCGCGCATAGTACAGCAGTGCGCAGTGAACTTTCGTTTTAGAACTTTTCACGAAGCTGAAAATGCGACCACGCGAGTATACGACTATATGAATGTAACACAGAGTATTTAATGTACATATTGTGTCTGCATATTAATCATAAAGAAATAACCGTTTTCACTTTCGGATTATACACTAAGTCACTTTCGTTTAGCCGCAGTATACTTTTTTTAAATGTTGTACTATTTATGTAATAAGCGCATTAAGCATACCTTTTTTTTAACTATTTAAAAAAATTTATATATATTCTCTAATATAAAAAAGGAAAACTACAAAATATATAAATAACATAAAGAATATTTAATTTATTTAAAAGTATAACCAAAATGAATGGCTAATTCGTTTAGCCGCACATACAAAAATACAATGTTTTGAAATTATTAATAATGTGAGTTGCCACCATTTTTTTTTGATCACCTCAAAAATCCTGTTAGGTATAGAATTTACTAAGATTTGTAAGGTTGTTATTCCAACTGAAGCCCAAAACTTCCTTAATTTTTAATTTTAGTTCGGTCGCTGTAGCACATGGTTGTTCCTTGGGTCTGTTGTTGTAAATTTCGCGTGCCATAATACCCCTTAAATTTTCTATGGGGTTTAGGTCGGGGCTACATGCAGGCCATTCCAAAAGATTGACAAAATGATTCTCAAACCAAGTTAAAGATGTCTTGGAAACGTGGATGCATTATCCTGTTGGAAAACAACACTCTCATCCAATTTATCTTCGATCAAATTTATGAGTACATTATCAAACATATCAGTATATAAATCAGAATTCTTTCGAGGTGGAATAAAACAAAGAGTGGCCTTACCTTCTACTGAAAAAGCCCCCCAGACCAAACAGTTATATGTTTTTTTTGTCACTGGCAAGTCTAATTTAAATTTTATTTGTGTAGCATTTAATTTTTTTTTGTAGCTTCCGTTCTTATTATTTTTTTGTCGATTTGTGAATTTTGGTTCCTCTTTGTTGGACGTTTTATACCATAAACAGCTCTTTTTTTTTTCAAATAATAAAAAACTAACCTCACAAATTTACATCCGTTTTTTTTTTCAAAAAAATTAAAATACAAAATAAATAAAAAATGTCTGAACTATTTTTCCGCCAAAAATCCAACACAAAAAAACGGAGTAATCTCTCAATTATTCAATTTTTATAGTTGCCGCTATATGAATATTCTCCAATCAGCTACTAATTTCACAAAAATGCATCAATAAAACTTTCAATAACTACAGTTATATATTTTGTAAGAGATGCCATCTGTGAATTTTTAAGTAGCACGGTTACAAAAAGGAACACTCCTTTTTCTAAATATTACATAAAATACATATGAATATTAATGCGGCTAAATGAATGTGACTCTGTATATTTAGTTAATTAAATGTAATTAAATATCGTCACTACAAAAATAAAATGCGACTGCTCTCCGCCATAGCCAACTTTAAAGTGAATAAGAGAGAGTAAAATCGATGTTAACAACTAAACTCCTTCCGTATTTAGAGAAAAATAATACAGAAAATATGACATTGCAGCAAAATAAAATCTAGATAATGGCAATGAGACAACTCATGACTAGAATTGCACAACGTGAAGGTTTTGCATTGGCCAGCCTACTCCACAGACCTAAATCCAATAGACAATATCTGGGAAATGATGTTCCGAAAAATGTTTGTTGAAAACAAGCAATGCGAAAAAAAATCACGTTTAAAAATGAAAAAATGGATGTGATTGAAGCTTGGGAGTCAATTGGTGAAGAGGTGCGAATAAGCTTAGTTAATAGCACGCCAAAAAGAATATTTGAGCTTATTCATAACACTACACAAAAGTCATTCTGCGCAGCTGTTATATTATGTAAAATGACGCCCTGATTCCGAAAATATGGTTTAATAATGTTTCTTTGGATAGGTTTACAAAATAAGGGCCAATAACTTTTGAACCGAGCTTCCATAAAGGTGCTCAAATATATTTGTAAATATCTCGCGTTCGAAATAACACATATGATTAAGTGTTATATCGAATGAAATGTAAGTGAATATCCAATGAACATTTCTCAGAACATTTTTAAATTAATTCATTCGTTTAAGAGAACTCGATAGGAGAACTTTAAAAAGCATTTTTTTACACAAAAATTGAAGAAAAAATTCATTTAAAAAAAATGCGAAAAAATCGAGGAAGTAAGATGATACACAAATTTTAATTTTCCAAAATTAGTTCACACTCTTTCGAAGAAATTGAGCTATCAATGACATAAATATATGGGTAACATTTGAGGATAAAAAAAGTTATGTGAACGCAATATGATAGGCATAAGAATAAAAAATAAAGAAATTGAGCTCATTTTTTGAGCACCTATTGATAGACGATTGCTTATAATTAATTTTAAATTTTATAACTTTATCTTTAATACTTAACGAGATATGTGATCATAAAAAGTAAACCCATATCTCGTAATGGTAGATTACGTCGACTAATTCGTATCATTTTCGAACTTTAAATTACTATTCTACTAAAATATATTGAAAATAAATTTCACATCATTCGGAATAGCAGTTTTAAAGTTATCGTGTATATGCGGAGAGACAGACAGACGTTCATATCTAAATCGACTCGGAAAGTGATGATGATCAAGAAAATATATACTTTTTCATACCAGTCACGCCTATTAAGAGGCGCTGAAATATCCTCACATACATTTTATAACTTTTTTTTAGTATAAACTCAATTGTAATTCTTTCACATGATTTTTTTTGTTCTCAAAATGTATCCATAGATTTCTTTTAATTTTACATAATTTTCTTTTGAAATGTGCAGGCTAATTTTGGAATATTAAAAATTGTGCATCATCTTGCGTTTTCAATTTTTCGCCTTTTTTAAATGCATTTTTGAATAAAATTTGGTCGAAAAAATTTACATTTTTCGAGTTCTTCTATAGAGATCTCTTAAACCAGTGAACTAATTCCAAAGTGTTGTAAAAAATGTTTATTAGATATTTAATTACCTTCCTTTCGATATAACAATTGATCATATGATTTTTATTAAACGCGAGATATTCACAAATATATGTGACCATCTTTTTGAAAATTCAGTACAAAAGTTATAGCCCGAAATCTCGTAAACCACATAGAAAATGTTTTAATTCATATTTTCAAATTCTGTGAGTCATTTCGAATAATACAAAAATAATGGAATTTACTGCGCAAACTTTTTTTCTTATTTTGTAGTGTAATCAAGAGTAATAAAATAATTTAAATTTAGTCTAACTTGAAATAATGTGTCATTTTGTGATATTTATTAAAATGCTTCTATAGTTGTGCATCACTATGAAAACAAACATTTAATTACCACGGTTACTAAAATAAAGATAATTTGAGATTTCCTTTCAAGAAATAGTTCTTATTACATGAGCATTTAACCACTTTTGTTAGCTTTTAAAAATATTTTTTAAAAATATTTTATGTACCACAGTGTATTACATATTTTGTAGGAAAAAAGAAAAAAAAAAACACTTTTTATTAAAAAGTAAGAAAATACAAATGTAATTCATATGTATTAAAAATACATTTTTTTTTTTGAAACATGTGCATAAATTGTATTAATTTTAATACATTATTTTTTTGTGTGTATTCATTGATTGTGACATCCTTCTATGATTGTGAAGAGCAGATTATCACGACCATGTCACAACCATATTAATTTTCAGCGAGTACACACATTTTCTTTTGTGTATAATAGAAAAAACTAGGTGTGCAGTCAAATTCGGCTATTGGCAAAAATCGTGTTACGTAGTGTAATTATCAAATCATTAAAAGTTTCATATCAATAATTCCTTTACTACACCAGAATTCCACAATTTAGCATAACACTTAAAATAAACAATAATTTCGACCTATATTTTTGGATATGCAACAAAAAATAATGAATATCATCATTTACAGAATTTCTATATCACTTCAATGTACATACATTAAGAGTGAAAGGGTATATTCTGTTTTGTACGCCGCACAGGGGGTCAGTGAGTACCTAAAGTTTGCGAAAACTTCAAAAGTTAAATTGGCCTCAGGCATTATAGTAACATACATTGTATATTAATAAAATTGCCTACAATGTGGCATCACTCAATCTATGTCATATGTATCCAAATTTTCCCAACCTTCTTTGAAACACAAACAACAATTCCAATAAAAAATATTGGCAAATTTGTGATTCATTTTTTGTAACGTTTATTTTAAAAACCATAAAAACTATTTTTTTGTAATGCAGCCATCTACATCTGATATTTATAAAATGTTTGCAATATTATTGTTTTGGAAAATTTTCACACTTTAGAAAAAAATAAATTCTGGATTTTTCGTTTACAAAGATTAAAACAAAAACGTTCCGGGCACTCTGCTGCAAAATTGATTATATTGTAATTTAGTACACATCTTAGGCATTTCAATAAAAATGTTGCGTTTTTTCCCTTTTCGGGGCTCTTCACATTTCAGCGATCGACTATTCATACTACTATTTAAAATTTTCACAATTTTTCACAATATGACAAGTGTATTATATCAACGAAAAAACGTATATGGGTTATTCCACGTCAAACCAATTGAAAAACTCACAAAAATGCACAAAGTTGCGCTAGCTTAACTTACTGTAACTTAGGAAATAGTTAACATACCGAAACTATTTAAAAGGTCATGAAAAATTTATAAAAATGAGCAAAACAGGGAATTTTAAAAGTTTCAATATTAGAGTGATCATAGCTTTATAATAATCATAATATTGCTAAAAAAGGATTAGGTTAGATCACATGGGAAATTTTTAAGTAGGTGTTATTATGATCAAAATTATAGTCGGTCAAAGCCGTCTATAAATACACTACACATATGTGTGGTTACAATTCAAAGTGGTATATAGGTCACCAGGTTATACGAATCCTGAAAATAACTACAAACTTTCCGCCGCTGAAGAATTAACATTCATTTGATATCCATATTTACAAATGGGTAGGTGTACCGAATTTCGATTTTTGTTTTGGGAACCACAAGTCGTTTTGACGGAAATCGTTATTTTCATGTATTTGAGCATGATGTCAATATCTATTTGACCAAAAAAGTTTACGTAAGCACGTATACAGTAAAATTGAACTGTGGATGTAAATTTTATATGAGGTATTTATTTGAACATAAGTGGTCGGTTCTCAGGTCACAATAGACCGATCATGCCAATTTTCTTGTTCAGACAGCTTAGATATATAAGTAATCTAAATCTAAATCTAAGTAGCATTGCTGTTGCTCTTCTACTTTTTCGGTAATCGTGATTTCAACAGACAGACAGACAGACAGAAGGACAGACGGACATCGTTTAACCGACTCAGGAGGTCATGCTGATCAAAAATACATATACTTTTCCATTCCGGAGATGCTTTTTTCAGGGGGTTACAAACGGCGTACCAAACTGAATATACCCTTTTACTCTTATTGTAGGGTATAAAAAAAATTGTTAAAGAGTATCCTTTTGCTAACAAACTGTAAAAATTTCAGAGTGGTGTTCGGATCCGTTCCCATGTTATAAATAAAAATGTTTTATAAAGTAGACATTTTCTTATGAAATTTTTATTATAAAATTTTTTTTAATTATTTTCTTTGTAATGTTATTAAACTATAAAAGCCATTAAAATTTATGTTATAGCCTTTAAAAAGAATAATTAATTTGGTGTTAGGTGACTAACCGTAAATATAGATCTTTAGGCTGAACTTTACTTTACCAGCCGAAGTGAAATTATTTTTTTCCTCAGACTATCCCCTCTGGTTGGATTTAAAAGTAAAATAAATATATAAATTAGGTTGCAGTCGGACCTGTGTACGGTGGTAGTAAAGTTCGAAATATTACGATCATACAATGCTATGTCCCCACCGAAAATGCGGAAGCAAATGCAAATGATTTTTATGATCAATGATCATAAAAATCTGATCAATGTATATAGCAACACTCCACGCGTTGAGATTATTTTTGTAATGGGTAACCTGAACGCAAAAATTGGTAAGCATGATCTCGGTGATCGAAAGGTTCGTTGATTTCTTAAATGCAAATCACCTTGTCGTCGGCGGTACCATTTTCGAACATAAAACGTGTCACAAGGTTGCCTGGTTGTCTCCGACAAATCGTACCGAAAATCAAATTGACCACATTGCTGTATCCAGAGGGTGCCTTCTCGACGTTCGAAACAAAGGAAGAACTGACAACGGATTGAACCATGACCATTATCTTAAGGTAGCCACAGTGCGACTCCGAACGGCCGCAGCAAAACAGAATGCGCTCCTTCCAAGCGCGCTCATAGCTATTTTACCGAACGATTGCTAAACCCAGTCGTTGCAGTTAGCTTTATGGAACAGATAGATGAGCGAGCAAGCATCACTGCCACGTCGTCGTCAGGAACCGTAACACAGCATTGGGAAGCGATCAAGTCAGTCTTTCGCAACGCTGGTGATGCTGCCGTAGGCCAACCCCCTCGTGGCGATCGGCCTTGGATGTCTATGCGGCCTTGGATGTCTGGGAATCTATGCAAGAATGTGTCGTTTTAAAAGCGCGCGTTGTCTCTACCTACACAGAGGATCAGAAAAAAAGCACTCTCTATCCAGTACCGCGAGAAGCAGCGCTTGAGTAGCATCTGCACAACGATGGGGGACGGATGTGTCGTCCTCTTATCTTTTTTTCTAATTCGTTAAATTTGCGTCCGTCGAGTTTGTCTTAATATTTGTCGAGTGCCGTGCAAAATTTTGTTTAAGTGTCGTCCACCGAAACAATTTCATAACAATTAAAACGATTAAAATAAATAAAATAATAACATTCAATAAACAATAAAATACAAAATACAAAAACAATAAAAGTACAGAACCAAACATTATCAACAACAACATCACAAAACCGTCGTCGCTGCTTGCAATTGCCAACGCAACGGGCTTTTCTATGCCCTCTGTTGCAATTGATCATTTGTTTATCGTTTTCAGTCCCTTCCCCATCCTACTCCACGCTATCTGCGTGCGTAGCTGAGACTGCAAGAGAGCGTAACGAAGACAGTGGTCAAGGCATAACACTGATCACTGTTTAGCTTACGCTCTCACTTCTTTGTCTCAACTGCCTTGCAGGATTGCAGTCACGTCGAAAGAGGAAGCCTTCCAGAATTGGCGTTCTAATAAGAATGCTGATACAGAAAGACTTCGCATACAGGCTAGGGATCGCTGTAATGCCGTGCTCGCGCGTGAAAAGTTTCTACACGAACAAAACGCGCGTAAAAAGGTCTACCATCGAGGTAGTAATCATTTCTGGTCATTTGTAAAAAGGGTGAAGAATCAGACGACATCGTCTACTCCAACTCTTATTATGAATGGCCAGACCTTAACTGACTCGGTTGATAAAGCTAATCTCTTGGCAGAAATGTATCATCGGGCTGTTAAAAAGGCCTTATCAAACCTCAATATTAACCAAGCCTCTGGGCCAGATGGCATATCTTCGCATGTGTTGAAGAAGTGTGCGTCAACGCTGACTTGTCCGTTGTGTAACCTTTTCAACATCTCCTACACGACAGGAGTTTTTCCATCTTGTTGGAAGGTTGCCAATGTCCAGCCAGATCCGAAAAAGGGCGAGACAACGAACCCTGCTAATTACCGACCCATTGCAATATGCTCTGCGCTATCCAAAGTAATGAAAAGCGTAATAAACTTCCACCTTGTGAACTATCTGGAGCAAAACGAATGACTTAGTAACCGGTAATATGGTTTCCGAAGAGCCAGATCCACAGGTGACTTAATGGCGGTCCTCTCCGAAAAGTGGAATAATTGTATTCACCTTTTCGGGGAGAGTAAGGTTGTTGCTCTTGATATTTCCAAGGCTTTTGATCGAGTGTGGCATGAAGCCCAAGGACCGTAGGGTGTGTAAGTCTGTTTTATAGGCATTACAAAGGTAAGTGTTCGAGAGAAATACATGGCCTGATTCCACCAGGTCGTGTGTTCTCTCGTTCTACTAGGGCATCGAACTAAGCCCACCCCTTCGTAGTCCACTCGGTTCCCAACAGAACCACGCATATCAGAGAGAATTCGTTCTTCAGTCGCACGATTCGTTTGTGGAACAATCTTAAGAAAACATCCACCGACACTACTCCATCTTTCCTCCTCCTTTGAACCTATAATCCTTTCTTACGATCAACACTGTGCATTGCACGAATACGGGGCATCCCCTGAGCGTTGGTTAATTTGTAAAAAAAAGCCTAACCACATTGATGAGTTGGCTCAAGCTGCGGAAGTTGCCGCCAATATGGGCAACATTTGCGGATTGTATAATATTACGAAGCAGTTGATGAATAGCAACCCTTCAATTGTCGATCGCCCAATTAAAACAATTGACGGGTGCTTGTTGCTAACGGATGAGGAGCAACAAACTATGTGGATAAATCATTTTTCCTCTGTACTCAACCACATGTTAAATGAGGATGTGACGCAATTTGCTACAAGTCTCCCCCAACTCAACATAAATAATCGCATAAGAACAGTTGCACCATCCGTGTATGAAATCAGTGATGCCGTCAAATCACTTCCCAACAACAAAGCAGCTGGAGTCGATGGAATACCGGTGGAGTTTTACAAGGGCTATCCAAAGAAAGCCGCTGAACTGTTGTGTCCTCTTATATCCACCACATGGAATAACGAAAGTTCTCCGAATGAATGGACAGAAGGCATTATCGTGAAGATACCAAAAAGGGTGATTTGCGAGAATGTGATAATTGGCGAGGCTTATGTGTATTGCCAGCAGTCTCCAAGATTATTGTAAAAGTGATTCTAGAGCGCCTAAAACAATAGATGCGGCACAGGCAGGTTTTCGTCCCGGTATATCATGTGCTGACCACATCAACACTCTTCGAATTATCATTGAGCAGTGTGCAGAGTTTAACACTGGACTGCATATGGAGTTTATTGATTTTGCGAACACGTTCGATTGCGTTAACCGAGAGTGTTCTGGATGGCGCTGCGTCGCAGAGGCGTTCCCAAAAAGATCATCGGTGTTATTAGAGCAACTTATCTGGATCTGGATTACGCAGAAACGTTGTTTCCTTGCGCATACAACTCCAGAACTGGATAGAATGGTGTGTCGCTTGATTTGGAGTCGTCTTTTGCCAGATTGAAAATAAATGTTGCTAAAACAAAATTAGTAAGCCTCGCAGAAAATACCAGTGGGGCCGCGCATATCGGCGAGCAGATAATTGAAACGGTGAATAATTTTAGCACCATCGTAAAACTGAGATTGTTTAAATCAAACGTACTACCTGTCCTTCTATATGGGTGCTACACTTGAAAGGTTACCAAAAACATTATCACGCGACTCCAAGTGTCTGCGAAATATATTTCGTATATATTGGCCCAACATCATAGATAATAGAAAATTGCTTCGCAGTGCACTCTTGGATCCAATTGATGATCAAATAAGAAAACAAAAATGGAGATGGATTGGTCATACACTCCGAAAAGACATCTGCATTGCTCGAAATGTCATGGAGTGGAACCCGATGGTAGGTGGTGTAAGAAATCCCGGGTGACCAAGAGAAACATGGAGAAGATCAGTTGATAAAGAGGCTAAGAAACTCAGAAAAAGTTGGATTGAGTTCAATGCAATTGCCAAAAAATCGTACACGATGGCGTGCAGGTGTAGTTAATGACCTATGTTGCGCTAGGGATCCAAGGAACTGAAAAAGAAGTCGTACAACATTTGTATCTAGCACACTCCGTTATCACCGTAGAGAACTTTAGTGCTCAAACAATTCTTAATTAGTATAAAACTATCAATAACTCGTAAAACTTTCGAAATATCGAAAAACCGATAACAAAAAAATGTTCTTCGCAAATAGTTCTAGGAGGTTGCTCACTCAAAAAGAAATTTTAGAACAGTCAAAATTTAACCTCCTAGTACAATTCTGGGGGTTCAGAATGGTGTAGTGCACGCGCAAGCCAGTAACCGACTTCTGTTAGTTGCCATAGCCTCTCCTACACATTTCCTAGTCTCACCTTCGCGTTGATGAACCTCGTTAACCCGAACAACCAGCTGAAGATCGGGTTTCAACACCGCTGGGAGGTCTGGTCGGGGACAAACGAGACAGGGATATTGGCCCTCCAAAATGGGCTTCTGACCCGTCATATAAAAAATCTGATTCAACGAAAACAGAAAAAATGCCTCGGATACCGACCCGAAAACACGATGACAACCTAGTCAGCAGCGGTCCAACAACAGCGGCGCAAACGCCAAGCGCGCAAATAATAAGCGCCCCAACAACAGCGGGCCCGTGCGCAGGTTTTGCTCGTGGGGGGTTTTAGCTAACTTCTTAATAAAGAGAGTGGGGGAGGAAGATTTCTGTTGAGCCATACTCAAGAACACATCATGTCATTATTGCAGAAAATCGGTATCTGACGAGGCCTAAGCTAGGTAAGATATCGGGTGTACGATCTTCTTATAGCGGAGTTTATCTTCAGGAACTTTTGAAGAGTCATTAAGTTCCGGTTGGGCCATTTCCATAATCTTATTCCACATAACATTGCCTTGTTAGGGTCCGAGTAAATTGGTTTAATCATAATAAAAACAGTATTCTTTTAATGAAAGTACGTATGACTTTTTTAACAATTAAACATATTTTGTAGCTGAGATCTCTCTGAGCATGGATATGAAAACGTTTTTCAAATATCAATTCATTGAAAACTTTTATTCCCATTTGAAAAGATACTATGAGATATTTTAAAAATCAATTCAAATTTATTTAAATGCGAATAAAAGCTGTAAACGAATTAATATCGTACAACCATTTTCATATTTATACGCAATGATGTCTCAACCAAGAACTACATCCAACGTTTTTCAAATGTTCGACCAATAATTTAATATGCACTTGCATTTCAAACGCAAATAAAACCCCCTTTATCGAATTGATTCATAAAACTGGGAAACATGATTGTATTATTTTTTATCGAACTTTAAGAAAATACAGGATTTTCTTATATGTGCAGCCAAAAGTTGAGTTTTGTATTACGGTTCAGAAGTTATGTATAACAATGCACATTTTTTAGAATTTTTGTTCATTTTCATTTACCTATTTGTTTTTATACCCTACACTAAGAGTGAAAGGGTATATTCAGTTTGGTACGCCGTTTGTAACACCCAGAAGGAAGCATCTCCGGTATGGAAATGTATATATATTCTGGATCAGCATGACCTCCTGAGTCGATTTAGCGATGTCCGTCTGTCTGTCCGTCTGTCTGTCTGTTGAAATCCCTACTACTTTTAAAATTGAAGAGCTAGATAAATGAAACTTATAACTTAGATTACTAATATACCTACGCTGTATGTGCGATAGCAAACAAAAAAGAAACCAGTTGGGAAGGTTAGATCACATGGGAAATTTTAAAGTAGGTGTAATTATGATAGTTAGGATTATCAAAATTATAGTCGGTCTAAGCCGACTATAAATACCCTACACATATGTGTGGTTACCATTCAAAATGATATATAGGTCACCAGGGTATACGAATCCTGAAAATAACAACAAACATTCAATCGCTGAAGAATTTCCATTCATTTGATACCCATATTTACAAATGGGTAGGTGTACCGAATTTCGATTTTTTTTTTGTGAACCACAAGTCTTTTCGCCGGAAAACTTTATTATCATGTATTTGAGCATGATGTCAATATATATTTGACCAAAAAAGTTTACCTAAGCAGTATACATAAAAATTGATCTTTATATGTACATTTTATATGAGGTATTTGAACATAAGTGGTCGGATCATAGGTCTCAATGGACCGATTTCGCACATACAGCGTAGGTATATTAGTAATCTAAGTTATAAGTTTCATTTATTTAGCTCTTCAATTTTAAAAGTTGTAGGAATTTCAACAGACAGACGGACAGACAGACGGACAGACAGACGGACATCGCTAAATCGACTCAGGAGGTCATGCTGATCAAGAATATATATAATTTTCCATACCGGAGATGCTTCCTTCTGGGTGTTACAAACGGCGTACCAAACTGAATATACCCTTTCACTCTTAGTGTAGGGTATAAAAATTAGCTGTAATTTAATTTTGTGACGACAACCAGAACTTCAACCGCTCAAAGAATTATACCAAATTATATTGGACGTTAGAAACTTCGTTGTCTTCAGCGTTCACAAGAAAAAAATGTGCGCCTGTGTTTTTGTTTTTTTTTGTGTGTGTTAGTGTTGTAGTCGTAGCTACCATTTGTGTTGCTGCAAGAACCATTTTCAATAGAAAGGTGCATCCAACCATCAGTCCCACCTTTTGGTAAAATGACCGTGGTATTTTCAACCATGATAATCGCCGCTGCTTCTTTTTTTTAATTTATTTAAAATATTAAAATTTTTAAGTGTCATTCCAAAGACACAAACCTTCCATATATACAGAAGAAAGGTTTGTGTATTATTTCATTTGAGCCACATCGTTTTATTCACAATTCTTTCTCTCGTCTTTTTTACGTTTTTTAAGTTGCTAAGATTCGGTAATCTTACAGTCGGCCATCCTGCCGAACAAATCGACCTCGGTTGTTTACCATATTATATTCGTTAGCGTTGCTGTCTTCGTCTTCATCGCTGCATTCTAAGTCGTCACATGGCAGTAACATACACCATGTTTTCATCTTCATTCTAGGTACATCTTCAATCACGTACCCATCTATGTCAAGGACTCGTGTATCCAACTTCCTCGTAATACCCGTTGCCGATGGTTCGTTCTTGACCGCCATCATGTCAAGTATTTTATAGCGTGTAGGATGAGCATGATGAACGTCGTAGTGCCTTTTATCTTTTTCTCGTTGCGAGTTGATTTTAACTAATGCGTCGTTTCGTGTCTTTTGCAAGTTTTTTTCGTTAATTGTTTCGCTGTTATGTAGGGCTTGAACAAGTTTGTTCTGCAGGATAACCCTTTGGTTGGAATCCAAAGAATAGTTCTTGTGGCATTCGGCCCGTTGTTCCATCCATCAGCGAATTTATACGTGCTTTACTTCGTTAGCTTGACAAAAGTTCTGAAACACATGCGACGTAAATGTTGTGCCGCGGTCGGTTATAAAACGCGTCGACATACCAAAATATTCGCTGATTTCGTTTAAAACATTGATTACGTGCTTAGTCGCTTTGCTCTTTACTGCATTGATGACGGTAAGTTTTGTAAATGCGTCAACGATGACTAAGATATACTCATTGCGCTTTGAGGTCTTCGCGAATGGTCCTAGGTAATCCATGTGAACGGTATGAAACGGCACTGGATTGATAGCGTCGTCACATTTGAATATTCCGCCTGGAACCTTGTGTAATCGGAGCGCTGCTGCGTCTTCTTTGCGTGCGCATGGTGCTCGATTTAGTTCTTCTGTGTTGTCCATGCGTTTTTCTACTCGATGCTCATCGAGAAAATTAGTTAACGTGGTTGTACTTGAGTCGTCGTCCATACCACGTTGAATTTTAGTTGTTTCGATGAGAGATACACGTTTGTCACTAAAATCTTTTCGCACGCAGTACGTTGTTCGGACGTTTGGTTCGCCACAATGTTCTGATGTGCCCCTTGTATGAATTTTTTGGCAATCTCGATAACTCTGTCGACGTGGTGGTTACGGGCAAGCAGTAGATATATGCCCAGAATCAGAACAGTTGAAACATACATTCGACTTTTTGGCTGTTGACTCTTTATTTGCTTTGTCGTAATGTTGGTTAAAATTTCGATTACATTGTTATTGTAATCGCGTTTTATAGTCGAAGGCATTTTGCTAATGAATGAACAACTTGCTACGTTATCCAAATACTCTTCTAAAAATTCACGCATCTCTTTCATTGACTTAAAACGTCGTACGGCAATTGCTAATTGCATATCTAGATTTTTTAAGCCTTCGCGAGTGTATTTGACTATAGCGGATTCACTCACGCGATATTGTCTGCCTAACGCACTCATACGGACGCAATATTCGTTGACGGATTCGTTATGTTGTCGTACTGCGATTGTCATCTTAAAATGTATATCCGCTTCATCCGGCACCGAGCTGAACTCGGACATTAGTGCGTCTGCAAGTTCGTTCCATGTTTCGAAATAGTTTGAAAATGAATCAAGCCATCCATGGCCACTTCTGCTAACAAAATGCATTTTTTATCCCAGTCGAAGGCGCGCTTTGATTTTTCCACTCTGTCGATGAACTGCTCAACGATAAATAGCGAATCTTTCTTCGGGTTGTAATCAGGTAATGTATCTGCAATCTCCTTGACGTTATGGACATTACGCGGTTGATGCTCGCGATGTGTTATAGAGGGCACATATTCACTTACCCTTTCGGTTCTGCGATCATCACAAACGTTTGGTGCATCTATAGTCATTTGATGTATTCGTTGCGGATTCTGTTGTTGTTGTATGACGGATGACATGTTCTCCATCATACATCGCAAATTATCAATTTGGGCTTGGACCTAAGAAGAAGTGTCGTCATCACTTTCATTTTCACTTGCGTACTCTACTTCATCACTGTTTAGCGCTGCAGTGAGACGTACGATCAGTTTGTTCTTATTACCACTCGTTTTTAAATTGCGTTCGTGTAGTAACCGTTTAAGCGCACTCACTTTTAATGCAATTATTTTCGACATTTTCACTACTTTGTTACTATTTTATTTCAAATCATTACGTAACTTGCTTCGTTAAATCGTGTCGGTAAAATATAACAGCGTTAATCGTTAGTGTTGTTATGAGATACGTTATCGCGCCCGTTACATACGTTAATTCGTCGCGTTAGTTTATAAGTTTCTTGTTCGTTGGGCGCATATTTTATTGAATTTGGTTTTTTTACGTCACTCACATTTGTCTCTGCATATTATATGTTTACGTTTGTTTTTTTTTTACAACCTATTTCTATATAATTTGTTTGTTCATATATGACTTAAAAATTCATATATATTTTTTTTCAAAGAACTTTTTTCAATTTTTTTTTTCGTTTTTTCTTTTTCTAAACATTTGCGCGACACAGTTTACTAAAACAAACGGTTTGCCGATATTGGTAGATCGTTTATCCCACTTCTGATATAAAAGACTAAAAATATTGTATTTTAAAACAATTAAAACTATGGATTTATATGAGAGATTTATAAAACAAATGTAAATTAAATAATAAAATCATCTCAACGTTTCGGAATGTACGCAACGACTCCCCCGTTGCCTTCTTTCTCTTGTATTTTTTACGTTTTTCAAGTTGCTAAGATTCGGTAATCTTACATATGTAAAAAAATTCTAAAATAAAAAGTTTGAAATAATTGTTTAAAAAAAATGTTTAACTAAAATTAAAAAAAAATGTTTGTATTGTATTGTTTAAAAAATATAAAAGAATTGCAATCATTTTTCTTCGACAAAAATAACGTAAATTTTGTTCCAAACAAAAGTTTTTCAACACAACAAAAAAAAATGTGTGTGATATTTTAAAATTATAATTTACAATCATATACATATTTGTGCTTTTATTTAATTAAATATTATTTTTTGAATGCTCCTGGGGGGGTTTGAACCCCCAAAACCCCCCGTGCGCCGGGCCTGCCAACAGCAAGGTCCCCAACAACAAGTGGTGCAACAACACCAACGACAACGATGCCAGCAAGAGCAGTGGCAGTCGCACCGAGGGCAACCGAAACAACAACACCAGCTGGCGGAACAAAAAGTCTTCCCGACTTAACTCCGCCCACTCTAGCCGTCGTACCGACTCTACTGGACGACACACTCGACCCAACATGTGGCGTGTGGAATTTGCCGCCGAGATCATCGCCTGTCCATCTGGTTCAGGGAGAAGAACCTGATTGAGAATTATGAGGTGGTGATGCAGTATCATTACTACATTAACTGTTTGGCGCGGTGTGCGATATGCCATTAGAAGCATCACATGAGCTTGCATGGCCATGCTCGACTCAACCAAGGCAACCGGAACCCAAGCTGTACAGGACTCAAAAGACCCGTTGCGAACGCAAGCAATGCGAGCAACAAGCTACCCGCTGATAACCCAGGAAATTCCACAAACTACAGACATATTGCTAACCCTAGCAAGTTTATAAGGCAGACCCTCATACCTGCTGCCACCACGGCAAAAATTCGCAAATTGTACGAGCTTTGATAAACCCGACGAGTAGCGTCACTATCATCGCTCAAGAGCTCGTACTGATGCTGAACACGAGACGTCTGGAAACTTTGACGATCTGCAAGGTGGTAGTGGGTTCTCGGTTTGACGACCCATTTAGATGCGACATTAACGCATAATTGTCAACCGAGTCGCCTAGGAAGCCGTACGAGCGTGACGTTGATGAAGCCATCTTGAGCCGATTCACTCACATGATGCTCGCCGACCCAAAAGTTACGGCTTCCGAACCAGTGATGCTAGAGTTGGGTGCGGATGTTTATCCGCAATTTTTAAATTCAGGTGTTTATAACTGCGAAAGTGGTGTAGCAGTGGCTCAGAGCACTGCGTTCGGCTAGACAACTCTCTGGTCCATGTAGCCTCTGAGCACTCGACCCAAGGACTTTTCCTTAAATAATTTTTAGACCCTAAGACCCAAAAAAAACATCCAAATGAATTTAAAAAATTAATTATTGCAGACACTGCAAGGCGGGCGGAATGTTTACGTAGAAACGTAAACACTGTAAATTTGATCATTTCCGTCCGTCAGACCCAACTGCGGCGAATATATGGACCATCGGCTCCATCAATTTTAGCCGCATATAACTTCACTCGCTACGTTTTTAAAAAACAATCAACACAAATCACAACAACGAAGAGGAATTGCCGGCACTTCGACAACACAAAACAAACACAACATAATACACAAAACGGCACTGAAATTAAGGTAAAATCTTTGTATTTTATTATATTGTTACGAAACGATGTACTTTGCCCCATAGTGCAAGCAATCAACAATAATAAATGAGACGCAAAACAATTCAGCGCACTAAGCAATGTGTTAGAAAGAGACGGAAGATCATTCAGCGCACTAAGCAATGTGCGAGAAAGAGAGGGAAGATCAACACATTAAAACAAATGAGTGCGAATGAGATTCCAATAGCATGCGTCATTCACGAAACGAGTAGAAGGTTCTCGAAACAAGTCAAAGCTTGTCGAAACGTGTCGAACTGATGCCTGCAGTATATAAGGCCGCGCATCTGAGGCACTGTACTTCAGTTGTGATTTAATAGTGAATTAGTGCGTCTCGTCAGTGAAAATTGTGAAGCTAAATTGTAGAAATTCAGCAGTTGATATAAGTGATTATTCTTTAAGTTGTTATTTAAATAAATAAAGTTAATTAATACTAGTTGAAATAATACTAGTTAAAACTAAATATAAGTGTGTTTTTATTTTGTACACAATCCAGCGATACGAACTTGTAGAACAGTTTTCCGTAGACTGAATTTTCGTAACATTGCTGTCAGAAGTGGGATTTTGATACAAAAATGGTTAAATTTGATCAACTTAAAGTCGACCAGCTAAAGAAGGAGCTGGCGAGTCGTGATCTTCCAACTGCTGGTACGAAAGTGGAGTTACAAAAGCGCCTATTGGAAGAATTTGCGATCCAAGGCATAGATCTCACGGATCATGAGTTTGAAGTATATTTGCAGCAGATCATCTAAAAATCTGGACACAGAGGAGAAAGTACAGACCCAAGTTTTTAATATGAGCCAGTTGCTCGGAGCTATAAAACAACAACATCAAGAGAATTCAAGCAAAATGTAACAGAAACTTCTAGAAAATTCAAAACAGCTTCAAAGCTCTGTTCCAAAATGGAACAGAAACTTCTAGAAAATTCCAATCAGCTCAAAGCAGAGCTTCATGAAAATTCCAACAAAATTGAACAGAAACTTCAAGAACTTCAGCAGTGATCACATGAAGCAGATCGACAGAATGGAACTAAAGGGCCGAATGCAAAGCAATGGTGAAACATTCCAGGCGTATGCAGCGGACGTCGAGAGTCTTTCTCATTTGTCGTATCCAGATTCAACGAGTGATTTCATAGAAAAGTGCAAGATATGGCATACGTTCGTTGATGGCATACGCGATCAGGAGACAAAACGTGCAACAGTGACTGCGTCGAAAGTAACATTTACGGAAACAGTTACCACAGCTCTAACCCAGGAGACAGCAAATGCGTTGTGTCGAGCAGCTCCAAAGGCGCGTAGAATTGATATGGAGAACTATGACTTATTTCAAGTAGTGTGCCAAGCGGTTAAAACAGGCAATAAATCCGAACACACAGCTGCCAACCGTTATACCCAATTTAAAGGTAAATGCTACAATTGTGATACATATGGGTATATGGCCGAAAAAAACGCAAGCGCGCATTAAATCAGTCTACAGAGGAATCCAGATATGTACAACAACAGGATCATGTCGAAAGTAACAACAATTTTAAACAATCTTTAAACTAAAACGAGTCAGTTCTGCGGGGCACGATCTGACTTCCATAACCGATCTGACTCCCATAACCAATTTAAAGGTAAATGCTACAATTGTGATACATATGGGCATATGGCACGTGATTGCCGTAAAAAACGCAAGCGCGCATTAAATCAATCTACAGAGGAATCCAGATATGAACAACGACAGGATCATGTCGAAAATAACAATAATTTTAAACAATCTTTAAACTAAAACGAGTCAGTTCTGCGGGGCACGATCTGACTCCCATAACCGATTGCCCCAGAATCTTCATTTTACAGTCAAATAGCTTAACTGTCGAAGGACTCATTGATTGTACAGCTATTGTTTGGGCGAAATTAAGTAAAGATTGAGAGATAAGAAAGTTGTGTTTTGTTGAAGCAAAGCAAGAGTTGTATAAAAGTAACATAGTGGTAGGAAGAACACTTGTTGAGGCGGAGAAAGACAGAATTGTACCTATAAGAGTTCTCAATTTGGAAAACTCGTCAAAATTAAAAAGCGAACAGTGATAGGCCAGTGTCAAGAGGCATCTGTGAGTCAAATCAATCAAAGGACTATGTAACACAGCAAATAAACTAAAAATCTACTCACAGGTTTATAAATGACTGGACTAAGGATTTGGCTGTAGAAGAAAAGAGTCAAGTGCAAAACCTAATTGATAAATATCGGTGTATATTTGTTGAAAAAGGCAAAAAGGTTGGCAGAACTGCCATTTTAAAACAGCGAATAGACACTGGTGATTCTAACCCAATTCGACAAGCACCAGGAAGGGTACCACTTGCGAAAAGAGACGAAGTATCACATTTGGTTAAAGAAATGCACACAAATGGCGTGGTGGAACCATCTGAGATTACATGGAGTTCACCAGTAGTAATAGTGAAAAAAAAGGACGGTAGTACTCGGTTCTGCGTTGAAAAATTAACGATGTCACCAAGAAAGAGAGTTATCCATTCTCTAGAATCGATGACACCTTGGATACACTATCTAATGCTAAGTGTTTTTCCACGTTGGACTTGCAAAGCTTACTGGCAAGTAGAAATCGAAAAAAAAATCGAGAGAAGACCGCATTCAGTACTGGCGATGGACTACGGCAATTTTTTGTAATGCCGTTTGGACTATGCAATACCCCAGCAACATTCGAGCGGTTAACGGAGCACGTTTTAAAGGGTGTGTTTTTATTTTGTACACAATCCAGCGATACGAACTTGTAGAACAGTTTTCCGTAGACTGAATTTTCGTAACATTGCTGTCAGAAGTGGGATTTTGATACAAAAATGGTTAAATTTGATCAACTTAAAGTCGACCAGCTAAAGAAGGAGCTGGCGAGTCGTGATCTTCCAACTGCTGGTACGAAAGTGGAGTTACAAAAGCGCCTATTGGAAGAATTTGCGATCCAAGGCATAGATCTCACGGATCATGAGTTTGAAGTATATTTGCAGCAGATCATCTAAAAATCTGGACACAGAGGAGAAAGTACAGACCCAAGTTTTTAATATGAGCCAGTTGCTCGGAGCTATAAAACAACAACATCAAGAAAATTCAAGCAAAATGTAACAGAAACTTCTAGAAAATTCAAAACAGCTTCAAAGCTCTGTTCCAAAATGGAACAGAAACTTCTAGAAAATTCCAATCAGCTCAAAGCAGAGCTTCATGAAAATTCCAACAAAATTGAACAGAAACTTCAAGAACTTCAGCAGTGATCACATGAAGCAGATCGACAGAATGGAACTAAAGGGCCGAATGCAAAGCAATGGTGAAACATTCCAGGCGTATGCAGCGGACGTCGAGAGTCTTTCTCATTTGTCGTATCCAGATTCAACGAGTGATTTCATAGAAAAGTGCAAGATATGGCATACGTTCGTTGATGGCATACGCGATCAGGAGACAAAACGTGCAACAGTGACTGCGTCGAAAGTAACATTTACGGAAACAGTTACCACAGCTCTAACCCAGGAGACAGCAAATGCGTTGTGTCGAGCAGCTCCAAAGGCGCGTAGAATTGATATGGAGAACTATGACTTATTTCAAGTAGTGTGCCAAGCGGTTAAAACAGGCAATAAATCCGAACACACAGCTGCCAACCGTTATACCCAATTTAAAGGTAAATGCTACAATTGTGATACATATGGGCATATGGCCGAAAAAAACGCAAGCGCGCATTAAATCAGTCTACAGAGGAATCCAGATATGTACAACAACAGGATCATGTCGAAAGTAACAATAATTTTAAACAATCTTTAAACTAAAACGAGTCAGTTCTGCGGGGCACGATCTGACTTCCATAACCGATCTGACTCCCATAACCAATTTAAAGGTAAATGCTACAATTGTGATACATATGGGCATATGGCACGTGATTGCCGTAAAAAACGCAAGCGCGCATTAAATCAATCTACAGAGGAATCCAGATATGAACAACGACAGGATCATATCGAAAATAACAATAATTTTAAACAATCTTTAAACTAAAACGAGTCAGTTCTGCGGGGCACGATCTGACTCCCATAACCGATTGCCCCAGAATCTTCATTTTACAGTCAAATAGCTTAACTGTCGAAGGACTCATTGATTGTACAGCTATTGTTTGGGCGAAATTAAGTAAAGATTGAGAGATAAGAAAGTTGTGTTTTGTTGAAGCAAAGCAAGAGTTGTATAAAAGTAACATAGTGGTAGGAAGAACACTTGTTGAGGCGGAGAAAGACAGAATTGTACCTATAAGAGTTCTCAATTTGGAAAACTCGTCAAAATTAAAAAGCGAACAGTGATAGGCCAGTGTCAAGAGGCATCTGTGAGTCAAATCAATCAAAGGACTATGTAACACAGCAAATAAACTAAAAATCTACTCACAGGTTTATAAATGACTGGACTAAGGATTTGGCTGTAGAAGAAAAGAGTCAAGTGCAAAACCTAATTGATAAATATCGGTGTATATTTGTTGAAAAAGGCCAAAAGGTTGGCAGAACTGCCATTTTAAAACATCGAATAGACACTGGTGATTCTAACCCAATTCGACAAGCACCAGGAAGGGTACCACTTGCGAAAAGAGACGAAGTATCACATTTGGTTAAAGAAATGCACACAAATGGCGTGGTGGAACCATCTGAGATTACATGGAGTTCACCAGTAGTAATAGTGAAAAAAAAGGACGGTAGTACTCGGTTCTGCGTTGAAAACTTAACGATGTCACCAAGAAAGAGAGTTATCCATTGTCTAGAATCGATGACACCTTGGATACACTATCTAATGCTAAGTGTTTTTCCACGTTGGACTTGCAAAGCTTACTGGCAAGTAGAAATCGAAAAAAAAATCGAGAGAAGACCGCATTCAGTACTGGCGATGGACTACGGCAATTTTTTGTAATGCCGTTTGGACTATGCAATACCCCAGCAACATTCGAGCGGTTAACGGAGCACGTTTTAAAGGGTTTACACTGAAAAACCGGCCTAGTATACCTTGATGACATAATGGTTATTGGTAAGGATTTCAACGCACATCTAAGAAATCTAGAGGAAGTATTCCTTCGATTGAAAAGTGCGGGTCTACAACTTAGCGCAAAGATATGCTCACTTTTCAAGAAATAATTCAAGTATATGGGTCATCGAGTTACCACGGAAGGAGTGCATACCGATGAAGATAAAATAGTTGCAGTAAAGGAGTGGCCCAGACCGCAAAACCTACATGACCTACGAAATTTCGTGGGGCTCTGTACATACTACAGGCGTTTTTGTCCAGGTTTGCCAATGTTTCTAGTAGTCTGCACCAGTTGACAAGAAAGAACCGCGCATTTCAATGGGGCGATGATCAAGAAAGGGCGTTTTTGAAATTAAAAGATCTACTGTGCGCGGCACCAATTCTTGCGTACCCAATTCCATGTGAGAAATTTATATTTGATACGGATGCAGGTGGATACGGAATAGGCGGAGTTCTCTCTAATGTTATCAATGGCCAAGAATCTTGTCCAAACTCGAGCGAAATTACTGTGTCACCAGGAGCGAGCTTCTTGCTGTAATCAAAAGTGTGAAAAATTTCCACAAATATCTGTACGGACAACAGTTTCAGTGAGAACCGATAACGTAGCACTGAGATGGTTACTTCAGTTCAAAGGCCCAGAAGGTCAAATTGCGCGTTACGGTTTCAACGAGCTACGATTTCACCATCGAACATCGTAAAGGACGACATCACGGAAATGCAGATGCTCTATCATGGCGACCGTGTAAACTGGAATGCAGACATTGCTTAAGAGCTGAAAGAAAGGCTGACATACTTGACATTCGCATGCCGAATGTTTTACGTGAAGAAAAATGGTCTACGAAAAAAATTCAAATTGATCAAAAGAATGATCCCGACCTCACAAAAATCATGATGTTAAAGGAGCAGCAAAGAAAGCCATCATGGGAGAGATATCCTCCGACAGCCCAATAACTAAGACATACTGGGTACAGTGGCAGAGCTTAAAGCTGTTAGATGGTTGCTTATATCGTGTATGGGAATGAAGAAGGCACTTTCGCTCGAAGTTTGATTGTTGTTCCCAATTCAAAAACAAAAGAGATATTAGCGGAATACCATGGTGGATCTAGTGAAGGTCATTTGGGCATAAGTAAAACGGTCGAGAGGGTAAAGAAACGTTTTTATTGGGTTGGATGCCAAGAGTCAGTCGCCGATTGGATTCGAAGTTTCCCCGCAATGTGTACCAGCAAAAGGACCAACAGTCAGAAGTCGCGGCAGGATGCATCAGTACAACGTGGGAGCACCATTCGAACGTATCGCCATGGATGTCGCCGGACCATTTCCAATCAGTGATGAGTGTAATAAGTATGTGCTTGTCGTCATTGACTCCTTCAGCAAGTGGCCTGAAGTGTATCCCATGCCGAATCAAGAAGCCACAACAGTTGCGGATGCATTAGTTAACAACTGGGTAAGCCGTTTTGGAGTACCATTGGAATGGCATTCAGATCAAGGAAGAAATTTCGAATCTACTGTATTTAAAGAAGTATGCAAAGTCCTCAACATACACAAAACAGGAACAACTCCTTTGCACCCGCAATCTGATGGCATGGTGGAGAGATTCAATCGGACTTTGGAAGAGTATCTCAGCAAAGTGGTTGATAAAAATCAAAAAGATTGGGATACACACATAACACTGTTTCTCATGCTGATGCATGCAGTATATAAGGGAGCCGGATCTGAGGCACAGCACTTCAGTTGTGATTTAATAGTGAACTAGTGCTTCTTGTGAGTGAACATTGTAAAACTAAATTGTAGAAATTCAGCAGTTGTTGTATATTCTAGAGTTGAATTTCCTTTACATTTATTTAATTAAATAAATATATTTTAGAGTTGAGGTATTTATTTATTACAGAACACTTTTTACTTTTAGAAAAAACACTTTTATTATGTTAACACTATTATTACAGGCACTACCTCCACTTAAGGTTGGTTAAACTAAAATCTTTTAAATTGAAAGGTATTAACAATGCCTTCGTGGCAAGCTTACTTAAATTCTATTCTCACTATGTTCTAGTGGTTTTCACTTTCACTCAATTTTGGTGTACGTGACTTTTGAAGAAAGTCTGACTTGCAGTTTTTGGCTGACACCAATTGCGAAATATCAGAATTGTTGGCAATCGCTGCTTTGCTTATTTTAACATAGACCCAAAATTATGCAATGGAAAATTGTATTGCAAGCCTCTTGAAAGAGGTGTGGTCTAAGTAAAGCTTTAGCGCTTTGCCAAATTATTGCCGTACAACATAAGTACAACATGATATAAAAACATGATGCGCCCAACTTATGTACAGAAACATCTAAAACTGGATGAATGGTGAAGAACCATAAAGAAAAGAAAAATGTATGCGCTAATTCACAACATTCCTCCCCCCTTATGGAAAAAAATATTATTAATATTAGGATTAATGATATTTTTTTACAAAATGTCTTAAATATATTGTTGAAAATATGGAAATGATGTTTTCCTAGAGTTAATATTAAGATTAATAATATAATAAAATAATATGTTTTTTTTAACATGGTGATAATAAATATAACATGTTATTTTTTTTTAAGTTATCTATAAAAATATGTTTGAATAATTAAATGGACTTCAATAATAATAATTATAATAATATATATATATATTTTTTTTTTGGATAGATTTCTTTTTTTTATATATATTTTTTCTTCTCTTTTTTTTATATATTGCTATTATTTATTGTTTTTTTTATATCTTTCGTTTTATCTTGTGTAATATTTGTTCATACCCGATTTAATACTTGTAATTGTATGAAAATTATTATATATATATATATATATATATATATATATATATATATATATATATATATATATATATATATATGTATATATATATATATATATATATATATATATATATATATATATATATATATATATATATATATATGTATAGATAAACTTGTTCAAATTATTTTACTTATACGTGTTTTGCATGTGTATTGAGTGTGTGTGTGTTTGTTGGTATTTTAAAATTAATATATTGATTTTATATTTGGGTTAGAGAGGTGTAAATAATTACATTAGTGACTTTTGTATGCCCTACTGTTGGACCAGATTTCTCCTCTTGCTCTTCTGTGTGTTGGGTCGGATTTGCCTTGTTCATCTTCAATGTTTCGTTGTATGTAGTGTGTTGGATCTGTTGGGCTTCGATGGTTCTTGTGGTATTTGCTAATGGTGTTATCTCCAGTAGACGTCGTCGTGTTGATACGCTGGACTCTTAGTCGGAGTTTTGGTCCCGTTGACTTGGTTGACGATTCGTTCGAGATGAGTGTTCTTTTCTCCGATCTTGTCAAACATTTTGAAAACATCTTGGTGTCACTTATAGATTTCTGAATTGTTGATAACAGAAAATCGTTACTGCATCGCTTCTTCTCTATGTGCGATGGAAGACATAATAATTTGACTTTTTATATACATTTTTAAGATCAATGTTGAATATTGTTTTCTGCATCTTGTTTCTGGCAGTTGTAGTTTTATAATTAAAATTCAATCATTGCAATCTACTTGTGCTTGGCATAACAACAAGTTTGCTCCTAGTGCATCCTTCTACGTCTTCAAATATGCTGGCACTCTGCTTCATTTCTTCGTTTTTCTTTACTTTATTTGACTCTGCTGGACCTCTGCTCAACTTCTTCTTCTTGTTGATAACACCCAGAGCTCCTTCCACATGTCCCCATTAAAGTCCCAAGACCCCAACGATTATCTATGCGTCTTCTGAGTATCCAGCGTCATTCTAAATAAAAATTTTTTGTGCACTCGGATATTTTAAATTTACATCAAGATTTAACAAACAAGTAATTTAATTTTGTTTTTAAACTCTTCCAAATGTGTGGTGTGATACTAACTTATATAAACTTAATATAATTTTCGTAAATTATATAATGGTTTATGTACATTCGTCACAAGAAAAGGATTGATCTTAAATTATTTAAATTACTTGAATTAAAGTATGGTTCATTATTTGAACTATTACTATTTAGTGTGGTATTAGTTTATCTAAACTTAGTGTCATTTTAGTGTAATTATGTATTTAACCCAATGGCTAAGATCGTCGTCTTATATGCGGAGGGACTCAATGCGCAGGACTCAATCCCCCTTCAATGCGTAAAATTAAAAAAAATTATTTCATATAAATTTTTTTTTTATAAATATATACGTACATAGAATATATTGTACATTAAATATATTGTATATACATATATTTATTATTTTAAATTTTCTCAAAAAGTGTTGAATTTATTGTTAGTTACGTAAGCAAATGGTTTAAGCAGGATGTATGGAATGGTAGCAAACTGTAGTAATTTAGCTGACGTTTATGTTGCTTCGGGAAATCATAAATTTAGCAAAATTAAGTTTGAATTTAAATTTGTGCGTTTTTATTTTAGCAATAAATGTAATGCAATTTTGTTATTAAATGTGGCTAAAATGGTTTTTGGGAACATTTAATTGAATAGTATTTTTTTTCTTTCTTTTTAACAAAGCATTGAATTGAAATTCGTATGAAAAAGAAAGTTTTCATTTTTTTCATTTATTTTATCTGATTAAATTTTGTTTTAAAAATTTATTTAATTTCCAATACAAATTTGTGTATCTCCGAAACAAAAAAAATGTTAGATAAAAATTAAAATAAATTAATTAATTTTTTTTTTAATTTTAATTCCCCTTATTTTTTTTGATATATTTTTCCTTTTTTTTTCTTAAAAAAAATTAATAGTTAATATCTCTTATTTTTATATTTTTTCTCTAATTTTTTCTTCTCTATATTTTTTTTTCTTCTCTTCTTATTTTCTTCTTCTTTTTTTTCTCTTCTTATTTTCTTCCTTTTATTTCTTCTCTTTAATTAAAATTTTCATACCTCCTTCATTTTTTTTGTCTCTTTAATTAAAATGTTCTCCTTTTTTTTAATTTTAGTTCCCTTTTTTTCATGTACATATTTTTTTATCTCTTTTTTTATTCTTTAAAAATTTAATAGTTAATATTATTATTTTATTTTCTTCTCTTTTTTTCTTTTTAATAAAAATTTGTATCCCTCTTTTCTTTTTTTTTAATTTTAATTCCCCAATTTTTTGTTCACGTTTATTATTTTTTTTTTTTCATATTTTTCTTTTTTTTTTTCATCTCTTCTTATTATATTTTTTTTTCCCTTTTTTTTTCTTTAAAATTTAAAAATAAAAAAAAATAAAATAATATTTAATACCTATATATATATTTTCACCATTTTATTTATTTTACTAATATGTTTCCTTTTTTTTCGATTCAATTATTAAAACTTTATTTTTTAATTTTAACTGCACTAAATATTTTAATACATAAATCGCTTTTTTTTTAATTTTAAATTCTTTGTTTTTTTATTACCTGTTTTTTTACATTTTATTTATTCTACTAATATTTTGTTTTCGTTATTTTTTTTATTTTCACTGTACTAAATATTTATATATCTCTCTTTTTTTTAATTTTAATACTAACTGATATTTTTCTTCTTCTTTAAGAAATTTAAATTATTATAAGTAAGTTCTTCAAATTCATTTAAAATTTATTTGTTATATTCAAACTTATTCAAATTGAATTATATTAATATACAAAAGTACCTATAATTTCTCTGCATGTAAATAAATATAATTAGAGTTGCGATTTATTTTCTAAACATGTTTAATATTTTATTATATTATTTGTGTGTAGTTATATAAGTCACATAATATGAAACTTCCTACTGTCATAACGGTAAAATTGAATTATATTTATTTGCATTGTTTATGGTATCAAAAAAAAACTGCAAGATCTGCATTTATATGTCAGCTATTAACGCTTGCTTAGTGTATGATATACATTGAATATGTGCTTTAGCATGAAACACTTGGGGGAATTACCCTTTTCAAGGTTTGATAGCTTGCTCTTTAATATAGGTCAGTAATGCAATTGTTGGTTTTGTATTGAATTCGACAATTTTATGACTAACGTTGATTTAATTTTAAATTAATGCAATTGGTTGCATGTGCTTGATTTATTTCTTTTCTCAATTGATGATTAACTAACTTTAAAATTATAAGTTCTTTTCCTAAAATAGTTATATATATATATATATTTTTTATTTTTTTTTATTACTAAATTATTGTTTTTAATATGTCCTATGTTTTTTTATTTTTTTATTATTATATTTTTTCTTTTGTTTGTTACTAACTGTTTTCCTAAACTAGTTATATTTATTTATTTCTCTAAATGACGAGTTATTTAATGTTTTATTTAATGATTACTCTATATTTTATAGTTAGATTTATTTTTTCTATATGTTGCATAATGCTTCATAACGTTGCAATCTACGAGTTTAATTGTCAACGCATAGCTAATTGGTTTTATATTGTTACTTTTATGGGTTCTAACCCAGGGTAATATTATAATATTATTAGTTTTGACGGCATACACTATTTGTGATATGCCTTTAACAAATTATTGTGAATTTTCTTATCTTTGTTTTTGACCAATATCGTCGTGGTCACTGGCCCACTTCCCTCTACGACCACGTAGGGTCCCTTCCAAATTCGAGAGAACTTATTCTTCCTAGTTTGGTTTTTCATTAAAACCATGTCGTGTGGTTTGAATTGCATAGGGTTGAGGTTCTTGTCGTATTGTTTTTTTCGACACCTCCTTGGCCCTACATTGATTTTGCCTGACGATCTCGTGTGATCGCTTTATTTGGTACTTAAGTACCTTATTGTAGTCTTCTGCGTTATATAAAGGTGAACATTTACGCTTTATATTCGTAGGCATGTCGAAGTCAAACCCGTACAACGTACGGAATGGTGTTTGACCCGTCGACGTATGCACCGTGTTATTATGAACATGCATTGCAGAATTAAACCATTGGTCCCAGTTTGACCCATTTTCTTTAGCAAAACTACGTAAATATTCAGCTAGTGGACAAAGACTTCGTTCCAATGACCCATTAGCCTGTGGATGGTAGGGTGTTATATGAAATTTTGCAATTCATAACAATTTACATGTATCCGAAAATAGTTTGGAAACGAAGTTCGATCCATTGTCTCTTACCAATACTTTGGGTATATTGTGGCGTGTAACTATTTCGTTAAAGAATGATTTTGCTACGGTGTTGGCTTCCGCATCGGGTATAGCCACACAGCACATAAATTCAGAAAAATCGTCCTGAAAAGTTAAGATGTATTTATTCCCTCAAATGGTTTCAGGCGGAATACCCACCAGGTCCATGTACACTATGCCAAAGGGTCTGACTGGCGTATCAGTTAGAACCATTGGCATCTTCGTCAGCCTTGAACTCTTGTTTACCTGAAATTTTGAACAATTTTTCACATAATCCTTTATTTGCTTCTGCATACCCTTCCATCGGTACTGTTGCCGAATTCTTAAAAATGTTTTTACGCCCCCTAATGATGAATCGTGAAAATCTATAATTACCGTCTCTATGTCCCGAGGTTCAGTTAGAATTATTATATTGTCATTTTCATTTGTTATCAAATCGTCAGGATCGCATTCCGACTGTTTCTCATCGTCTTTATTGTCTCTTTTCATGGTTTTTGAACGTGTTTGTACTAAAACTATCTTTTCAGTATTATTCGGTATGCGGCTAAGCGCACCAGCGTTTAAATTACTTTTTCCTGGTTTGTAATGAATTTCAAAATCATATTCCGATAATTTGTGTCGGAAACGCGCAACACGTGATGTGTGATCTTTTAAGTTTGCTATACCCTTTAAGGGCTGATGATCTGTATAAATTTTAAATGGTCTTCCCAAAAGATATGCCCTAAAATTTTTTGTTACCCATACAATTGCCAACAATTCTTTCTCTATAGTAGAGTAGCGTGTTTCCACATCATTAAGAGACCTACTGGCAAACGCGATCGGATGGTCGCTTCCAACTTCCCCTTGCGAAAGAACCGCGCCAATTGCTTCGTTACTGGCGTCTGTCGTGAGCAAAAAGGGTTCGTTAAAATCCGGATACGCTAGTATGGGTGGTGACATAATTGCCTCTTTAAGTTTTAAAAACGAATTCTGACAATTGTCGTTCCATATGAACTTAGCGTCCTTTTTAATCAAACAGTTTATTGGTAATGACAGTTTCGCCATACCTCCTATAAATTTTCTGTAATAATTAAATAAGCCTAAAAATGCTTGAACTTCCTTCCTATTTTTCGGAACTGGAATATTTTTTACACACTCTACTTTGGCTGGATCTGGTAGGGCACCTAACTCAGAACACTTGTGTCCTAAATATATAACCTCGCGCCGCAAAAACTGACATTTTTCTGTAAATTTTATTTCCATAAACCACAATGTGATCTAAATAAACGAAACAGTCAATACAATTCGAAATGACCAAGTCCTGTACTGAAAGCAGTTTTTTCTTTGTTACTATCTTCAACTAGAACCTGATGGTAACCACTTGCTAAATATAGTGTTGAAAAATACCGACTATGACCTAACTGGTCTAAAATCTCATCTATTCGTGGTACCGGAAACACCTGGAAACCTATAACCAGTCTCCATTTCTTATTGCCATCTTTATCGCCCTTTTTAGGTACCAATAATAATGGGGAATTCCAAGGCGACATGCTTGGTGAAATAATTCCATCGTCTATCATCTTTGATACTTGTCTATTAATCTCATTTCTATGAATATGAGGAAATTTATACTGTTTCTGATTTATTGGTGGCTGATTCCATTGAGTGGGTATATGATGTTTTAATATCGGAGTGAATGTTAATTCATCCCCTTCCAAATGAAAAACGTCATGATATGACAAGCATATATTTTGCAAAGATGCAACTTCTTCTTTATTTAATGATTCATCGATCTTTATATTCCCTAATAATCTATCAATTCTATTTTTTATATTAACCGAGTTTATTGTATTTATTGTAGAACTCGCCTTTGTTGCTTCTTTATATTTGTTAAAATTTGAAAATTATGGCTTGAAATTGCTATCAATGGTCACTTCCTTATCGGTGGCATTTAAAATTGATGCATTTACTCTATTTCTTCTAACGTTTGTTAAACTCTCTCCCAAATAGCAATTGAAGACAATTTAATTTTACAAATCGTGAATTTATTATACATTACACATAACGCTAATAATAAAAAGAAATATTGAAATTACTTCATTACAAATTACACTCGCCCCTGTACGGAATGTATCCACAGTCTTGCGAGACGTTTGATCTACAATTCCCAGATTTTCAGGGCAGTTAATTACGACTTTCTTTTTATTTGATTTACTTTTGATTTTATTGTTCTTGATTTTAATATTTTTAACTTCCGATTGAATTGGTTTTACTTTCTTTACTTTATTTGTTTTTTTTTTTATAATTTGTTTATTTTAAATTTCCTTAATTCCTATATTCTGTTCATTATTCGTGTCAAGTTGTGTATTATTACTATTTAGTTCATTATATGTTTTTGTTGGAAGATTTCTATCTTCATTAATATGTATTTTTATTTTTTGTTCTTCATTTTCTGCGTTAATCATATTCGCTGTTTTATTTTATTGTAGTGTCCTCTTTGGAACTTCTAGAACTACTGGCCTTACTACACTATTTGCCACGGGTCCCCAGTTTAGTGGCCTTGACTGGGCCCGTGGTAGTTTCCCTGTGGAACGCTATTATTGTTCCATGCATCATATTTGCGTTTATCATAACAATACATAATAACATGTCCATGCTTTCTGCACCAAGTGCAATATATAGCGGGCCTGTTTGCAGAATTCTCATTACCATTATTTCCTTGAAAAACTTGTGTATCGCGTTAAACACGACAATCCCCCTCGACGTGTCTCCCTCTATGGCACCAATAGCATCTCAATCCTGGAGCACCCCCGCCTTGGTTCTGGATACCACCTTGACCATTTACCTGAGGTACGGGTGGCTGACTTTCTTGGGGAGCAGTATGTCCTGGAACAACATTCCGACCCGAACGATCTGCACACTGTTCATGTCCATAAGTACGACATTCACTGCAATAATGAGTGTTTCTCCGTGTATGACATTCATCCCTCAGATGTCCCTTCTTCTTGCAAAAAGAACATGTAGGTGTAGGCTGCTTCATACCTATATTTTGTGTTTTCTCTTCCGTCTCCTTTTTTTCATTGCCTTGGCTACCTGATGCAGTACGATTACTTGACCGATGAGGGCTCATTGAAATGGACTCCAAACTTG
This sequence comes from Dryomyza anilis, assembly GCA_951804985.1. Classification (NCBI taxonomy): domain Eukaryota; kingdom Metazoa; phylum Arthropoda; class Insecta; order Diptera; family Dryomyzidae; genus Dryomyza; species Dryomyza anilis. The sequence continues at coordinate 73,381,053 of OX638135.1, read as the reverse complement.
TCTATGCCCGTTAACTCTGCTGACTCCCTTTGTTTCGTCGCATGGTCCAATGCCTCTTCCACCAATTTCTCTAGTGTTGTTTGCTTAGTGCTCCACATGCGCATTCGCAAAGTGTAATCCCGAAGTCCTAACTTATATGAGCTTTTAACTAAATTATTCAATTCATTAACGAACACGTCGTCTTTTGTATCATTATATTTACATTTAATCGTGCTTAATGCTGCCGACTGCAGGTTAACCAAACGCCTCGAAAAAAATCTTATACTTTCCCCCGGATACTGAGATGCCTTTTTAATTTCATATTGAATGGCATCTACTGACCTACATTCGAAGTACGTATTCCTTAACAGATTGTATAAATCATCTATTGTGTCAAACTCCTTTGAACTTACTAAGTCAAAAGCATCTCCCTGTAAACGAACCATTTCGGGTGATAAATTTCGTATCACCGGTAATCGTGCAGCTTAAAAGAGCCGGCAGCACGAAGATAAAAACGCCACACGTGAATGAACTGAAATTATTTCACACCGCAGAAGCTGACAGCGCAAAATCAACCACGTTAGAGCAAAACGGTGAAAATACCGTACGCGCAAACAGGGAGATACGCGCGCATTGCAGCAATATTACGCAGCAGTACGATGATTTATTCACAAATTACATAATTGCACACGATAAAAATACCGTAAATAAACATTACCACAAAATACGTTACAGAAATATACAGTACGGCGAAATCACAAATGATAAGGATCAGAGGTCAAAACGCGTCCGAACGCGAGTATGGCGAAACAAAAATGTTTCGCGCTACGCAGATGTTCCTAAATAAAATATATAGTCCCCATGAAAGTTACGATGAAATTACCGTAAACAAAGGGAGCTTTGTCCAAAATATATTGAAACGCGAAAAGTATAAGAGTTATCATCATTAAGGCGGTAGGTACAAACGCCAAGAAATAGTAACACCGCTAAGAAAATGAACGTTACGGTGAAAAATTACCGTTCATAAACATACACGCCTTATTTTTAAACTACAGGTAGAAGTTCACGAATAAACGCTCGTGTGTGGAAAATCGAATGGCCAAAAATGTTCATACGGCAAATCATATTTAAATTAACGAATTTTTAGTTTTCAGATCACCCTTTCATTTTGGAAGTGTTCCGAAACTATAGAAAACTATCAGTTGAGCCAACATGACGATATAGATCAGCTGGCACCACGTGCTGATACGTCACCCACGCCAAAATGGATAATCAGCTACTTAACGATACGACAACGACAACAACAATTCTACGTATGCGCAACAATACCACAAACAAGAACATTTCCATGCACTTGAAGCAATCCCGCAAGCAACAACAACGCTACGCATAAGCATCCAGTATACGCAAGCATAGGCTGTAATACAACAACATCAAATGAAGCAACAACAACGCTACGCATAAGCATCAAGTATACGCAAGCATAGGCTGTAATGCAACAACATCAAATGAAGCAACAACAACTGCATAGACTACGCAACAACAAAGCACACGGCGATCGACACAAGAAAGAGTATAAAAGGAGACACAAAAGTCAGGCAGTTCGATGCTGGCGACGACCTCGTACACATCAAACTCGTAGTAATAGTGGTTGGAGGCATTAACTCCCCAAATGTAGTAGTAGCGGTTGGAGGCATTAACTCCCCAATTGTAGTTGTAGTGGTTGGAGGCATTAACTCCCCAAATGTAGTAGTAGCGGTTGGAGGCATTAACTCCCCAATTGTAGTTATAGTGGTTGGGGGCATTAACTCCCCAAATAGTAGTAGTAGCGGTTGGAGGCATTAACTCCCCAAATGTAGTAGTAGCGGTTGGAGGCATTAACTCCCCAATTGTAGTTATAGCGGATCGAGGCATTAACTCGCCAAACTAGTATTAAGCTCGAATAAGTATTATAAAAATAGCGAAAAAGATATTAAACCCACTGAAGGGACAATAAAGAAACTGAATAACAATACGTACATAAAACTAATCTTTTCATTTATCTATTTTTCTGTAAACGAACCCTGGACAAAACTGGCGAGTATACCTCAGCCCGAGAAACTTCGTTACACGCCTTTAATAAACTTCAGGCTTCAGTTCTGCCCTCACCACTTCACATCCTTCAATAAAACGGTGAAGATCCATCCTCAGCGATGATGAGTCTGCACCTGCAAAATCTGGCACCGCATTTTTAACGAATTTCGCGACTTCGTCTAATTCCATGTTGCCCTGTGTTGTGATGTCGTCACTTTCCTGGCGTCTGACAGAATTATTTATTGATTCCTCAGAAATATTCTTTTCTTTCAATAAATTTCTTAATTTTATGTTTTCCTCATCTATTTTAGCTGTTTCTTCTCTCTGCTGTACGTTTTAAACAATAATCGTTTAAACGTTTTCTCAACCCGTCAACTAATCTTTCTAATTCAACATTTTCTGCTAAAACAGATTTAATTTTTAAATTCTGGAAATTTAGTAACTCTTCTACTATTTTATCTGCCTCATCTAATTTAGATAAATGCAGAATTCTAGATATATTATCTTTTAATAATGCTGTACTATCTTTATTTAGTATTGTTGGTACAATTTGCGACCATAATTTTTCAACAAATCTGTCCAATTCGCTAGATTGCTTTTGAATATACGCATTTAATTCATTAGCATCTGCCATTAAGTATTTTCAATCAATTTAAAACATTATCTGTATCTTTTAATTAAAAAAATAAATTTTAAGATATTGTCTTAACGTGCTTAAGGTCCAGTCAGTACAAATTGGGTGTTTTGTACCAACCAATAAAACAACAAACAATTGGCAGAATGCATTGAGTGGCAGATCGTACAGCTGTTTCAGAGGCAGCCAAGCCCCTTCATCAGCAATCTTTCTCTGCAGATTCTACATTTCAAGTCGCTAAAGTTTTCCTTTTCCAATGAACACAAAAAGAATTATGTGCATTGAAAAAAGAACCAAAAGCAAAAATGCCAAAACTGCATCAACTCAAGATTTTGCCAAAGTTGTTGTTGCGTGCAGCACAAAACACTGGTTGGTACAAAACACCCAATTTGTACTGACTGGACCTTGAGCACGTTAAGACAATATCTTAAAATTATCAAGAGGTCGTAAAACAAAAACAATTAAAAAAAATAAATTTCATCAAAAATTTCAATGAAACAAAAATGTTTCCCAAACAACAACGAAATCAATTTTGGCATTCATGAAGTATAACTATAAACTATATTTTTTTTTCCAAATTTATTCTGAAGTCTTTTTTTTTAAATCTGTAACATTGGAAAAATAAAAATAAAAAAAAAACCAGTTGGGAAGGTTAGATCACATGGGAAATTTTAAAGTAGGTGTAATTACGATAGTTAGGATTATCAAAATTATAGTCGGTCTAAGCCGACTATAAATACCCTACACATATGTGTGGTTACCATTCAAAGTGATATATAGGTCACCAGGGTATACGAATCCTGAAAATAACTACAAACATTCAATCGCTGAAGAATTTCCATTCATTTGATACCCATATTTACAAATGGGTAGGTGTACTGAATTTCGATTTTTTTTTTAATGAACCACAGGTCTTTTCGACGGAAAACATTATTATCACGTACTTGAGCATGATGTCAATATATATTTGACCAAAAAAGTTTACCTAAGCACGTATACATAAAAATTGATCTTTATATGTACATTTTATATGAGGTATTTGAACATAAGTGGTCGGATCATAGGTCACAATGAACCGATCTCGCCAATTTTAATTAACATACAATGATTTTTATACCCTACACTAAGAGTGAAAGGGTATATTCAGTTCGGTACGCCGTTTGTAACACCCAGAAGGAAGCATCTCCGGTATGGAAAAGTATATATATTCTTGATCAGCATGACCTCCTGAGTCGATTTAGCGATGTCCGTCTGTCTGTCCGTCTGTCTGTCCATCTGTCTGTTGAAATCCCTACTACTTTTAAAATTGAAGAGCAAGATAAATGAAACTTATAACTTAGATTACTAATATACCTACGCTGTATGTGCGAAAAAATTGGCGAGATCGGTTCATTGTGACCTATGATCCGACCACTTATGTTCAAATACCTCATATAAAATGTACATATAAAGATCAATTTTTATGTATACGTGCTTAGGTAAACTTTTTTGGTCAATATATATTGATATCATGCTCAAATACATTATAATAATGTTTTCCGGCAAAAAGACTTGTGGTTCACAAAAAAAAAAAATCGAATTTCGGTACACCTACCCATTTGTAAATATGGGTATCAAATGAATGGAAATTCTTCAGCGATTGAATGTTTGTAGTTATTTTCAGGATTCGTATACCCTGGTGACCTATATATCACTTTGAATGGTAACCACACATATGTGTAGGGTATTTATAGTCGGCTTAGACCGACTATAATTTTGATAATCCTAACTATCATAATTACACCTACTTTAAAATTTCCCATGTGATCTAACCTTCCCAACTGGTTTAATATAATTTTTTTGTTATTTTTAAAATCATAACAGCAATCAGTGCTGTGTTCACACGGTGTAAAATTTAATAAAATTATTTAGTTTTTATTTGTTATACACTGGAGGGTCCGTATGTTTTTTCGATTTATTTATATGGAAATGTTAATATTCCTTTTTAAATTAAAAGAAAGTTTTTAAAATCTTTATTTTTCACTTGTTATTCACTGGAGGGTCCGTAGTTCGGAATCTCACTGTTATTTTATTTATTTATTTTATTGAATGCTAATTGCTAATATTTTTTTTTAAGAATGCTTAAAAAAATTGTTCGTAGTTCTAATCCCCTTTTTCAACACTTCTAAAATAATATTAAAAAAAAAAAAGAAAATTCTCCTATTCTTTTTTTTTTTTTTTTTAAATAAATTTTTCAAACACTTACCATTTTATTTTTAGGGTCCTTCCTTTTTCGTCCTTCCTTCTTCCTATCTCTCGGTCCTTGAGAGGTTGGTACCGACGTACCGGCTGCGCCAAATGTTGTATATTCTAGAGTTGAATTTCCTTTACATTTATTTAATTAAATAAATATATTTTAGAGTTGAGGTATTTATTTATTACAGAACACTTTTTACTTTTAGAAAAAACACTTTTATTATGTTATATTATTAACAATACCTTCGTTGCAAGCTTTTCTTAAATTCTATTCTCACTATGTTCTAGTGAGTTTTCACTTTCACTCAATTTTGGTGTACGTGACTTTTGAAGAAAGTCAGACTTGCAGTTTTTGGCTGACACCAATTGCGAAATATCAGAATTGTTGGCAATCCCTGCTTTGCTTATTTTAACATAGACCCAAAATTATGCAATGGAAAATTGTATTGCAAGCCTCTTGAAAGAAGTGTGGTCTAAGTAAAGCTTTAGCGCTTTGCCAAATTATTGCCAGCTTCTGTTTACTGTGGAAGCTAACCTGAAAGAGGTGTGGTCTAAGCAAAGCTTTAGCCAAATTATTATCATTGTTGCCAACGTGAAGCGTTGGGACAATGCTATGAACATGTTGCTGTACAACATGAGTACAACATGATATAAAAACATGATGCGCATTTATTTTGTACACAATCCAGCGATTCGAATATATATAAATTTATATATATATATATATATATATATATATATATATATATATGTATATACATATATATATATATATATATATATATATATATATATATATATATATATATATATATACATATATATATATATATATATATATATATATATATATATATATATATATATATATATATATATATATATATATATATATATATCAGGGTTCAGGGTCATCTAGGGTAATCCTAATTTCAAATCCTCGTAAGTCTACCTGATCCATCCGTCATAAAAAATACTGATCTAAAGCATACATAATGAAACCTTAAGTGACACTTATGAAGACAGATTTATTGGATATCGTGTTAACATAATATGACCTTTTATAATAAAATTGGGTAGCAAATTATTCTGATAAAATATTCTAAAAAATGTTAAACTAAAATGCAAAAGAATTTCAAAGTCTCAACATTTTTAAAAATTTAACGTATATAGCGTTACCAATAATCAAAAAATAATGTCCAACTTAAGATGGTAGTTGACTTTTGACATAAATGTATATGGAAGATTTGTGCAAAAGACTATTTTTTAAAGCTTTACATTATTTTTTTGATGTCAAGGGAAATGAGCCAAATTGGTCGACGTACAAATTTATGAAATATTAGCCTTAAATCTCCACATATGTTCTAAAAGTCTTCGGAGAAAAGACTTGTGGTTCACAAAAAAAAATCGAAATTCAGTACACCTACCCATATGTAAATATGGGTATCAAATGAATGGAAATTCTTCAGCGATTGAATGTTTGTAGTTATTTTCAGGATTCGTATACCCTGGTGACCTATATATCACTTTGAATGGTAACCACACATATGTGTAGGGTTTATAGTCGGCTTATACCGACTATAATATTGATAATCCTAACTATCATAATTACACCTACTTTAAAATTTCCCATGTTATCTAACCTTCCCAACTGGTTTTACTTTTATTCATATTTTCTTTGTTAATTGAAAAATCATGAAGTTTTTCTTAAGTTAAGTTATATATGCATTATTTCATTTTACTTATAAAACCAAAAAATATATTTTTAATATATGAACATTTTAACAGTGTTCCCTATTTGGCTGATATTGCCTTTTGTGTTTTGGTTTTTTCACATATCCGCTGATTCGTTTGAAAGTGCAAAAACAACAAAAATGCGAAAAAAGCAGCATATAATTTGTGGCGGGAAATTTATTGTACAACAAAGAAGACTCGTTGATGTTTCCAACTGGATGGCTGTACTAGATACATACATGCAGTGTGGTGCCATGCGACTGTATGTTGTTATGCGTCTGTTTGTTGCCATGCGATGATACAGGGTAGCAACGAAAAGTTGTCGTTGAAGTGTGTGTATACGCATCCTAATCATTATTGTAGTATTAACTTCTGTCCATGGCAAGTTTTTAGTTGTTGCCCCAAAAATGTTTCTAAAAAAATGAGAATATTTTTTTACAACAATTTTTATTTCAGAAACTCCAAATTATATTAAATGAGAATTAAAAATGCCTTGTCTTTTATATAAAAATAAAAAAAAAATACTGTTTCTTTCTATACTTTTTTTAAAACCGTTTTAAACCAATATAAAACCGAAACCGGTGTCGGGTGTCGATCGCCCCCCCAAAAAAGGAGCACTTTTGAATTTTTCAAAGTAATTTTCAAAAAAACACAAAATGAAAAAATGCGCTTAATATTCAGATTTTTGTGCCTTTTTAAAAGCGCGGAAACTAAAGAGAAAGGAGCAAAATTTTCAAAAAAGCATAAAATTGCAAATGCGCTTTATTAACAGAATTTTGCGCTTCTACAGAAGGTCACAAATTATAGAGAAAGGCGCAAAATTTTCAAAAAAATAAGGGCGCCAAATTTTCAAAAAAACATAAAATTGCAAATGTGCCTAATTTACAAAATGGTGCCATGCGACTGTATGTTGTTATGCGTCTGTTTGTTGCCATGCGATGATACAGAGTAGCAACGAAAAGTTGTCGTTGAAGTGTGTGTATACGCATCGTAATCATTATTGTAGTATTAACTTCTGTCCATGGCAAGTTTTTAGTTGTTGCCCCAAAAATGTTTCTAAAAAAATGAGAATATTTTTTTACAACAATTTTTATTTCAGAAACTCCAAATTATATTAAATGAGAATTAAAAATGCCTTGTCTTTTATATAAAAATAAAAAAAAAATACTGTTTCTTTCTATACTTTTTTAAAAACCGTTTTAAACCAATATAAAACCGAAACCGAACCCCAAAAAAGGAGCACTTTTGAATTTTTCAAAGTAATTTTCAAAAAAACACAAAATGAAAAAATGCGCTTAATATTCAGATTTTTGTGCCATTTTAAAAGCGCGGAAACTAAAGAGAAAGGAGCAAAATTTTCAAAAAAGCATAAAATTGCAAATGCGCCTTATTAACAGAATTTTGCGCTTCTACAGAAGGTCACAAATTATAGAGAAAGGCGCAAAATTTTCAAAAAAATAAGGGCGCCAAATTTTCAAAAAAGCATAAAATTGCAAATGTGCCTAATTTACAAAATGTTTGCGGCTCTACAGTAGGGCGCAAAACATAAAAAAAGGGGGAAAAATTTCAAAAAAACCTAAAATTGCAAATGTGCCTAATTTACAATATTTTTGCGCCTCTACAGAGGCACAACATTTTCAAAACATTACAAAATGGAAAGGCGCCTAATTTAAAGAAATTTTGCGCCTTTCTAAAAGAGAGAAAAATATAGAGAAAGGCGGAAAAATTAAAAAAAAAAACACACACACATAAAAATGAAAAATTAGCTTTATTTACAGAGTAAATTTTTGTAAATATGCGTCTTTTCCATTTTGTGTTTGTTTTGATAATTTTGCGCTAGTAAAGACGGTAGAATTCAGTAAGTTATGCGCTGTTTTAATTTCGATTTTTATTTGAATAGTTTACGACTTTTAGAACTTTCTTATATACATTGCGCCTTTGTGTAAAAATTATTAAATTGTTCGTTTTTTTTTTTTAAATTTGCGACTTTTAGAAGAAACTTTTTGACATTTAAATCATTGTTTAAATTGTCCAAAATAGCGGGTAACTTTTATTTTAAAGTGGACTTTAAATTGTCAATGAATATGCGCAATTGTATTTTGACAAAAATAATACACAATTCGAGTTTTAAATATTTTCTTCTATATCAAGACAAAATTTTTGGCAGGGTCTATGCAGTTTAGAAACATTTTTTATATAGAAACATTTATATATTTTAAACAGACAAAGGCGGAGTTTGTATCACAAGCTGTCTGTTTTCTTCCCGATCCGAAAATATGCCGTGTATCTGTTATTAAAATTCCATAAAATTTTACAACCTGCTATACATTTCCCAAAATATTCTATTTATCTGTGTAGGCAGGAAAATTGCCCTAAATATTCCAGAAAAATTACATAAATTTTGTTTCGGTGTATCAATATTAAATCGAATTTAAACATTATAGGCGCATAACCATAGATTATTTTAAGTCAACTTTATTAAAAAATTCGACTTTTTTGACAATAAATTGTCAAAAAGAAGATTTTAAATTTAATTTTGACTTTAAATTGTCTATACTAATGCGCAATAGATTTTAGAAAATATACATTTTGTTTTGTATATCTTCGTTGTAAAACATCCAAATAGCATTTTTGAAAATTCGTTAAAAGTTCGACAATTCATATTTTTCGATGTATTGGTGTATCTTCATAATTAAAAGTCAAATATTCACAAAATATAATTTTTAAGTATGTCCAAACGGATATACTTAAATAGTTTCCAAATATAATTGAATTGATTGTTTCAAATTATAATTTAAGAAGTTATTAGCAAAAAAAAAAGTTTTTGAATGAAAAAATTAATTTTAACCAGAAATCCTGTTTTAGATACCCCTTGAAGATTTGAAAAAATTTTTTTCAACAGAAAATTAAATTTAAAACGTTCAAAATTTATATAGTGATTTTTAATAATTTTTTTCTTTAAAACTAGTTAACTTAGAAAAACCACGATTATTCGATTAGAAAGGTAACAAATGTATATGGATGAAAATGCAATAAAATTGATATTGAAACAATATTTATTTGATGACTTTTAGTTCTATAACGACGATTTAAAATCCGATTTTTACGTTTTCTGACTTTTTGAAATTAAAATTTTTTGTAAATTTATTTAATAATTGGTCAATTAAATATAACCTTTTACTTCTTGAATAAATGGTACAAAAAATAGGTAAAACGTTAAATCTGGTACACATGTTGTACTTAAAAAAAAAGATTAAATTAAAATATTTTGGATTTATGGTTTCCGAAATATGCTGCCATGAAAAGGGAAAATAATCATTAAAAATACATTATGTACATCTGAAGTAGTTTTCAAACGAGATGTCGGCATTGATCACCTTTAATATGATACACAAATTGAATTTTGTGTCCAAAGGGTACTGAGATGGGCCATGTATGGGTACTGTATGGGCCATTCCACACCAAATCGACCAACGCACAGTGTGATATTTTCATAATCTAGAGAGAAGTTGTATTCAAATAAAAACTTCTTCACAAAAAAATGGGCGTGTTCAAACAACTGACACGCCCACTTCCCATAGAAAATACATATAACACTATACATATTAGGCAAAAATTCTTCTACAACTGAAATATAAATGATATATTCTCTGAATTTAGGCATTATATGTCGTTTTTCATGAATATTCTAATGTCCTTTTTAAAGGATATTTGACAAAAATGCAAAAAACGTATATTTAGGAATACTCATTACAATTGTTAAATGAAAATCATGCTAAATAAGAGATATGCATTCCACGAAAAAAAGATTTTTTATTTTATTACATTTTTGAAAGTAAGAAATACATTTTTTTTTGAAATTCGAAAAATGAGTATAATATATTTATTAGAGCTGAATTAAAAGAATTTCATTATTCCTTCCACCTGAACGGTGAAAAATCTCCGTAAAAATGCTATTCATACAAAACTGCATGTCCTTCCCCGCTGAATATAATAGACAAAACAACAAAAAAATCAGCAGGACACCATCAGATATGACTAAACTTTTGCAAACTTTGAATAAAATTGGAGATATATTTTTGGGAACATATAAGAAATAATGTCCCATATCAAACAGAATTTGATTTATTATTTTAAAAGCTATTTTCCAAATTTCGCGATATTTCGCAAGTGCACACATATGCGCAGCCAATTTAAGTTGTTATGAGAAGGGTTTTGACCTACCTTTATACTAAATGTAATCTTAAAGGGGAACAATAAGGAACAAATTATTAATACCTCTTTGAATTTTAAATATTACAATTTAAATAAGATTTTAATACTCATATATTAAATTATGATTTGAGCCCAAAGTTTACATAAAAATGCTTATACAAAAAATTAAACTTATTTAATGACTGAAAAAGTTTGCATACTCAAAAATGCGAAAAAACTTCAACTTGTAAAGCATGGAGCATGTGATCTTAAAACTTGAATACGTGCATATTCAAACAATTTACGTTTGGAAAAGTTATTAATTTTGTTTGACGGTTTTATAGAAACCATTTTTTAAAATTTTATTTCATGTTCATTTTCGGCTTAACGGGACATTTTTCTACTAAATATGCGAAAAAAAAATTCAATTGATAATATTTTTTTTTTGCATTTTGTCCCCCTAGATATAAAAAATATCACACTGTGCAGCGGTTGCAAATTACCTTCTTCGATTTCAATGAAAATTGGCAACTGATAAAGAGTACACTGAGGGAAAAAAGTAATAAAATTAAATATAAAAATATTGTTTTTGCGGGCTCAAGGTCTTGCCAGATACAAAGTGCTATGTACTGGGGAGTGAAACAAACAAAAATTGACAAAAACAAAAAGTTGTTGGCTGACCGTACAGCTGTTTCGGAAGCTGCCAGGCTTCCTCATCAGCGGCCTTCTGTACAACTTCTGCATAGCAAGGCCTATAAGATCATTTTGTGCAATGAACTAAATGCGAATTTAGTACAATCACAAAACAACCGGCAAAACATGCAAAAATTGCACCAACTTTATGCTTGTCAATTGTTGTTGTCGCATTGCAGCAACAACAACAACAATATTTTTGCAATAACTCTATTTTAGGTCGAAAAACAAACAACAATTTATACATTCGCAGGGCACATCGCATAAAAATATCATAAAATCGTGAGATTTTAATTTTTAATAAACGTGCGTGGTCGTATTTGATTCTGTAGTGACACTACAGCCTATATGATGCTTGCTGCAATGCGACAACAACAATTGACAAGCATAAATTATTTTATCACTCAATGTGGTAAAATAATTATTTGTTTTTACTTTTTTCAAAATTTTTTATCACTCAATGTGGTTCAATAGGTTGGACAGATGCCCACGTATTACATAAATTTATCGTGGTTACTTTCAAAAAACAAACTTTAATAAGACAATAAACTTTAATTTAATAAAATATTTCTATAATATAATTTTTTTGAAATAATGAATTTAATTGCGTACGTAATAAAATTAAATACTTTTTATTTAATTGGAAATTAAATACGCCCGTAATATAATTTTGTATAGAGTATTATTTTTTTTTATTACAAAAGTATTTAAATCAAATTTAAATAGATTTTATTTAATTTTATTAAGTCATTTTTTTCTTAATGTATATATTTCGATACAATTTTTATACCCTACACCTATGAGGTACAGGGTATATTAACTTTGTGCATTTACTGTAACGCCCCTTAGGAGGCGTGTCCGGTATGGAAAAGTGTATATATTCTTGATCAGCATCACTACCCGAGTCCGTTTAGCCAAGTCCGTCTGTCTGTCTGTCTTGCTCTCCGTAGACTGCTCAGAATGCGATGAAATTTCGTCTCAATATATTTTAGCTAAAAGTTGCAACTGAGTTTGAAAATGAGCCAAATCGGTCAACGGACACGCCCACCTCCCATATAAGTCACTTTTATATAACTCTTTAGGAACTAATAACTCGAAAAGTATTCAAGATATAGTTATAAAATTTAAAACATATTGTTATAATTCACTTAAAAATATGTGGTACAAAAATGGGAAAAATGGATGGGTTTTCATAGTGAAACTTGTATCCGTAAATTACTAAAATCAAATCTATGAAATATTAGCCTTACATAATTTTAAATATAGGCGTGGTCCGCCCAATTATATTTTTCAAATTTTTTGTATTAGTTTTTTATACTTTTATTTCAATTTTTTAATTTATGGGGATATAAGACGTAAATTTCTGATATGTGAATAATATTCTGAGGGTGGGGAGGTTCAGCATAATTAAAAACTTTAAAATTAAGGTATGCAATTAAATATCACGCATTAATAGCCCAACCAAAGGTGTGGGGTATTCCATAGTCGACCCCGACCGACTATAAAATCCGCCCCATGTGACCTAACTTTCCCAACTCGTTTTTATTTTTTTCGACCACTACTTCAGTGCTTCAAAGTTACAAAAAATGGTCGAAAAATCTCTTGTGTGGTTGTTCATATTTCAATATCTCTTTTAGAAAATTATTGTTTAAAATATGATGCCATCAAAATACAATATTGGATATTGGCATGAACATTTGTATTAAATCAAAGAAAATATGTGATTTTTTTCAGGATTTTAAAAAGGGTCCTTTTTAATGACTTTCATTTTGAAGTACAAAATAATGATCACGGGCCACATGTTCAAGTTTAGAAGTCACCACTTAATTGTCCTAAAAGCTTCTTCTATTAGCTTTAAAACGAGCCAACAACAGTTTCTATTTTTTATTAATTTGAACCACTGTATCTCTGCAAGTAGTGGTCGAAAAAAAATTGGTCAATGCATATCTCAATAAGCTCTATCAGCTGCCCAAATTTCATTGGAAACGAAAACGATAAAATCTCAAAATTTCCTTTTCAAAATCAGAGACCAAAAATAATTTTAAAATTTATATGTGAAAAGTCATTGTGAGAAATGATGGCACTATAAAACAAAGGGTACACTAAGAAAACAATACGTTTATGAAAGTCTTGCTGCAACTATCCTACCAACATCCCATAAGTTTCAATAAAGTTGCAGCAAAACTATTAATATTTTTTTTTTTAATATGACATATATTCAGATAGTTACCACAACAGCAATGAACATTGAGATATTTACAGTTGACTGATAGCAAACATCCTGAGTTCTTGGACATTTGCAGCAAAATTTTGAGGTATTTTGACATTAACTACCACAAAAAAGGAAAATGTCGCACTTTTTCCTTACTTTTGGTTTGTCCACAACAATTATGTAAATTCAATGGTGCAAAAAAGTGCCCACTCAAATATTACATTTTAATGGTAAAAGTGAAAATAAAATATCATGTGATTTAAATTAACAAAACGTGATGGAAAATATTTCTTTTCAGAATTTACTTTGATGATAGCTTCGCCGGTTCTTCTGCGAAGAAATCTCAAGTCGTTGTACAATTTTGCCTTCGAAGGATTTAAAAAGACGATTGTGATTATACCAGGATGTACCATGTACCAGAATACTGTTTTAATTCGAGAATAAATAAAAATACATTTGATTAATTTTCTTTCAATTCAATAAAAATTACTCCTGCGAATTCTAATGGAATCCTTTTCCAAATATTCATCAACTATCTTCCAATTTGTCAGATGTTTAATTGATGGTTGCTATACATAATCGTAAATTTGAAAGATGGTTGCTAGCAATATTTATCGTATTTGACAGTTGTTTGAGAGATGGTTGTCTCAAATACGATTTCAATAATTTGTAAATAACTTCATATTTAGGGCTGTGATATTTCTGGCAATCATTTTCGTTTTCTTAGTGTACCATTAGATAACATTCGATGAACATTTTTAATTTATGGCCTTATTTTTATTATAGGACTGTTAACTTTTAATTTTTTTTTAATAACTATATTTGAGAAATATAAATAAAAGTTTGAGTAATATTTAACAAAGTCAAAAATAATTATTTTTGATAACAATTTTCAAAAGCAAAATATAATTTTTATTTTAGATACATATTTATAAAAATCAAAATTAATTATTATTTTTGATATATAAGGAAAAAAGTCGTTACTCCTACCAAAATCTTCAAACAAACGAACAAATTGGCTGAACTTTACACAACCGGATTTAGAAATAATTTTCTTTAAACTATCCGCTCATTTTGGGTCCCAGACTAAATTATGGAGCGCACAGTGGATCGAAAGCTCGCATTTGGGCCGAAACAAAAATTTCGTAAATTAAAGTTTTTTTTTTGCAATCATAAAATAGACATTCTAGTTAATAGAAAACCATTAATTGAATTGTTTTATATATATTATTTTCTACAGGACATCAGTCTAAAGTGGGTTCTTTTTTGATTTTTTTGTAAATTTTAATATTTTATTTAATACTTTTTATAGAAATTAATTTAAATTTTTTCTTGTTAAGTTATTACATTGAAATTTTCACATATTATAGCTAAAATCATGTATTTATTACTTTCTTTAAAAATTACTAAAAATTTTAATTTTTAAGTTCGATATTAGTCGACAAAAGTTGAAAATTATGAAAATTTTCTATTTTTTTTTTTTAATGGAATGCAACTTGTGTGGCTAATCGTGGATAATGCAAAACACACTAGGATCGATAACTACAGATCTTTAGCCATCTGCCAGTATAAAAACTTGGGCCCGGTAAAAAAAACGATTTGAAAAAGTGTCTTTTTTTAAAAAATAGATAAATTTATACTTTTAATTATACCCAACACCTATCAGGTACAGGGTATAGGGTATATTAAGTTTTTGCAGATATTGTAATGCCCCTAAGGAGGCATGGTCGTTAAGGAAAAGTATATACATTCTTGATCAGCATCACTACCCGAGTCCGTTTAGCCATGTCCGTCTGTCTGTCTGTCTGTCTGTGTGTCCGTCTTGCTGTCTTGCTGTCCGTATACGAGGAAACTTGAGAAATACTAGTCAGAATGCGATGAAATTTGGTCACAATATTTTTTAGCCAAAAGTATGAGTTTGAAAATGAATCAAATCGGTCAACGGCCACATCCACCTCCCATACAAGACACTTTTATATAACACTTTAGGAACATATAACTCGAAAAGTACGAGATTTAATTACAAAATTTAAAACTTATTGTTAGAATTTACCTAAAAATATTTCTTCCAAAAATGGGCGTGATCCGCCCACATTTTTTTTACATTATTTCCAGGTTTTTTATAGTGAGAATTTTAGTCGTATTTCACATTTTGTTCAATAATTCCTTAATTAATGAACAAAATGTAACCTCAGTGACCTCAAGACCCTTTTAAGTTATAACAACTGAGTTCATTTTATAAACGAATAATATATAGATACAAGCGTGGGTGCCCAAACGAAAAGAAATTTACTCAGGGGTCTATTCTACACTTTTGTATTTATGTTTTAAAAAATATATCAGCTGCGGCGTTTCCTCGATATAACTTCCCAACGACATATAACAATTAACTGTTGGACCATTTCTAGAAAATAAAAAAAAAAAACGTTTCAGCGTTACCTATTCATCGTCGTCATTTTGATAAATAATTAAATATTTTTCTCAACAATTAGCATTTTTTTATTTTTTACATAATTACAAAACCCTTATCGCTATGGTTATTAGATCATGAAAATAGCCATATAATTACAAATGTGGCATTATTACCTTTCATTTGAGTACCTATATGACCAAATATGTAGGTGCACCAATTTTGATTTTTCTAGGGTACCACAAATCCGATCGCACCCAATTTTTTTCTTTTTTTAACCAAAAAGGTGATTTTAAAAAAAAGTTGGTTTAAAGAAGTAAAGTTGTGTATAATTCAATATTCACTGTATTTGATGAGAAAATATAAAAAAGGGCGCAACATTAATTTTTGGGGCGCATTTTAGAAAAATTTTAAAAAAAGTGAAAAAAAATCAATCGTCCCCCAAATCATACTTCTGGATGTGCCCCTGCATGCAGTATATAAGGGCGCTGTATCTGAGGCGCCGCGGCGTTTCAGTTTCACATAAATTCAAAAAATATCAAAATTAAATTATATCCTTGTTTTATACATTAATAAGAAGAAACAAATTTTATTTAAAAATTTAACCTGCCTCCTGCTATACCCTAAAATATCGAAATTCGTTGCACGTACCCATACGTACAAATGCATTTCAACATTACGCTACCAAGATACTAGGGATGCCAATTCCGGACTATTTTTCAATACCGAAATTTCAGAACTAAAAAATTTTAATCCCGAGATTAGTCCCGGGATTTAAAAAAATAATAGCAAAGGCATAAAATAACCATATCTATGGTTTTTTTTAAAGCTATATGTGATTTTTAATTAATAACAATTTTAGGAACGTGAATTTATTTATGTAAACTCAATAGTTTGAGTGGATTTTATACTGTTAGTTTAATCGAATTCAGATTTTGTAAAAAGATTTATTCTCGGTCAAATGGGATTTTATAAGATTGAAATTTGTAATACGCACAATTTGATTGTAATGAATGTGAAAAATAGTGAAAAAATGTTAGTTTTAGACCCAAATGAAATGTTAGGGTGTTCAATGATATTTATTTATGTATTTTGTTATTAATAAATGTTATAAAGGTTACATTCAGAGACAACGGTTTCAGTTTTATCGCTATTCGAAACCCGGATTTAATTCGCCAGCATAGTCGATAGTAAATCGTTCGACTGTCTTTAATGTAAAAATTAGTTTAATATAAGACCGTCAAAATTACTCTGTTCGGCTCAAAATTCTCCCTGTTTTCATTCATATCATTTCTATAAAATTTTAATGTGCTGATTCGAACAGCGTTTTCAGTTTTTTCCCTATACGTAACGTTTTTGAGAAAAACGCATTTTATATTTTTTGCATTTTTACTGCATTTTATACTGAGGGAAAAAAGTAATAAAATTAAATAAAAAAGTAATACACTTAAATACTTTACGACACGTTTTTCACCCGTTGTCTTTTTTATTTAAATTAAATACTTTTTATTTAAATATATTATGTACGTAATAATATTTGAAGAAAAATACTTTTTATTTAAATTTATTACGTAGGTAATAAAATTTGATGAAAATATTTTTTTATTACTTTTTATTAAGATAATAAAATTTTAATTTAATCACAAGATCATAAACATGTCAATTGGTATTTTAAAACTATTTATTTCGTGCAAAAAAGGTTAGGAAAAGATAAAATTATTATTTTTTTTACTTTTTTCAAAATTTTTATCACTCACGGTGATTCTATAGGTTGGACACATGACCACGTATTATATAATTTTGTCGTGGTTACTTAAAAAAAACAAACTTTAATAATGTTAAAAATATTTCTATAATATAATTTATTCGAATAATGAATTTAATTGCAAACGTAATAAAATTAAATACTTTTTATTTAATTTGAAATTAAATACGCAAGTAATATATTTTTGTATAGAGTATTACTTTTTTATTAAAAAAGTATTTAAATCAAATTAAATAGATTTTATTTAATTTTATTACGTCACTTTTTTCTTAGTGTAAAAACAAAATTTTATATGATTAGACAGATATTGATAGTTATAGCCCAGGAATAAATCAAGGAATGTTATGGCATTAAGTGCACTTGAATATCGTTTATGGCTTGGTTAAAATAATCTGTTAAATTTGAAAAATTTAGAAACAAAGTGCAATTTATGAAATTGTCGGAAAAGAATATTAAGTAAAAACAAACGTTATATTTTAAATCATTGGTAATACTAGAGAATACCTATTTCGACCATGCTATTGCTTTATCTGTGTCCTTTCTACTTTTTGAGTTATATGCATTTAAAAAAATTAACTGTGAATTAAAATTTGTCTTATAAATTAAGATAATGAATATATATTTATTAAACATATCTCTATAGAATTTTTATTCTTGAGATATTGCAACAGAATATATTGATGATGTGAATAAAATATATAGTCGATGCATTATTATAAGGTTTATTATGTTATTTAAAAAGAACGATTGAAATATGAATTGAAATTAATTGATTTGTGTATTTTTTACGAATGTAATAGTACAGAAAGTACCAACACAGTTCGCATTATTATAGAACAGTAGAAATAGTATGTTTACAAACCCTAGTACTTAATAATTGTTATCATATATTTAGAAATAACAGTAAAATACTGCTATAATTAATATTTTTTTAAATAAAAAGTTGAAATTCAATAAAAAATTTGTTCATCTCAAAAATCAATACGGCACCAAAAAGTTATACCATTGTCGAAATCAGTGGAATCTATAGTAATTTTAATATTTTAAAATAAAAATAATACATTTTTTATTAAATATGATTTTCCGGTTATTTCACAAATTCCTTTTTTTTCTCAATTTTTAAACTTTAACCGGTTATTGCAACCAAATCTTAAACAACATTCAAATTGACTTGTTCATGGACAATAACTATTTTAATTTTTATTCAATGGCTGTTCAGTGAAAAATACAAAAATAATAAATTGCATTTTTCTCCAAAATATTACGTATAGGAAAAAACTAAAAACGCAGTTCGAATCAGCACATTAAAATTACGTAGAAATCATATGAATAAAGGACAGGGAGGAACAAAAGAGCTAATTTTGCCGAACAGTGTTATTAGTCGAAAGTTACGTAATTTTTAACAATTGTGAATTTATTAAAAGTCAAAAGGCATGTAATTTATTATTATTATTAACGTCAGTGATTTAAGATTTTAGTCAATTAAATGTTAGATTTACTTTATCACGAAATGTGTATAAAAACATTGATAGACTTTTGAATAAACTAATAAAATTTGATATACTAGCGTGTTTTGTAATCCCGAAAATCCCGGGATTTAACGAAGATCCCGGAATCAATTTTTCGGGACAAATTTGACTAAAATTCCGTGATACCGGAATCCCGGAATTGACATCCCTACAAGATACATAGTAATTCAAATTCGGTTACGGGCCCTGCTTCACATAACTCTAGTGGAGCCATCTCTTTATAAAAAGTAGATAATTTGTTTTATTATAAACAGAAAAAAATAATTCGTAAATATAGCCAAAAAGGTACATCAAAACAATCAAATTATTGCTAAAACTGCGCCGACTAAATTATTAATTGTATTAGCGTACACATTCTTCATATTAGCAATCGCATTTTCTGGCAACAGCTATGTGTATTCGCATACTGCGTTGATGTTATAGCAGTGAGTGGTCGCTATAGTAGTGAGTGGTAGCTGTAGCAGTGCGTGGTCGCTATAACAGTGCGTGGTGTGTGTTCGTGTACTCGCTTACAGCGCTGGAAAATTTAGTGGAATTCATGAAATTGGTGGAATTAGCTTAGAATTAGAAATTTTAGTTGGCAGTTGGCGCGCATATCAGTTCACATTTGGTTCATGTCAAAAGAAACGCTTATAGAGTTTGATCATACTCTATTGGTGTCGTTGAAAATGATGATGATGGCAATAGTGGCATATTTAATTATGCTTCATCATCAGAAAAGTATATTTGTTATATACTTTCACAAGAATTTATATTATTCTTTTTTAATAAACTAAAAAAGAATTATAAGAATACTGGAAAATACAAAAATGCTTTTAAAACATCGACCATACCAATTAAATAATTTCTTGGTATATTTATTGGTATATTTTTGGACACAAATAATATTTCTAGCGAATGTGTTTGCTCAATACATGAAAATGGGAAAAATGTTATTGCTATACCAATGAATGGTGTACAATTAATTTTGATTGCTGTATTTACGTCGGTTATTTTTTTCTGTGTGAGATTTTTATTATTTTACTCAATTGAATCTTTTACGAAAAATGTTGGTGGTTTTTTTGAGAACGGAAAGTAAGTATATTTTCATTACTCCATACAATTTATCCATATTATAATGTCTATTGTTGCTATTTTAGCACTTTCATGCAAAAAAATTGGATATCGCTAAATCGTTACACATTATACTTCTAAGATATATGTAGCATTTTGGTGTAAATGCTCCTAAATTTAATTTTGTACATAAATTTGTAATAAAGTATTTTCATTTTATTATGTAAAAAGTAACTCCATTTTAACAATAAATAACTTTGATTTTGACATTACTATAATAATATTAAATATGTAGATTTAAAGTCTAAAGTACTTGCTTTCAAATAAAAGTTACTGCTTTTAAATAGAAAAAATATATTTAGAAAAAATAATAGAAAAAATAGGTACATTTCTGAGTGACTTTGAATCGACTTCACAGATTTCGTAACAACATGATTATGTTAACATGCAGAAAAACACAAACTTGTCATGTTCACCATATGAATCTTTTGGTATTTTAAACGGCATTTTTTCTGTTGAAGTATGTAGAATACACTAAGAATTGAGAACAAACAATTTTCGAAAATTAATATTTTTAACCAATGCGCGTGTTTTACCTCATTTTGACAAAACGTGCGGTGCTTCAGTTTTAAATATAAATTCAATAAATAAATAAATTCAAAAAATATCAAAATAAAATTATATTTTTGTTTTATTCACTAACGAGAAGAATGAAATTTTATTTCCAAAAAATCGGCCGATATTTTGGAAATAAAATGTTGCCTCCGGCGCTTCAGTTTCGCATAAATTCTTAAAATATCAAAATATATCTTTGTTTTATTCACTACCGAGAAGTATGAAATTTTATTTACAAAAAATCGAGTGACAGTTCAAATGGTGAGAGAGCTGGGAATAAGTTCTTATAGGAATGTATCGCCAAACTATTATTATATGTTTGCCACACGCCATTTAACATGAGTTTAAGTGATTAAAAATATACGAAAATCGTTAAATAGTTTAACTAAATTTTGTTATTTTAATATATCTGTTCGGGTGGTGAACGTGTTGACAATTTGGCGGATTTGTCTGATTGGTGATTTGACTGTTTGCAGTGATTGGGTGGGTGTTGTGTTTGTTGAAATTCCTGTTCTGTGGTTTGTTCCTTTGTGTTGTTGTTGTTTGTAGATTTGTGTTTATTCATTGTTTGTATTATTTCTCGCGGTGACCGATATGTCGCGTTGACGGGTTTTTATGTTCGTTTTATATGTCGCGGTGACGGGTGAGTTTAAATGTTATTTATTAACATTAAAATACGATGTATCGGAGACGGGTGGGTTTGCTTGCGATCGTTTAAAAGAAAACGTAGCGAGTGACGATTTGCACTCAAAAACTTCAAAAACTCATTGCAGCGAGTATTTCTGCAACGAGTGGGTCTGGCGGGCGTGTTCGTACACATCGTGTTTACGTTCTACGTAAACATTCTGCCTGCCTTGCGTGCCAAGCAATTCACGCAATAGTGGAAATTCTTCACTATGTTATTCTTCTCATACAGGTTCTTCTCCTTGAAACTGGAGCAAGTCGCTAAGCGATGATCCTGATGGCAAAGTTCGCATGCCATTGGACGGGTCGAGGGTCTATATTGTCGTCAATGACAATAAGATCGGGTAGAGATGGGTCGAACTCTTTTTTGTTCAGCATGTTGTTCAACACTGCCATTGTTGTTAATGATAATTTCGTTAGAGAGTTGGGTCTCAGCAAGGATTACCTTGTTGAACATTGACACAATATTGTCGGGTCTGGGTCTGCCTTCAGGAATGGGTCCTGAAACAATCCATCCTAATTCAGTCTCCTGCGCTAACAATGATTCCAACACATTGTGCAGGACACTACCTCGGATAATTTTTGGATATATATCACAGCCAATGATCATATCCACGGGTCGGGTCTTGTAAAACTCTGGTTAATGTTGGCCAAATTACTGCAAAGGGTCTGGTCGATTGCATAGGTAGGCAAATAATTTACTAGGGTCTTAAATACAAGTGCTTTAAACGTAAGGTCAATAGGAGAACACAATGTCAACTCACAAGATCCTGATGGGTTTGCAGAAATGGATTGGTTGAGACCACTCACTTTTGCATTAATAGCACGCGTTGGAAGTCCAATTCGACTCCTTAACTCCTACGTTGTGTCCTCAGAACCAGGGTCTATGAGAGCGCGTGCTACAAATGTGTTCCCATTGTTTTCGACGTTGTTCATTGATGTGCTGAGAATCATTTTCTTAGCAGCAGAATGATCATCTCTCTTAGTTCCTTGTGTGTATATGGATCGTAAATGCTTGAGTTATAGCAGCTGCACTTGTACTGGGTAGGGTATTGAATTATGAATCAGTGTTTGCGTTCAGATGTAGATGTGAATGATGTCTTTTACCACAACTTTGACACTTACACTCGCTTCTACAATTTTTAATGCCGTGAGTCGTTGCTAGACAATTATAGCACAATCCCTTTTTTCTCACGACATCGAGTCATCACCCACTTTCATGGCTATGAATCTGGGGCACTCAAGGAGAGTATGTTCGCCATTGCATAGTCTACAAAAGTCCTCGTCAAATTCCCTTTGGGTTGGCTTTGCAAATATGCGTCTTAGATATGTATTCTGTGTGGGTTTGGTTGCGCAATGGGTCTGAGAAATATTCATGTGATACGTATTCACATTTTCTCCCGAAGATTCGGGTCCAGAACTATCTCGGCTGTGATTTGAGTCGATGGCTTCATATCATCAACAGCATCGAGTGTCCTATATCTTTGGGTCAGAAACACATTCAAAGTTTTCCATGATGGACAAACTGATATATCCGTTAGAGATTTCTCAAAGTTTTCTAAGGTATTCTTGGGGAGATGGGTCGGGCACAAATACACCAGGATTGGATCCCAGCTCTTTGTGTCAATTTGCAAATTTTGTAGGGTTATTAAGCAGTCATTTATAGACCTTTGTGGATTCCTAATGGAGCTACCTAGTTCGAATGCAACTGTTTACAAATTGAAAAGTGTCTTTAATTGCGCAGTAATTTGCATCCGTTTATTCTCATATTGTTCTACGAGATTATCCATTACAATATCCTTTGCTTCGCCTCGGGTTTTTTGATTAAGGTAGAATAATTTTTCTACATCGCTTAATCTGGAATTGTTAATGTACATAGCCGAAAACAAATCTCTGAAAGTGGGCCATGTAACATAATCACCATCAAAAATATCCATGTCACATGGGGGTAAGTTAATAGAGGGTGCGAATTGAATTTGGGTCGTTTCTTCTCTTGGCTTAGGAGTTTCTACCGGTTGCTTTAGGGTCTCCATTATTTCTGAAAGGGAAGAAATACAGCGTATATACGCGTTGTATCCTTTAGAATATTTATCCTTCAGTTTCTTTCGGTCCACATCGGGACTGTCGGGTTCACTTCGTATAGTATTATACGAAGTTTGGAAATTATCCCAAGGAAAGTAAGCTGCTTCCGATGAAACTCTATGGCATGAGGTATTAAATCCTGGGTAGGGGTCTCGCAAATAGTTTGTTCAAATTCAATAATGTTTCCGAATGGAATAAATGCTTTCAGAGCCGCCATTTTTTATTGGGGTTGGATTTAAATAATATCCAAATTAAATAACTTGAGAAATTCTCAAAAAATTCAATAACAAAATGTTTTGTCGGGATGGCTTAATTTAAAAAATGTTTTTTTTTAATTAATGTTTTTTTTTTAATACTTCCAGAGATACAGTGGCTCAAAGTTGGAAAAAAAGTGTCAAAAATCACTTTTGTACTGTTGTTCATATTTAAATATCTCTTGAACTAGAAATGCTAGAAACTTTTTAAAGCTAATAGAAATTTTAGAAACGTTTTAAAGCTAATAGAACAAGCTTTTAGAAAAATGAAGTTGTAATTTCCAAACGGTAACATGTGGCCCGTGGTCATTATCCTTGCACTTCAAAATTGTGGTCCTTAAAAAGGACCCTTTTAAAATTCTGAAAAAAATCCTAAATTTTCGTCAATTTATTGTTAATGTTCATGCAAAATTTCAAGATGGTATTTTGATTGCATCATATTTAAAAAAATTATGTTCAAATTTTTTTTTTTTTGTATAGAAAAAACAATTTTTTTTTTCTACACTAAAAGTTGTAATAATTCTTGAATATATATGTAACTCTGATTTCTAAAATGAAGTCAGTTTTATCATATTCAATCTAGTTTTTGAGATATTGATTTTGGCATATAGTTTTTACGATTTTCGAAAAATGGTATATATTTCAAAAACTAGAGATAATTTGTTGAAACTGACGCCATTTTCGAAATTAGAGTTACAAATACATTGAAAAACAATTGCAAATTTTACTTTTGAAAAAAATATATATTTTTTTAATACAAAAAATATTGATAAAATTTAGAAAATAATTTTTTAAAATATGATGCCATCAAAATACCATCTTGAAATTTTGTATGAATATTTATAATAAATTGACGAAAACTTAGGATTTTTTTCAAAATTTTAAAAAGGGTCCTTTTTAAGGATATCAATTTTGAAGTGCAAGGATAATGACCACGGGCATAATGTTACCGTTTGGAAATTACAACTTAATTTTTCTAAAAGCTTGTTCTATTAGCATTTCTAGTTCAAGAGATATTTAAATATGAACAACAGTACAAAAGTGATTTTTGGCACTTTTTTCCAACTTTGAGCCACTGTATCTCTGGAAGTAGTGGTCGTGGTTTAGTGGTTTATATCCCTCACAAAATGAGGGATATAAATTGATGAAAAAAAATTTAGATCATTGAGCGATATTTTTATTTTCATCATTGATGAGAAAAAATATATCGCTCAATGATCGAAATTAATTCTCATCTCAAAAGTACTCTGCACTGATGATGAAAATAATTTGTATCTTCAATTTTTCTCATCATTGAATGATGAGAAAAAGTAGAACGTATCGAATTCTCATCATTTGAAGATGAAAATAAATGATGAGAAAAGATGAAAAAAAATGATGAGGAAAAAGATGAGAAAAGATGAAAAAAAATGATTAGAAAAATATGAGGACAAATGATATAATGGACACATCCGATGTTGAATGATATGCAAGCAATGGTTTCGACATGTCCATTGAAAGATGAGGTGCTCCTGGACATGTCCATGATGACCTCGGACAAACATTTTTTTTCATTATTTTTTGAAATGTTATAAAAATGATTTTGGACATGTCCCCTGGAAGATGAGGTGCTCCTGGACATGTCCATGATGACCTTGGACAACATTTTTTTTTTCATTATTTCTTGAAATGTTATAAAAAAGATGTTGGACATGTCCCTTGGAGAATGAGGTGATCCTGGACATGTCCATGATGACCTTGGACACACATTTTTTTTTTCATTATCTTTTGAAATGTTATAAAAATGTTTTTGGACATGTCCACTGGAGGATGAGGTGCTCCTGGACATGTCCATGATGACCTTGAACAACATTTTTTTTTTCATTAATATCTGAAATGTTATAAAAATGATTTTGGACATGTCCACTGGAGGATGAGGTGCTCCTGGACATGTCCATGCTGACCTTAGACAACATTTTTTTTTTCATTATTATTTGAAATGTTAGAAAAATGATTTTGGACATGTCCACTGGAGAATGGAGGAGGTGCTCACGGGCATGTCTAGGATGACCATGGAAATTTTTATTTTTGGGTGGTTTTTGTTCGATGAATATCTGATACAGTTTAAATGAAAATACATTTATACATTTGTATTGTTAATGAATTTTTTTATTAAAAATGTAACTGTTCATTAATGTTTTGATTTAATTTTACTAATAATAAGTTTCCTGAAATATCCCTACTTAATTTATTTCTTAACCTAGTATGTATTATAGGTAGAGCACTAAAAGACCGTTCAACGGAAACTTGCGTAGCTGGAACAGACAATGCAATTTCAGCTATATCTCCTAAAGATTTTTCTTTGTAATATATAGCTTTCCAGTATAGTACACTTTGCATTGGCAGTCTATCGACTTATTGACGGTTTTCTAATTTTTGTCTTATATTCTCGTTTTCGCACGTTGATGGTTTGATCATTTTGATCATTTTGATCTTTTTGATCTTTTTGATCTTTCTGATCTTTTTGATCTTTTTGATCTTTTTGATCTTTTTGATCTTTTTGATCTTTTTGATCTTTTTGATCTTTTTGATCTTTTTGATCTTTTTGATCTTTTTGATCTTTTTGATCTTTTTGATCTTTTTGATCTTTTTGATCTTTTTGATCTTTTTGATCTTTTTGATCTTTTTGATCTTTTTGATCTTTTTGATCTTTTTGATCTTTTTGATCTTTTTGATCTTTTTGATCTTTTTGATCTTTTTGATCTTTTTGATCTTTTTGATCTTTTTGATCTTTTTGATCTTTTTGATCTTTTTGATCTTTTTGATCTTTTTGATCTTTTTGATCTTTTTGATCTTTTTGATCTTTTTGATCTTTTTGATCTTTTTGATCTTTTTGATCTTTTTGATCTTTTTGATCTTTTTGATCTTTTTGATCTTTTTGATCTTTTTGATCTTTTTGATCTTTTTGATCTTTTTGATCTTTTTGATCTTTTTGATCTTTTTGATCTTTTTGATCTTTTTGATCTTTTTGATCTTTTTGATCTTTTTGATCTTTTTGATCTTTTTGATCTTTTTGATCTTTTTGATCTTTTTGATCTTTTTGATCTTTTTGATCTTTTTGATCTTTTTGATCTTTTTGATCTTTTTGATCTTTTTGATCTTTTTGATCTTTTTGATCTTTTTGATCTTTTTGATCTTTTTGATCTTTTTGATCTTTTTGATCTTTTTGATCTTTTTGATCTTTTTGATCTTTTTGATCTTTTTGATCTTTTTGATCTTTTTGATCTTTTTGATCTTTTTGATCTTTTTGATCTTTTTGATCTTTTTGATCTTTTTGATTTTTTTGATCTTTTTGATCTTTTTGATCTTTTTGATCTTTTTGATCTTTTTGATCTTTTTGATCTTTTTGATCTTTTTGATCTTTTTGATCTTTATGATCTTTTTGATCTTTTTGATCTTTATGATCTTTTTGATCTTTTCGATCTTTTTGATTTTTTCGATCTTTCTGATCTTTATGATCTTTTCGATCTTTTTGATCTTTTTGATCTTTTTGATCTTTTCGATCCTTTCGATCTTTTCGATCTTTTTGATCTTTTCGATCTTTCTTTTTGATCTTTTTGATTTTTTGATGTTTTTGATCTTTTTGATCTCTTTGATCTCTTTGTTCTCTTTGTTCTCTTTGATCTCTTTGATCTCTTTGACCTCTTTGATCTCTTTGATCTTTTTGATCTTTTTGATCTCCTTGATCTCTTTGATCTCTTTGATCTCTTTGATCTCTTTGATCTCTTTGATCTCTTTGATCTCTTTGATCTCTTTGATCTCTTTGATTTCTTTGATATTTTTGTTCAGGAGCACTCATCCTCAAGTGGACATGTCCAAAATCATTTTTATAACATTTCAAAAAATAATGAAAAAAAAAATTGTCCAAGGTCATCATGGACATGTCCAGGAGCACCTCATCCTCCAGTGGACATGTCCAAAATCATTTTTATAACATTTCAAAAAATAAAGAAAAAAAAAATTGTCCAAGGTCATCATGGACATGTCCAGGAGCACCTCATCCTCCAGTGGACATGTCCAAAATCATTTTTATAACATTTCAAAAAATAATGAAAAAAAAATTGTCCAAGGTCATCATTGACAAGTCCAGGAGCACCTTATCCTCCAGTGGACATGTTCAAAATCTTTTTTATAACATTTCAAAAAATAATGAAAGAAAAAAATTTTGTCCAAGGTCATCATGTCTACTGGAGGATGAGGTGCTCCTGGACATGTCCAAAATCATTTTTATAATATTTCAAAAAATAATGAAAAAAAAAAAACTTTTTGTCCGAGGTCATCATGGACATGTCCAGGAGCACCTCATCCTCCAGTGGACATGTCCAAAATCATTTTCATAACATTATAAAATATAGTGAAAAAAAATTGTTCGAGGTCATCATGGACATGTCCAGGAGCACCTCATCCTCCAGTAGACATGTCCAAAATCATTGTTATAACTTACATTGTGTTAACTTACATATCATTCAGCAGCAATCGGATGTTATCTCATTTGTCCTCATATTTTTCTAATCATTTTATCATCATTTGTCTCATCATTTTTCTCATCATTTTTATCATCTTTTCGCATCTTTTTTCTTATCATTTTTTTTCATCTTCTCTCATCATTTATTTTCATCTTAAAATGATAAGAATTCGCTACGTTCTGCTTTTTTCTCATCATTCAATGATGAAAATTATTTCGATCATTGAGTGATATATTTATTTTCATCAATGATGAAAAAAAGATATTTATCAGTAGTGAGCAAAAAATTCTCAACATTAGTGAGGGATATAAATTGAGCGATGAGAAAAAAAAACATCTTCGACCCTGGTTTGAAGTGATTGGATGTGTGTTGTGTTTGTTGAAATTCCTGTCCTGTGGTTTGTTTCTTTATGTTGTTGTTGTTCGTAGATTTGTGTTTATTAATTGTTTGTATTATTTGTCGCGGTGACCGATATGTCGCATTGACGGGTTTTTATGTTCGTTTTATATGTCGCGGTGACGGGTGAGTTTAAATGTTATTTATTAACTTTAAAGTACGATGTCTCGGAGATTGGTGGGTTTGCTTGCGATCGTTTGAAAGTAAACGTAGCGAGTGACGATTTGCACTAAAAAAAACGTCAAAAACTCATTGCAGCGAGTATTGCTGCAACGAGTGGGTCTGGCGGGCGTGTTCGTACACATCTTGTTTACGTTCTACGTAAACAATATCAGTTTTGACTTTTCTGTCAATATTGTTGACAAAACTGTCTCATATTCGGTATAGTTGTTAAGAATTGTGATATGTATCATAATACCTAATATTTTTAGTATATTTCGTACGAGGTCAAATTATATAGTTTAATGAGAATGGTACGTGTAGCCGTTGGCCAATCACGCCCATATTAAGAATGGTCATGTGCAATTATAGTATGTATCAAATACTAATTATAAACAAAATATCTCATTCCAGACAAAAGTTATAGTCATTTTACCGTTTCAATTATATAACAGGTGGGCATGGCAATGGACACATTTTGTTCATTTTGAAACTGTAATCGTATTAAAATCGGTGCAAAACTGTATTTACGGCGAGCTAGAATTGAAATATGTCCCACAATGCACTGTGGTGCATAACTTAGCCGCACCATTTTTTAAGCGATTCTCTGCATCCAAAATATATTTTTAAAAGCAAACAAAAGTATTTAAAAGCTCATACAAAAAAAAAAAATTCTTGAAAGGAAATTTAAGTTTAAGTTTGTTTTCATTGTGGTGCACAACTATAGACGCATTTTAATATATAATACAAAATGACACAATATAAGCTCAATTATTCTTCTTGACATGCTATTAACTAAGCTTATTCGCACTTCTTCACCAATTGACTACCAAGCTTCAATTACATCCATTTTTAAACGTGGATGTGATTGTTTTCAACCAAAATTTTTCGGAACAGATATTTTCTATTTGTTTTAGGTCTGTGGGATATGCTTGTCTCATCTCATTGCCCCTATCTAAAATATTATTGTTTTGCTGCAATGCTGTATTTTCTGTACTATTTCTCTCTAAATACGGAAGGAGGTTAGTTCTCAACATCGATGTGTATTCTCTAGAGTTCATACTCGTGAACACATTAACACAAAAAAAGTATTACAAATAATTTAATAAAATAAATCGATTGTTTTGTAACAATATATTTTTCCGATGTGAAAACGCTTCATTTGGAATTTAAATCATCCGGCCCGGATGATTTGATTTCCTATTGGAACTTTTCGAACAGAAATTTTGTCGACGGTTCATTGACGGTTTTGAGAGCATTGTGTGTTCATGGAATGCTAAAGTTAGCATTCCCATACAATCGTATGGACTCTAGAGAATACACATCGATCTTCCTTCCGTATTTAGAGAAAAATAGTACAGAAAATATGACATTGCATCAAAATAATGCTATTTTAGATAAGGAAAATAAAACAAGCTCATGACTAGAATCGCATAAGGTGAAGATTTTGCATTGGACAGCATACTCCACAGATGATGTTCCGAAAAATGAAAGTTGAAAACAAGCAATGCGAAAAAATTTCACGTTTAAAAATGGATGTGATTGAAGCTTGGGAGTCAATTGGTGAAGAAGTGCGAATAAGCTTAGTTAATAGCATGTCAAAAAGAATAATAGATCTTATTCATAATCAAGAAGGCAATACTCATTACTAAAATTATATAAATTAAGTTTAACTTTAAATAATGTCTCATTTTGTGTTATATATTTAAATGCGTCTATTGTGGTTCACCACTATGAAAACAAACTTTTAATTACCACGGTTACAAAAATAGAGATAATTTGAAATTTCCTTTCAAGAAATAGATTTTTTTTTTGCATAAGCTTTTTGCATAAGCTTTTGTTTGTTTTAAAAATATTTTTTGGAAGCAGAGAATCGCTTAAAAAAATGGTGCGGCTATAGTTAATCACAACAGTATATTAGCATGTGCAATATTTTCCAAACATGTATGAAACTAGGTACCTCAACGTATCCGGCAAAATGCATATTTTTAATTTCGATTTGGTTACATATGTGTCGCGCATAACCCTTTTGTCATTGGCTGTGATTTTTTAGCGATGTCGGACATGTATTGTTAATCACTTACGGTCGTGTTGCATAAAGATGATACTGCCTCAGAAGCAGTGCGTTAAGGAGGCGTGTTTTCACGCACAGCATGCTGTTGATTTCAACTTGCACCGCCAGCTTGTTGCATGCAATGTGTACCTATCAAAAACACAACGACTCGAACACTCTCCTTCCACAAAGAAGTGCTCATGTATTTGTTGACAACATGCAATACACCCAGCCGGGAAATGGGTAATGCATTAATTTGTAATCTATGAATTCTTTGATGAAATTGTAACCTAAATAATGCCTACTATA
This sequence comes from Dryomyza anilis, assembly GCA_951804985.1. Lineage (NCBI taxonomy): Eukaryota > Metazoa > Arthropoda > Insecta > Diptera > Dryomyzidae > Dryomyza > Dryomyza anilis. The sequence continues at coordinate 73,349,485 of OX638135.1, read as the reverse complement.
TAAATGGAAAGAGGAATTTATCATTAAAATTTTGCTTAAATGCATTACCCAGTAATGTACCTAGGTAATGCATTGAGTGTAAACTTTATAAATACATTACTTAGATATCTATCCGAGTAAGGTATCACGTATAATGACAAATAAATATATTATCTAGTGATGGAACCGAGTAAGGTATTAAGATTAATATTTCTAAATAACATTACCTAATAATGTATTTTAGCAATGTATAAAGTTAAGCAGATGTTCAAAGTAATAAAAAAATATAAGTACAGATATATTTATGTACAAAGAACCTTTGTCTATACTTTTGTGTTCTTTAATTTAACTTCATTACCTTCGTTTCCTTTATCGCGCGCGGTTGTGTTCAAAGGACGAAATGTTGGAACGAAATACATATATGGTATGGCTCGGCATCTGTTTTAGTTTATAAATTATTTAACCAAATACAATTATTTTCAGATGGATATTATATAATTTATTCCGACAAAAGTGTTGCTGAAAAATTCTGCCGTTAAACTGAAGCAAGCTTTTAAGATTTTTTTAAACATTTTATAGACAAGATTACAATTGATAACATTTTAATCCAAGATGTATCCGATTATTTTGTAGTCAATTTATTACATTTTAATCAAAGATTCCATGACTAACGATGCACAGTGTCCCCAAACGCTCATAAATCGAGGGAAATTCAGTATTTTCGCAACCACTCAACCGATTTAAAAAATTTAAAAAGTGTTATACAGAGAAAACTTGAGAGAACTTAAGTTCTGAAATTAGTTTGTATCTTTAATGGTTATGGAGATAAAAATTAGTAAAGTTGAAATTTTTTTCATGAAATTTTTTTCAAAAATTGTAAAAAATCCAAAAGTTATTCGATTTTTAAAATTATTTTGTTTGTGAAAAGCTTACATTGATATCTAAAGAAAATGTGCTTACATGAGAAAATATCTTGATTAATTTTAAAGATATAGACTGGAACATGATTTTATTTTTTATTTTTGAAGACTTTACTTTACATATTTCTACACCCAGAAAAAAATACTATATAAATAATAATTTTTTACTATTAAAATTAGTCAATAGGATAAATTATTATTTTAATCGGAAAATACCATTAAATACTAGAAAGTACTATGACATTGCCATTAAGTTTATATGAAAAGATTTATTTTTTGTAAACTATTAAATCAATAACTGTCCTATTGACCAATTTTAATGGGATATGATAGAATTTTTTTCTGGGTGTACATAGATTGTACATTTTATCATGGAATTAAAATTTTTGTATGGGACTTTTATAAACAATTAATACATAAATCATAAACTGAAAACAAGTGGTTTAGTAAATATGAAATTGTAAAGTCGAATTTTCTTTTTTATTTTTTCATTTTTTTTTTGGAAAATTGGACTTTTACGAAAATCTCCGTAAGTATTTTTTTCTTCAGTAACATGTACAAAGTCAAATTCAACGTAAAATTTAAAGTAAGCAGTTTTAAGGACGTATTTTTGAGCCTTACCTATTTTTTGCCCGGTAAAGTATATGTGCAGGGCAACATTTTTTTTCCAAAAATACTCATTTTTTAATGGGTCTTAGATTAAAACCGTTATATCTCACTTTATAATATATATTTATTTCTAAAAATGTTTTTTTAAGCATAATTACATAATTAACGATGCTTAATTATATATTAAGTATGTCAATGATGATACGAGTAATACTTATTTAGATATATTCAATCAAATTTTAAGTTTTTTGTCTAAACTTTTTTTTTATTTTTCTTTTTTTTTCAAAACAGATACAGATTGTATTTATATTCGCCACATAGATTCTTTGAAATCTCTTCTTTTCAATGATACCAAACACTTACATATTTCCTTTATATAAGTGTGCAATATGACATATTAATTAACATCATGTTTCATAAAAATTGCGTATTTTTATTTTTTTTTTATTTTGCACACCTGCAGAAATGTTTTCAAAGCCCAACGTCATAATTTTAAAGATAACACATTTGTAAACATTTTTAACCTTACTTATGTAAAACAATTTATTTAGTATCGAAAAGCTTTTAAAAATCTGCTATATATGGGTATTTTGCGATCAAAAAGAACCGCTAGAAATCAATAGATTGAAATTTTCAAATTAAAATACATACGTATTTATAAATCAACTAGACATAATTTATAACTAGCAAGCATTAAATTAAATAACAAGCAAATTTAATAACAATTGAAGCTTTAAATGCAATGACGGCGTTATGCTCTTATGACACTGGCTTAAAAAAAAGTACACGAATTGTCTAGTATTGTGTGAATGAAACAACAATTGAAAGAAATGGATAAACATTTTTTTTTGTCTTCTTTTATTCCAACTTGCTAGATACTTTTTAAGCATGCAAAAAAGCCAGTGTCATAACAGCATTATCTAAAAAAATAAAGTTTTGAGATATTTGCGTTTAAAGTTTTTGAATGCCCATATCTCATAAAGTAATGAACCGATATTGATTCAAATTTTCAATTAAAATTTGAACTTTTAGCTTTTTATGTACTTTTTATATATGTTTTAAATCTACTATTAATATATAAAATACATAATTAATACATTTTTTACACTCTTATTGCATAATACGAAAAATAAAATTGGGGCTCATACATAAATATAAATGAAAGAACAACAAATTATTGTACATAGTTTAGATATACTTATTGATATGAATGTATAAGATATATATTACGGTCAAAATTGCCAAAAACTAAATTTACTATGTAAAAAAATTAATAATAATAAAATCATTTATATATAGAGATAACTCCCTTATTTAATAAAACGAAAAAAACTGTATGCTATCGATATGGAATTTCACATTGAAATTAAGGCATAGGATCATTCGGTGCAAATATTGCAGAGACGTGCCTAATTAAAGCCAGTGCTTCAATTCATAAATTAATATTTTAAAAATCAAGTTAACAACAAATAGTTCCATCAAATATTCGTTCGATTTCAACTTTGTTTCATAATTGTTAATTGATTTCTAATAAACGGAATTGCATTAAGAGTATTTATTGCAAAAACATATTTTTTTTAGTAATTGACTAGTATTTGATGCACTTTCTGTCGGATTTAATTTTTAAAAAGTAGTTAAAAATAGCTAGATATTTATTAGCGAAAAAATTTTTAATTTTAGTAGCTAAGGTTATGAAAAATCCGCTAGATCTAGCGACAAAGTAGCTAAAACGGCAACACTGCCCATAGGTGCAGGGTAGGGATGCCCAACTCAGCCCGTACGGGCACGACGTAAGCCCGCATGGTGCCAAAGCGAGGGGAAGATCGGTGAAGCGGAAATGGTGAGAAAATTTTTAAAGTTAGAGCGAGTGCAGCGAATATAAGTTCGTGTGACCTGCGAAAGCTATCAGTCGATCGTGCGACTTCATGCGAGTAGGTCTGCGCTGTTTTGTACGTATATGTAAGACAAAATATTCAATGTAAAATAACATTTTTTTACTGAATGTTTTTTTTTTTTATCTGAAACTTATTTTGGGGCATTTAAATTTATTTTAAATAGAATAAAAGTACATTTTTAGATGTTTTCACAATTGCAATAAATCGTTTAAAAATATATCTGGTACTGTTCAAAAAAAATGTTTATGTTGTTTTTTATTAGATAGATTTTAAGAATGAGTGTTTTAATTAAAAATAACTAAATATATTAAATTTAAGAATTGGTCGACAATTTCTATTTTATATTGGGGTTGAATACGTAGAGTTGAAGTCGACTGCGCACAGCGGAACAAAGCATTTTATTAATGATTTAAATATTTATATATTCATTTATCTTATTAATAAAAAAACATATATTAATAATATTGACTCTTTTGCAATATAATTTTTTGTTAACTTGTCCTGTTTTATAAACAGAATAAGAACATAAAAGATTAGTTTTAACAAAAATAATATTTTATCACATACGTATAGTATTTTTGGATAATTCTATTTACTATTAGACGGAAATTTTTCCACTTTTTTATGTTAGCCATTTTAGCGAGTATTCAAAAATACACAATTTATACTTAGTTAACTACTTAATTAAAATATATATTTTTTTGTTAATATCGATTATTAACATAACAAATATAGAAAAAAAAGACTGGATCGGAGTATGTAAAAGTAAAAAGAGGTAAAAAATCGCTGTTAAAAGGTATTTTTTGCGATTAATTTTTAATCGATTAATGAAAGAAACTTTGTTTCACACAGACAAAAGGACTGAATATTTTCAGTAGAATAAACTGTGTCCTTTTTCAAACATGATATCATTGTAAAATGTGTAGTTTCAAAATGTCACTTTTTTATTAAATTCAAAATGTTTTCACTGAAAATGCATAAAAAGATCAATATTTTTAGGTTTCGACATGGATCCCGAATAGGTGATATTTACATTAAAGTGGTTAACAAATGAATATTTAAATATTTCAGGATACTTAAACGGGATTATTTAAGTGCCCAATCCGCAAAATTATTCAAAAAGTGAGGCACTTAACCGAAGAGTTTCTAATCTGGTGTTTTGTATTAATTTATTAAAATAAGGCAATTTGACCGTTGCACAGTGTGCCCAAACGCTCAAAAATCGGGTGAAATTCAGTATTTTCGGAAACACTCAACCGATTTTAAAAATTTAAAAAGTGTTGTACAGAGAAAACTTAAGTTTTAAAATTGGAGTTTGTATTTTTTTTTTGGTGATATTTATATATGTAAAGTTAAGATTTGTTTCATGAAATTTTTTTCAAAAATTGTAAAAAATCCAATCAAAATTTTTGTATGTGACTTTTATAAACTATTAACACATAAATCATAAACTGTTTTTAAATATCTCAAGTGGTTTAGTAAATATAAAGTTGTAAAGTCGATTTTTTTTATTTTTCATTTTTTTGAAAATTGAATAAGTATTTTTTTCTTCAGTAACATGTACTTTTGTTATATTTTTTTGATAGATAACATTACTCAAAATCTTTTAAATGTTTAAAATTATCCAACATATATTTAACAAATCTAGCAACACTGGTCAAAGTTAATGTTTTTTATTTTTATTAAATTTGACCCCAGCAGAAAAGTTTTCAAGGTTCAAAGTCAAATTTAAAGTGAGCAGTTTTAAGGACAAGTTATTTTTGACTCTTACTTATTTTTTGACCAGTGAAGTATATATGCAGGGCAGCATTTTTTCAAAAATACTCATTATTTAATAGGACTTTAATGGGAATAAAACCGGTATATCTCACTTTATAATATATATATTCCCAAAAATTTTTTAATAAAGCATAAGTACATAAAATTATTGTATTTTAGGTAAAAGTTTCATGATGATAAGGTTTATACTTAATAATAGTTTGGCGCTACAGTAGTCTATAGAACTTCGGCCGACATGGCTAACATAAAAAAGTGGTTTAATTTCCGGCTAATAGTATTCGTAGTCCTACACAACCAGTGACTTTTCGGCTCATAGTTCAACGCACTAACTAGTCGAGCCACCGACGCTCCATAAACATAGCAATTTTGACTATAATAACCTTGAACAAAAATGAATATTTGAAATTCAGAATTTTCGGAACCACTCAACCGATTTTAAAAATTTAAAGAGTGATGTAGAGAGAGAACTTAAGTTTTAAAATTGCAGTTTGTATATTTTGGGACTTTTATAAACAATTAACACATAAATCATAAACTAAAAACCGTTTTTAAATATCTCAAGTGTTTTTTTTTTTAAATTTACCAACGCTCAGGGGATGCCCCCTATTCATGCAATGCACATTGTTTGCTTTAAATTTTCATCCCCTATTAAATATATTGCACGTTGTTGGATTCGAGCCAGGAACTCCAAAGAAGTTTTTGAAGCCCCTGCCCATATGTGAGAATTGTATTCCATCTTAGGCCGAATATAGGTGGTGTAGACAATGCGCAAGTCAGCGGGAGTGAAGTATGTATTACACCGTTTCAGAAAACCGAGGCACTTGGCCGCTTCTTTATACACATCAAATATGTGATCATTCCAACGGAAGTCACATAGATAGGTCACATAGATGCATAGATGTGCCCAGAACATCCATATTTAGGGGAGGGAGGGGTGCATCCATTCATTTATGAGATAACAGACCACATTGGGTCTTGCTTTATTGAGTGTGTAATGCATTGAGCGCCTTTTACTCACAATCTCCAAAGAGTTTGGAAGCTTGTTGAACGAATATGGATGACAAATCTTACTATCATTGGCAGGGTTTGAAGTCTCGCCCTTTTTGGGAACTGGCTGAACATTGGCAACCTTCCAACGAGATGGAAAACTCCTGTCGTGTAGGAGATGTTGAAAAGGTTACGCAACAGTCAAGCCAGCGTTGACGCGCACTTCTTAAACACATGGGGAGATATGCCATCTTGCCCAGAGGCTTTGTTAATATTGAGGTTTGCTAAGACCTTTTTAACTGCCCGAGTTCGAAAATGTATCTCCGGCATTGCAGAAGAAACAAAATCGACGACAGGCAGTGGTTGATTACTATCTGGGAGCGTTAAATTATTTGCAAATAATCTGCCAAGAGATTAGTTTTATCAATCGGGTCAGTGAAGGTCTGGCCATTCATTCACCCATACATTCACCCTTTTTATAAATGATCAAAAATGTTTACTACCTTTGTGGTAGAGTAGGACCTTTTCGCGCGAGATCACGGCATTACAGCGATTCCTAGCCTATATACGAAATCTTTCTGTGTCAGCGTTCTTGTTAGAACGCCAATTCTGAAAGGCTTCCCTTTCGACCTGACAGCAATCCTGCAAGTCTCATTAAACCAAGAGTGGCCCTAAGGTTTAATGCTAATTTTTAGAAGGAATGAAGGACCACGTACCTAATAAAATAATATTTTGTACCATTAAAGTTGCGACATTTACGTCGAATTCAGCGAAACACAATTTCCAATTAAAGTTTTGAAAAAAATTATTTAACGCAACCCAATTTGCTTTTTCGTAAAGTCATACAGTCCTCTTCGGGGCTTTAATCGAAGAGACACGTAAACTAGAATAAGAAAACTCAGCGGAAAAAGTACAGCGGTCGGAATTACCAAGAGGTGCAAGGACTTTTACATCATATTTTTCATGATGCGAAGTCAGAAAAAGGTCTAGGAGTTTTTGGCTCTGCCCGCCGACGCGTGGGAGGTACGTCGGCTCCTTCACCAGTTGCGTGAGTTGATTGCACTCGGCAAACAGCACAACATAACAACCCTTCTGTGTTGATAGACCCGAGTGGCTCAACCATTAGGCGTTGTGTACATTAAAGTCACCAGGAACAATAATTTCACTGCCTAGAAACTGTTCCAATATATTTGAGATCGCATCCGATAAGTCATCAAACTTATTATCTAAATTCGGACTCCTATAAATGAATCACAAGTGCATGCTGTGTGAACAGATTTTAAATTTAACCCAAATAGTGTTAAATTCACTATCGGGCACACTATGTTGTTGCTGCAACTGGTAAACAACTTCACTACAAATATATATGGCGAGACCCCTATGGGCAGAGAATAATGGCAATAGGTGATAACCAGGTATGTGAAAATCCAGTGGATCTGCACCCTCACTAACCTGGGTGTCATCCAATGCCATTATTTGTGGCCTATTGACGGACACATACGCATATACAGAAAAAAAAGCCCGTTGCGTAGGCAATTGTAAAAAGCGACGACGGCAGCAGGCAGTGTTGGTAGATGGCAATGCAGCGAAACCGGGTTTTATACCCTACACTAAAAGTGAAAGGGTATATTCAGTTTGGTACGTCGTTTGTAACACCCAGAAGGAAGCATCTCCGGAATGGAAAAGTATATATATTCTTGATCGGCATGAACTTCTGAGTCGATTTAGCGATGTCCGTCTGTCTGTCTGTCCTTCTGTCTGTCTGTTGAACGATTACAGATAAAGTAAAATAACTCGGGCAATAAAACTTTAGATTTAGATTTCTTATATATCTAAGCTATCTGAGCAAGAAAAGTGGCATGATCGGTCCATTGTGACCTGAGAACCGACCACTTAAGTTCAAATACCTCATAAAAAAATGGTGAATTTTACTGTATACGTGCATATGTAAACTTTTTTGGTCAAATATATATTGACATCATGCTTATATACATGAAAATAATGTTTTCCGACGAAACGACTTGTAGTTCCCAAAAAAAAAAATCGAAATTCGGTACACCTATCCATTTGTAAATATGTGTATCAAATGAATGGAAATTCTTCAGCGATGGAGAGTTTGTATTTATTTTCAAGATTCGTATACCCTGGTGAACTATAACCACTTTGAATGGTAACCACACATATGTGTAGGGTATTTATAGTCGGCTTAGACCGACTATAATTTTGATAATCCTAACTATCATAATAACACCTTCTTTAAAATTTCCCATGTTATCTAACATTCTCAACTGGTTTGTTGTTGTTAATATATAGTTCTGGTGATTATTTTTGTTTGTTGTTTGTGTTAATTTATTGAGTGTGTTTTGAGATTATTTATTTTGATGATTATTTATTTTGAAATGTGTAAATTGCGGTGGACGACACTTATAACAAAATATTGCGCGACACTCGACAATTATAGAACAAACTCGGCGGACAAAAATTTATTAATAAATAATAGAGGACAACACGACACGTCCGTCTCCCATCGTAGCGCTGACGCTACTGTTTTTCTTTTTTTTTTTTTGAAAATTGGACTTATACGCAAATCTCCGTAAAAAAAATTTTTTCTACAGTAACATATACTTTTCTTATATTTTTTTGATAGATAGCATTACTGAAAATCTTTTACACGATAAAAATGATCCAAAATATATTTAGCTAATATGTATGGTTTTAAAGATGTAGACTTGAACATGAATTTTTGTTGTCATTTTTGCAGAGTTTACTTTACATATTTATACATAGATTGTACGTTTTATCATGAAATCAAAATATTTGTACGGGACTTTTATAAACAATTAACTCAGAAATCATAAACTGATAACATTACTGAAAATCGTTGTTTGTTTTTCGACCTAACATGGAGTTATTGCAAAAATATTGTTTTTGCGGGCTCAAGGCCTTGCCAAATACAAAGTGCTATGTACTGGGGAGTGAAACAAACAACAATTGACAAAAACAAAAAGTTGTTGGTTGACCGTACAGCTGTTTCGGAAGCTGCTAAGCTTCCTCATCAGCGGTCTTCTGCACAACTTCTGCATAGCAAGGCCTATAAGATCATTTTGTTCACTGAACTAAATGCGAATTTAGTACAAGCACAAAACAACCAGGCAAAACATGCAAAAATTGCACCAACTTTATGCTTGTCAATTGTTGTTGTCGCATTCCAGCTAGCATCATATAGGCTGTAGTGTCACTACAGAATCAATTACGACCACTGCACGCTTATTAAAAATTAAAATCTCACGATTTTATGATATTTTTATGCGCTGTGCCCTGCGAATGTATAAATTGTTGTTTGTTTTTCGACCTAAAATAGAGTTATTGCAAAAATATTGTTTTTGCGGGCTCAAGAAATTTTTAAAAAATAATCATTTTTGGAAAAAATACTGTCCTGCACATATACTTCGCCGGGCAAAAAATAAGTAAGGGTCAAAAATTCGTCCTTAAAATAGCTTACTTAAATTTTGACTTTGGACTTTGAAACCTTTTCTGCAGAGGGTCAAATTAAAAAAAAAATAAGATCTTTGTGAATATGGTGTATGAATAAGTAATAATTTTCATGAAAAGTGTACTGCAGTGACTTTGATCCCTTTTTTGAAATAACAACTTAGTCTATTTAATAAACAAATAATATATAGTCACTAGATTGACTGTTTAAAAAAACGAAGGTGTTAATTCTAAAAAGAGTACCGAGGTCACTGTGGTACACTTTTCATGAAAATTATTACATATTCACAATCATGAGATCATTACCTTTCATTATATACTATATGTTCATAAAGGTAGGTGTAAAATTTTTCGAATTTTCTAGGGTACCACAGGTCCGACCGCACCCTAAATTATATATTTATTTTACTTTTCAATCCAAACAGAGGGGATAGTTTGAAAAAGAAAAAAAAACATTTCACTTCGGCTGGTAAAGTAAAATTCAGCCAATTATCTATATTTACGGTTGTTCACCTAACAAATATGGTCACCCCAAATTAATTATTCTTTTTAAAAGCTATAAAATACATTACAAAATGTTATAATAAAAATTTCATATGAAAATTTCTACTTTATAAAACATTTTTATTAATAACTCGATAACAAGCCCGAACACCACTTTGAAATTTTGACAGTTTATAAGCAAAATGATACTTTTTAACATATATATATATTTTTTTTAATTTTAAAAAAGGGAATTATTGAGATAATCCTTTTTTAATAATATTATGATTAATATCTACCTATGGACACCCTAATATTAAAAATTTTTCACTTTTGCGAGTTTTTCATATTTCAAGTTAGGAAACTGAAATTTTGCGTTTTTCTTAATATGGAATCACCCATTTATTTTTTTAAACAATTATTTTTCAACTTTTTATTTTATCAATTTTTTTACATAGTTAAAAATATTTTAGTTTGTAAATTTTATATTATTTTTTTAACGAAAATACATTTTAAAAAATATCTCTCTTATAACGTAAAACGAAACGTAAAATCATCAATTTGTTTGATTTTTAATATAATTTTTTATTAATAACAATTTAAAATGAGACTCTAAATCAACAAGGCCCCAGAATTGGTGTATATTTGTGTTATGAAATAAAACCTCGATTTTTTTTTTTACAAAATGTTCAACATTGTACAACATTTTTATATACACCGAGAAAATAAAACTTTAAAATCACTTTAAACTCCGGTGAAAAACACTTTATAATTTAAAGTGTGCATGTATGAAAGTCAGCCGTATTTGAAAATATTAAATTTCAAAGTGTTTACTTTAAATTTTAAATAAATTTTATATTTTAATGTGACTTTTCAATTTTTAAAGTTGGACTTTTACATCTAAAGTGTCATTTTAAATTTTTTGTAGGAGTACAAAAAATTCTCTCAATGAGCGCCAGATCGTCAGTGTTTCAGTCATATGTTTTGGATGATGTCAAGACCGATTATGATAAATTGATGGCAGTGGCTATAGATGATAATAATTACCTTTAGATTTCTCACAATAAGAAAATGTTGCTTCTTATTCGACAATAGAAGCTTATTTTTTTTTTTTTTTTACAAATTAACCAACGCTCAAGGGATGCCCCCTATTCATGCAATGCACAGTGTTGATCGTAAGAAGGGATGATAGCTTAAATGGAGGGTGGAAAGATGGAGTAGTGTCGGTGAATGTTTGTTTTGAACTTGCCAATATCAAAAATGTCGGGAAAAACAGACGCAGGGAGATTGTTCCACAAACGCATCGTGCGACTAAAGAACGAATTCTCTCGGTAACTATGTTGTTGCTGCAACTGGTAAACAACTTCACTACAAATATATATGGCGAGACCCCTATGGGCAGAGAATAATGGCAATAGGTGATAACCAGGTATGTGAAAATCCAGTGGATCTGCACCCTCACTAACCTGGGTGTCATCCAATGCCATTATTTGTGGCCTATTGACGGACACATACGCATATACAGAAAAAAAAGCCCGTTGCGTAGGCAATTGTAAAAAGCGACGACGGCAGCAGGCAGTGTTGGTAGATGGCAATGCAGCGAAACCGGGTTTTATACCCTACACTAAAAGTGAAAGGGTATATTCAGTTTGGTACGTCGTTTGTAACACCCAGAAGGAAGCATCTCCGGAATGGAAAAGTATATATATTCTTGATCGGCATGAACTTCTGAGTCGATTTAGCGATGTCCGTCTGTCTGTCTGTCCTTCTGTCTGTCTGTTGAACGATTACAGATAAAGTAAAATAACTCGGGCAATAAAACTTTAGATTTAGATTTCTTATATATCTAAGCTATCTGAGCAAGAAAAGTGGCATGATCGGTCCATTGTGACCTGAGAACCGACCACTTAAGTTCAAATACCTCATAAAAAAATGGTGAATTTTACTGTATACGTGCATATGTAAACTTTTTTGGTCAAATATATATTGACATCATGCTTATATACATGAAAATAATGTTTTCCGACGAAACGACTTGTAGTTCCCAAAAAAAAAAATCGAAATTCGGTACACCTATCCATTTGTAAATATGTGTATCAAATGAATGGAAATTCTTCAGCGATGGAGAGTTTTTATTTATTTTCAAGATTCGTATACCCTGGTGAACTATAACCACTTTGAATGGTAACCACACATATGTGTAGGGTATTTATAGTCGGCTTAGACCGACTATAATTTTGATAATCCTAACTATCATAATAACACCTTCTTTAAAATTTCCCATGTTATCTAACATTCTCAACTGGTTTGTTGTTGTTAATATATAGTTCTGGTGATTATTTTTGTTTGTTGTTTGTGTTAATTTATTGAGTGTGTTTTGAGATTATTTATTTTGATGATTATTTATTTTGAAATGTGTAAATTGCGGTGGACGACACTTATAACAAAATATTGCGCGACACTCGACAATTATAGAACAAACTCGGCGGACAAAAATTAATTAATAAATAATAGAGGACAACACGACACGTCCGTCTCCCATCGTAGCGCTGACGCTACTGTTTTTCTTTTTTTTTTTTGAAAATTGGACTTATACGCAAATCTCCGTAAAAAAAATTTTTTCTACAGTAACATATACTTTTCTTATATTTTTTTGATAGATAGCATTACTGAAAATCTTTTACACGATAAAAATGATCCAAAATATATTTAGCTAATATGTATGGTTTTAAAGATGTAGACTTGAACATGAATTTTTGTTGTCATTTTTGCAGAGTTTACTTTACATATTTATACATAGATTGTACGTTTTATCATGAAATCAAAATATTTGTACGGGACTTTTATAAACAATTAACTCAGAAATCATAAACTGATAACATTACTGAAAATCGTTGTTTGTTTTTCGACCTAACATGGAGTTATTGCAAAAATATTGTTTTTGCGGGCTCAAGGCCTTGCCAAATACAAAGTGCTATGTACTGGGGAGTGAAACAAACAACAATTGACAAAAACAAAAAGTTGTTGGTTGACCGTACAGCTGTTTCGGAAGCTGCTAAGCTTCCTCATCAGCGGTCTTCTGCACAACTTCTGCATAGCAAGGCCTATAAGATCATTTTGTTCACTGAACTAAATGCGAATTTAGTACAAGCACAAAACAACCAGGCAAAACATGCAAAAATTGCACCAACTTTATGCTTGTCAATTGTTGTTGTCGCATTCCAGCTAGCATCATATAGGCTGTAGTGTCACTACAGAATCAAATACGACCACTGCACGCTTATTAAAAATTAAAATCTCACGATTTTATGATATTTTTATGCGCTGTGCCCTGCGAATGTATAAATTGTTGTTTGTTTTTCGACCTAAAATAGAGTTATTGCAAAAATATTGTTTTTGCGGGCTCAAGAAATTTTTAAAAAATAATCATTTTTGGAAAAAATACTGTCCTGCACATATACTTCGCCGGGCAAAAAATAAGTAAGGGTCAAAAATTCGTCCTTAAAATAGCATACTTAAATTTTGACTTTGGACTTTGAAACCTTTTCTGCAGAGGGTCAAATTAAAAAAAAAATAAGATCTTTGTGAATATGGTGTATGAATAAGTAATAATTTTCATGAAAAGTGTACTGCAGTGACTTTGATCCCTTTTTTGAAATAACAACTTAGTCTATTTAATAAACAAATAATATATAGTCACTAGATTGACTGTTTAAAAAAACGAAGGTGTTAATTCTAAAAAGAGTACCGAGGTCACTGTGGTACACTTTTCATGAAAATTATTACATATTCACAATCATGAGATCATTACCTTTCATTATATACTATATGTTCATAAAGGTAGGTGTAAAATTTTTCGAATTTTCTAGGGTACCACAGGTCCGACCGCACCCTAAATTATATATTTATTTTACTTTTCAATCCAAACAGAGGGGATAGTTTGAAAAAGAAAAAAAAACATTTCACTTCGGCTGGTAAAGTAAAATTCAGCCAATTATCTATATTTACGGTTGTTCACCTAACAAATATGGTCACCCCAAATTAATTATTCTTTTTAAAAGCTATAAAATACATTACAAAATGTTATAATAAAAATTTCATATGAAAATTTCTACTTTATAAAACATTTTTATTAATAACTCGATAACAAGCCCGAACACCACTTTGAAATTTTGACAGTTTATAAGCAAAATGATACTTTTTAACATATATATATATATTTTTTTTAATTTTAAAAAAGGGAATTATTGAGATAATCCTTTTTTAATAATATTATGATTAATATCTACCTATGGACACCCTAATATTAAAAATTTTTCACTTTTGCGAGTTTTTCATATTTCAAGTTAGGAAACTGAAATTTTGCGTTTTTCTTAATATGGAATCACCCATTTATTTTTTTAAACAATTATTTTTCAACTTTTTATTTTATCAATTTTTTTACATAGTTAAAAATATTTTAGTTTGTAAATTTTATATTATTTTTTTAACGAAAATACATTTTAAAAAATATCTCTCTTATAACGTAAAACGAAACGTAAAATCATCAATTTGTTTGATTTTTAATATAATTTTTTATTAATAACAATTTAAAATGAGACTCTAAATCAACAAGGCCCCAGAATTGGTGTATATTTGTGTTATGAAATAAAACCTCGATTTTTTTTTTTACAAAATGTTCAACATTGTACAACATTTTTATATACACCGAGAAAATAAAACTTTAAAATCACTTTAAACTCCGGTGAAAAACACTTTATAATTTAAAGTGTGCATGTATGAAAGTCAGCCGTATTTGAAAATATTAAATTTCAAAGTGTTTACTTTAAATTTTAAATAAATTTTATATTTTAATGTGACTTTTCAATTTTTAAAGTTGGACTTTTACATCTAAAGTGTCATTTTAAATTTTTTGTAGGAGTACAAAAAATTCTCTCAATGAGCGCCAGATCGTCAGTGTTTCAGTCATATGTTTTGGATGATGTCAAGACCGATTATGATAAATTGATGGCAGTGGCTATAGATGATAATAATTACCTTTAGATTTCTCACAATAAGAAAATGTTGCTTCTTATTCGACAATAGAAGCTTATTTTTTTTTTTTTTTTACAAATTAACCAACGCTCAAGGGATGCCCCCTATTCATGCAATGCACAGTGTTGATCGTAAGAAGGGATGATAGCTTAAATGGAGGGTGGAAAGATGGAGTAGTGTCGGTGAATGTTTGTTTTGAACTTGCCAATATCAAAAATGTCGGGAAAAACAGACGCAGGGAGATTGTTCCACAAACGCATCGTGCGACTGAAGAACGAATTCTCTCGGTAATGCGTGGTTCTATTGAGAGCCGAGTGAACTACGAAGGGGTGGGCTTGGTTCGATGCCCGAGTAGAACGAGAGGACACACGACCGAGAAGCTATTAGTATTTAGGGCAAACACTTTTAAAATAGATTGCGTTCTGGGAAACACTTAGTGTTTGCCACAAAGAAATATCATGTATTTATTACTTATCTTAAAAACTTTCTTTATTTATTGGTAACAAATGAGTGTTTGGGAGTAAACATTGAAGGGACTTTTATAGAGTGTTCTTGGTAAACATTTTAAATGTTTTTAAGAAATTAGATATTGTTTTGTTCAAACACTAGAATTGTGTAATTGTTTGCAATAAGCCATTATAGTTTACGGCTAACAATAAGTATTTCTACCACCCAATATGTATTTACCAGAAGTAACCGATTGTTTCCCACAAGTATTTTATAAACATTCTTTTTTAGAGTGTAATATTGTTCTATACGGGTTTCAATAGTCTCTCGCTCGTTTATTTGGATCTTTAATCAATTTCTTCGATTTTATTTGGAACTTAAATGATCTCAGTTGAAATCTCATCTTTACTTTTTGAAAATATGAAATATATTAAAATTTTTAACACATCTCTTATTGATTATTGTGCTTAGATCTAGCACCTTACTTTTGCCTCAAATTTACGATTCATAAATCATGATTTTCAATCTGATTCACGTTTATTATTTAATAAAATGGTCTCTTGAAAACGAATTGTAATATTTCCCTCAGTTTCTCAGCAATAATTGCATTCAATGTAGAACGGTTAGCTTATCAAAATGTCAAAAATTTATTTTTCAACTTTTTCAATTTTTTTTTTTTGACATGATCGATTACTTATAACTGAAAACTTGTTATTTTTTTTATTTTTCATAAATCCGCACTTTTTTATTATGAAAATATGACATGCTTTTTCATTTCAAATTCAAAGATAATTTAAAGTCAAATTTAAAATTAAAGTCTACTTTTTTTGGCAATTTTCATAAATAATAAAACGTAAAAATGCTGATATTAGCTGCGTTTTTTCATAGTTCAACAAAGCGATTGAACTAAATTGTTAAAAAACGCTTATACTGAACCTAATTCTTTCACTATTTCACTCTGTTTCCGAGCAGCACACATTTTATATGTAACCAGGGATCGAAGACGAAATAATATTTGTTACGTTAAATTTTTATATTGCATAAAAAACTGAAAAAAGCTACAATCTATAAATTTGGTCATGGTTACCATTCTGTTCATATGAATAATTTTCATACCTCATCATCGATGTCGCCTATACGAAGGCGACATCTATTGAACAGTAGCAAACCTCAGAAAACTTTTAAGCTAATTTCACTACCCCAAAGTTTTTGAACCAGCTGTTGGCTCAATTGTTGTTTTTCCTTTACGTATAAAATTTGAAATGAAGTTCAATTTGAACAAGTTTAAGTATGAAAAAAAGCAGCTATTAATTTTAAAGTCGACTTTCGCCATTGCTTTTTGAGATATATCCTTTTAAAACAAACTTTGTTTAAAGATGACCACTCTAAATTAAAATTTTTGCCAATTTTATTATCTTTTAAATGTGACTTAAGTGTTTTATTTTGGTTCACTATTGCTTAAGTTATGTTCAATTGATTAACATGACTTTTGCGATATTTATACATATTTTTGATTGCGGCGCTATTCTGTTCGAATTACTTTACTAATATTATAAACATATTTTTATGAAATGTAAGTACAAATTTCAAAAGAAATCAATTGATTTTTTTAATATTTTTTCAAATTAAGCCTTTTTCTATTTATTACTAGTTTTGTATATGTTTAATTGTCAAAAAAGTTATACGTATTTTCATTAAACCAATTGTCTCGGACCATAACAAGGTTATGAAAAATGGACCAACCGGGGCCTAATGACCCTTCAAAAGTTCCTGAAGGAAACTCCGTTATAATTAGATCGTAAACCTAGTGATAATCATTTGCAAGAACAAGACAAGAAATGGTAATCTTGTTCATGCTCTTGTTCTTGCACGCCAAGTCTTGCTCTTGTTCTTGCATAGGAACATATGATCTTGTTCTTGGTCTTGTTCTTGCAATACCTTTCTTGCTCTTGCTTGCAAGAATCTTGCAAAATTCTACTTTTTAAATTTTAAGTAAAAGATCGACGACAAATATCTTAAACTGCATATTAAGTATGAAAACGAATAGAATTTGAACACTAATTGTATTTAAGTTACTTATTTTCCATATATTCAATTTTTTCAACAAAAAATATACAAAATCTCAAGGCTATAATAAAATGAACATATACATTCATTATAAATATAAGGAATATTTCGTATACACTGTAAGAAAAATTTACTATAATAAATGTAGGAAACCGGTTTCTTCTTATTAATATAGTAAATTCCAACGAATGTGTAAAAATAAAATTTACACATAAAAGTATGTAAAACTAGTACACATATTTTATTTAAATATGCAAGTTTTCTTTTCTTTACAGTCTTCTAAAATGGCGCAGACAAGAGCGTTCGCGTCAGATTATGATCTTGTTACACATACATGTGTATGTGCTAGACGTCACTTTTACACACTTCAATGTGTTTATATACAAAACATTGCAGAATCTGTAAATTTACCATTTTAAAAGTGAGATTCAGCTCAAAACAGTTCATTTGTGTAAAATAACATATTTTTCATGAAAAACACGTCAGATGTTTATTTTTACGGACGTATTTGAGCTTTTATTTGAAAAAATGAGTAAATTAACTACAATAAATGTAGCAAATTCACTACTCCTAAATCAGATTTCTTAGAGTGTAGGCATATTTCTTTTTTCGTCAGTGATTAAAAAAATCCATATGCTACAAGTACCGTATGTCAAGAGAACACAAATAATATCTTGCAGGTTAACATTTTTCTTTGCGAACACAAACTCAAACGATACACTGCGGACACTAACAGAAATTTGAGAATGCAACTATAACGAATTATGATGCGTATACATACACGCCCTCACAAATCTACCTCCCCTAACCCATTTATTATGAAGTTAGCTAAAATACCCCCATGAGCAAATCCTGCGCACGGACCTGGTACCGAGCACAGTAGTTCTTCCAATTTTAAAATCGGGTTTTCTTGATCCATCGGCCCATTGAGACGCTCGGTTCTTTCTTGTTAACTCGTGAAGACTACTAACATTGGCAAATTCTGGATCGAATCGTCTAGCCCCAAGAAGCTTCGCAGGTCATGTAGGTTCTGTGGTCTGGGCCACTCCTTTACGGCAACTATTTTAACGTCGTCGGTATGCACTCCTTCTGTAGTACCTCGATGAACCAGATACTTGATTTCCTCCTGAAAAGTGAGTATTTCATTGGATTAAGTTTCAGTCCCGCACTTTCTAATCGAAGAAACACTTCCTTTAAATTTCTTAGATGCTCGTCTAAGTCCTTGACCATGACAATTATATCATCAACATGGGCAAGTTTTCCAGTGTAAATCTTTCAATAATAATAATAATTTGGCACTACGATCCTATAAGAACTTAGACCGAGCTCTCTCACCATTTTGAGCTCTGCGTGTTATGTTTGTACTCAGAGTGGTGGGACCTACAGTCTATTGCCGAATCCGAACGGCGGGTGAGAGCTATTCATAGGCAAAATTTTACTCTCGTAGGTTTGCCATTTACTGCCGGGAGATAGCGCTGTATAAAAAAATGTTTCTATGAAAATATTTTGTTAGCCCCAGTCCAGGCTTGAATCGGGGACCTTTGGGCTCGCAGTCCAACGCACTAACCATTTTGCTACCACTGAGCTACCGCGGCTTTTAATACGTGCTCCATTAACCGCTCGAATGTTGCAGGAGTATTGCATAGCCCAAACGGCATTACCAGAAATTGCCATATTCCATTGCCAGTACTGAATGCAGTCTTCTCCCGATCGTTCTCATCGATTTCTACTTGGAAGTAGAAAACCATCTTGTATTAGAGAGCGTATTCAAGGTATCATCGATTTTGGACCAATTAATAGCTATCTTTCTTGGTTTCTATCATTTAACTTTCGGTAATCAACGCAAAACCGAGTACTATCATCCTTCTGTTTGACCAACACCACTGGTGAGTTCCATGGGCCCTCTGCTGGTTCCACCACACAATTTTTGTGTGGTGGAACCACACAACATCGACCTATAATATCGACCTATAACTTTTTTATTAATTTTTATTAATTAATATATTAATAATAATAATAGCACTACAGTCCTATAAGAACTTAGGCCGAGCTCTCTCACCATTTTGAGCTGTGCGTGTTATATTTTTACTCAAAGTGGTGGGACCTACAGTTTATTGCCGAATCCGAACGTCGAGTGAGAGCTTTTCATAGGCAATGTTTTACTCTCGTAGGTTTGCCATTTACTGCCGAGAGGTAGCGCGGTATAGAAAATGTTAATCAGGTTACTTCTTTTTATTGAATTTGAAGCTCCCGTATCCAATGTTACCTTATATGCTCAATCAATTTCCCTTTGACAGTCAAGCTATTTGGCTTTCGAGCAATTAGTTATGGTATGTGGGAGTCAGATCGTGCCTCGCAGAACTGACTCGTTTTAGTTTAAAGATGGTTTAAAATATGTGTTATTTTCGTCATTATCAAGTTTCTTTTCTTGTCTGTGTTCGTCTGCGGATTGCGAATATTTACCTTCGAATTGGGTAAGAACTGATTTAACCGCTTGACACACTAATTGATATAAGACATCGTTCTCCACATCAATTCTACGCGCCTTTCGAGCCGGTCGGCACAACGCATTTGCTCTCTCCTGTGTTAGAGCAGTGGTAACCATTTCCGTAAATGTTACCTTGGGCGCAAACACTGTTGCACCTTTTGTCTCCTGATCGCGTATGCCATCAACGAACGCATCGATCTTGCACTTTTCTCTAAAGTCACTTGATGAATCTGCTTACGACAAATGAGGTAGCTTCGTCCGCTGCATCCGCCTGCAATTTTTCACCATTTCTTGCAGTCAGCCCTTCAGTTTCATCTTGAATATCTGCTTCATGTGATCATTGCCGTATTTGCGTTGCAGTCCAGCCATAACCGCTAAATAACTGTTTCTATCACTTTCTGGAGCAGTCTGCAATACTTTCGCTGCACCTCCTTTTAATGCCACGATAAGTTCGGCTACGCTGTCCTCATTTTTTCATCGATTTCTTACAGCCGTGGTGCCAAATTGAAGCTTAAATGTGTTGAACGATGTGGTTCCATCATATATCCTCATACCACTGGCAACATGCAGTGATAGTCCACTTAGTTGTAATAAAATGAAATCCTCTTGTATTTTCAGTAGCTTTTCGTCGAAACCATTTTCCAACCTTTCAAATTTGTCATCAATACTGACTGTATGAGAAACTACCTGAACCGGCTTCGAATATTCCTGCATTTGTTTCTCAATTTTTACATGATGCTGATTGGAATTTTCTAGAAGCTACTCCTCAAGCCGAGTAGAATTTTCTTGAAGTTTTGTTTTAAGTTGATTGGATTTTCTTGAAGCTTCTGTTCCATTTTGTTGAAGCTGTTTTGAATTTTCCAGACATTTCTGTTTTTATTTGAAGCTGATTTGAACTTTCCAGTTTCTGCTACATTTTTTTGGAATTTTCTCGATACCTCTGATCCATTATCAGAAACTGTTGTTACATAGCTCCGATTAACTGGCTCACATCACACACTTTGGTGTGTACTTTTTCCTCTGTGTCTAGATTTTCCGATGACGATTCTGCAGTTTTCACTTAGTGCTGAGCGATATCAATGCCTTGGGTCTCCAATTCTTCCATTAGGCGCTTCTACAGCTCTACTTTCGTACCAGCACACAGTGGTCCAGAACCCCATTCTACCGAGTCAAAATTAATACCGTCTACAAATAACTTACAATTAGTACTAAATATAGCGTAATATATAGTTTAGACTTTCAATACATTTTGTTTTGTAACACATTCACCCTATGAAGTTTATATAATAATAGTTTCCGTCTCAGGATAATAATCTTTCATTCAGAGATTCTTTGGATCATTTCATGAAAAAACATTTTCTGGAGTAGGGGTGTATTTGAAACACTCACTGATATACAGGGTGTTTTTGTATTTATAAAAGTAGATACTAACAAATATTTATTTATAACTTCTACAATTTCAATCCCAGAGGAATATTACAGATAATCGATTAACATTCAAAGGAAAATTTTAATACTGACAAATTTTATAAGGAGCTATGATATTTTTCTCAACAATAAATTTTTATTTTTATTAAATTAGGTTTTATCATATTTTTAGAATAAATTTTTAATATTTTTTTTTTTAATATTTGAATTTACCATAAAATATTAAACAAATTACATATATAACATTTGTATCTAGCGCACTCCGTTATCACCGTAGAGTACTTTTATGCTCAAAAAATTATTAAATAGTATAAAACTATCGATAACTCGGAAAACTGTGAAATATCGAAAAACCGATAACATGAAATTTTCTACGCTAACAGTTCTAGGAGGTTGCTTTCTCAAAATGAAATTTTGGAATAGTCAAAATTTCGGAATATTCAAAATTTCACCTCCAAGGACAATTCTGAATTTAGTCTAATGCTATGTTTTCAGTGTCCGGATAGGAACGTGTTGTAAAAATTTAAAAATAGTTTTCCTAGCTTATTTTATACTCTAACAAACAGTCCTAGTGTGTAGGATATGGCGGTTAAAAAATGAGCAACATATTAGTTCATAGTTAGTGTCGTTTTCTATTTTTAGCAACGAATATATTTTTTTTTTGTTATTTCGTGGCATTATATTAAAAATTAAATAATATATCAAAAATATATACGTATATAGATTACGAATCGACAGCTCCTTCTTTAGCTGGTCGACTTTAAGTTGATCAAATTTAACCATTTTGAATCACAATCCCACTTTTAACACCAATGTTACTAAAATTCAGTCTACGGAAAAAAAACAGTTCTACGAGTTCGTATCGCTGGATTGTGTACAAAATAAAAACATACCTAAATTTTTTTTTACTAGTATTATTTCAACTAGTTTTAATTAACTTTATTTATTATTTCATAATTATTTAAATGTTATTTCTATTTGTTTCTATTTTTTTCATTATTTTTTAATATATTTTGTAAATATTTCATAATGTTTTTTTGTTTGGAAATTTTTTATGCAAAGTGCAGCCTACGTATTCGATTCTGTGGAAACTCTGCAGCCTATACGTAGAAAATTGCTGCACGCCACAACAACTTTGGCAAAATATTGACTTGATGCAGTTTTTGCATTTTTTGCTTTTGGTTCTATTTTCAGTGAACATAATTTGTATTGTGTTCATTGGAAAAGAAAAACATTAGCGACTTGAAATGTAGAATTGCAGAGAAAGATCGCTGATGAAGGGGCTTGGTTGCCTCTGAAACAGCTGTACGAACTGACAAATGTTTGTTGTTTTATTTGTTGGTACGAAACACCCAATTTGTACTGATAGGACCTTGAGCACGTTAAGACAATATCTTAAAATTATCAAGAGTTCGTAAAATAAAAACAATTAATAAAATAAAAACAATCAATGTTAACGCAGTGCAAGTTGTTTAAAATCTAAAGGATTTTTTATATTTTTAAAAATAATAAAAAAAAAAACATTTTTTATACAAAGTGCAGCTTATGTATTTTAAAAAACCGGTTTTCGGTTTATTGATTTAAAAAAAACCGAAACCGGTTTCGAGTTTTAATTTTTAATCCGGTTTTTCGAA
Organism: Dryomyza anilis; assembly: GCA_951804985.1. NCBI lineage: Eukaryota > Metazoa > Arthropoda > Insecta > Diptera > Dryomyzidae > Dryomyza > Dryomyza anilis. The sequence continues at coordinate 73,326,243 of OX638135.1, read as the reverse complement.
ATTAAAAATTTTAAGATTAAAAGGAACAAATGTATCAATATTTATATAAAACACACATTTTTAATAACAAATGTTCGATGTTAGTCGCAAAAATACATTAAGTATTAAACAATTGAAATAAATATTTAATTTGTACTTTATCAATTATATTAAGAATTATTAATTAAACTTAAATAAATAAAATATATGTACGTAAATATATTTATAGTTAAATTAAAGTTCAAATAGTTCAAATGTGGAATAAAAATCTATTTTTAAAATAATACTTAAGGAAAAGAATACTGTCTAAATGTTTTAACTTAAGCCGATTTTTGGTTTAAATTTTAATTAAACTTGAAATTGTAACACATTTTCATATTTTCGCATGTGGAAGTAATCAGTTAGTTTAATGAAATAATTTGTCAATTCGCATTTTTTTATCGGTATAGAATTTGACGGTATTTGAATTTTTTTTTTTTTTTTACAAATTAACCAACGCTCAGGGGATGCCCCCTATTCATGCAATGCACAGTGTTGATCGTAAGAAGGGATGATAGGTTAAATGGAGGGGGGAAAGATGGAGTAGTGTCGGTGAATATTTCTTTTGAACTTGCCAATATCAAAAATGTCGTGAAAAACGGACGCAGGGAGATTGTTCCACAAACGTGTCGTGCGACTGAAGAACGAATTATCTCTATAATGCGTGGTTCTGTTGAGAGTCGAGTGGACTACGAAGGGATGGGCTTGATTTGATGCCCGAGTAGAACGAGAAAACACACGACCTGGTGGAATCAGGCCATGTATTTCACTCGAACACTTACCGTTGTAATACCTATAAAACAGGCTTACACACCCAACGGTCCTTCGGTGGTCAAGAGAACCAATAGACGATGAGATATTTTCATCCCCTATCAAATATATCGCACGTTGTTGAATTCGGTCCAGGAACTCCAATGAGGATTTTGAAGCTCCTGCCCAAATGTGCGAATTGAATTCCATTTTAGGCCGAATATAGGTGGTGTAGACAGTACGCAGGTCAGCAGGAGTGAAGTATGTTTTACACCGTTTTAAAAAACCGAGGCACTTGGCAGCTTCTTTCGACACATTAAATATGTGATCATTCCAACGTAGATCACATTGAATTGATATGCCCAGAACGTCAAGAGCAGCTGACTGCGCAATATCCACAGCACCCATATTGAGGGGAGGGAGGAGTGAATCCATTCTTTTGTGAGATAACAGACAACATTGGGTCTTGCTTGCATTAAAATCTACTCTGTTTGCAACACCCCACTCGGAGATTGATTTAAGGTCATTATTGAGCGTGTCGTTCATAGTGCGTCTTTTACTCTCAATCTCCAAAGAGTTTGGGCGCTTGTTGAACGAGTATGAATGACAAATGTTACTGTCATCTGCAAAGGAATGAATTGGGTTCTGGGTCAATGACAGAAGGTCATTGATAAATACCAGAAATAGGGACGGGGATAGGACGGAACCGGTGAATACATTTATTCCACTTTTCGGAGAGGACCGCCATCAAGTCCCCTGTGGATCTGGCCCTACGGAAACCATATTGGCGGTCACTGAGCAATTCGTTGTGCTCAAGATAGTTCACAAGGTGGAAGTTAATTACGCTCTCCATTACTTTGGAGAGTGCTGAGCATATTGCAATGGGTCGGTAATTGGCAGGGTTCGTAGCCTCGCCCTTTTTCGGTACTGGCTGAACATTGGCAACCTTCCAACAAGATGGAAAAACTCCTGTCGTGTAGGAGATGTAGAAAAGGTTACGCAACGGACAAGCCAGCGTTGACGCGCACTTCTTCAACACATGGGCAGATATGCCATCTGGCCCAGAGGCTTTGTTAATGTTGAGGTTTGCTAAAACCTTTTTAACTGCCCGAGTTCGAAAATGAATTTCCGGCATTGCAGAAGAAACAAAATCTACGACGGGCAGTGGTTGATTACTATCTGGGAGCGTTGAATTATTTGCAAATAATTCTGCCAAGAGATTAGCTTTATCAACCGGGTCAGTGAAGGTCTGGCCATTCATAATAAGAGTTGGAGTAGACGATGTCGTCTGATTCTTCACTCTTTTAACGAATGACCAGACATTTTTACTACCTCTATGGTAGAGTAGGACCCTTTTGCGCGCGTTTTGTTCGTGAAGAAACTTTTCGCGCGAGATCACGGCATTACAGCGATTCCTAGCCTGTATGCGAAGTCTTTCTGTGTCAGCATTCTTGTTAGAACGCCAATTTTGAAAGGCTTCCTCTTTCGACCTGACTGCAATCCTGCAAGTCTCATTAAACCATGAGTGGTCCTTGGGTTTAATGCTAATTTTTTTAGAAGGTATGAAGGACCGCATACCTAATAAAATAATATTTTGTACCATTGTAGCCGCGGCATTTATGTCTCTGTCAGCGAAACACAATTTCCAATTAAAGTTACGAAAAAAATCATTTAACGCAACCCAATTTGCTTTTTCGTAAAGCCATACAGTCCTCTTCGGGGCTTTAATCGAAGAGGCGCGTAAACTAGAATACGAAAACTCAGCGGAAACAGTACAGTGGTCGGAGTTACCAAGAGTTGCAAGGACTTTTACATCATATTTTTCATGATGTGAAGTCAGAAAAAGGTCTAGGACTTTTGGGCTTTGCCCACCGACGCGTGGGAGGTACGTCGGTTCCTTCACCAATTGAGTGAGTTGATTGCACTCTGCAAACAGCTCAACATAACAACCCTCCTGTGTTGGAAGACCCGAGTGGCTCAACCAAGTGGCGTTGTGCACATTAAAATCGCCCGCAACAACAATTTCACTGCCTGGAAATTGCTCCAATATATTTGAGATTGAATCAGATAAGGCATCCAGCTTATTACAGGTGGAAACCCTATCTAGATTCGGACTCCTATAAAGAAAGCACAAGTGCATGATGTGTGTTTGGATTTTGAATTTAACCCAAATTGTATTAAATTCGCTATCCGACACACTATGCTGTTGCTGCAGTTGATACGCAACGTCACTCCGAATAAATAGAGCAAGGCCCCTATGGGCAGAGAATAATGGCAACAGGTGATAACCAGGCACATGAAAATCCAGTGGATCTGTACCCTCATGAACCTGGGTCTCACATAGTGCCATTATTTCAGGCCTATGGATGGACACATACGCATATACAGAGAAAAAATTCGCCCTCAGCCCACGAACGTTGCAAAAATCTATGCGGAATTTTTGCGGCATTTTCCTACTGGGCAAGTTCAAAACAATCAAACATACCACAAACGTGCAGCAGTTGACACAAACAAATGAGAGCGCAAGCAAAGCAGTGGCGAGTGTTATGCCTGAACCACAGCGTAGCTTACGCACTCAGTGCAGCATCAATCGTGCACGCCCGTAGCAGGGAGTAGGATGGGGAAGGGAAGAATAACGAAAATCAAAATACAATTGCGGCAGAGGGCATAGAAGAGCCCCTTGCGTTGGCAATTGCAAATAAAAAAAAACATGCAGCGAGTGCAGCAACTCAGCAGCCAGCGGCAGACGAAACCGGTTTTGGTTTATTGTTGTTGTTGTGTTTGTGGATTTAATTTGTTTGGTTTATTGTTTGCGCTTTTATTTATTATTTATTATTTATATTTATTATTTTATTTTGCAACTATTAAAAGACGACACTGGACTTTGCACGAATTTTAACACAAATAATTTAAATAGACGACGGACAGACGACGAACGAGTAAAAATGTAGGAGGTCTAGGCGACACGACCGTCCCCCATGGCTATGTTGACGCTCGTGCCAAATTTTGTCATTTTTTTTTTCCCAAATGTACTTTTTGTAAATTGTATTTCTAAAATAGAAAAATGTACTTAGATTTTCAATAAAGCAGCAGATTTAACACAATTTAGTCGAAAATTTAAAAACCGGGTTAACCGAGTCAAAAAAAAACGGTTTTCGGTTTGTGCAAAAAACCGGTTTGACAGTTTCAGTTTCTAGAAAAAAACCGAACCGTCGGTTTGTGAAACCGGAAATTTTATATGTCACACCCTCCCTAATATTCTTCTTAGGACCGGCCCTGCACGAGACGCACTAGTTCACTATCAAATCACAACTGAAGTGCGGTGCACGTTGTGTCGAAATCAGTGAAAACGCGTGCATGGCGTTGCGTTTAATCTGATGCTTCAACTACACAAGATCTGCTAATGTCATGTAGATATGATTTAAAGAAAATTCGTTGATGAATTAAATGCTGTATTTATATATTAATTTGAAAGCACCCTACAGTCATACCCAACACCAGAAGTTCGTTTTTGGGCTGAAGTTTACTTTAATCAAAATGTTTAAAAAAGAAATTTCCACGCCCTTTCTAATAGGCGGAGAGTTCCGAAAGTCGAGACAAATTTTGCCGCTCGGCCCCCTGGAATCGAACAAAAATCAAAAACCGACCGAGGTAGTAATTGCATTATATCAAAGTGGTGGGGGGCCAAAAAAGAAATAAAATTGTCTTGTCTTGCGTAAAGTAGGACTCAAAATTAAAAAGATATAAAAAGTGACCTCAAGGTCACGCGGTACTCCCTAAAAATCATAAACCATTTTTTTTCAATCTTTATTTTCTGAAATATGGAAGTGGAAAAATTAAATTTGAAAAAAACATAAAATACTTTACATTCACGTTAGCAAGGCTTCAGAAATGTTTTGTCCACAAAATTTCTGAAACACTGAAAAAAACTAACCTTATTGTTCGATTGACGATTGTTCATTTGATCGCTTGTTAATTTGTCTGTCCGTTCGTTTGCTTGACGTGGGAGTAGTTCGGAAGTGGTTGGAAAAATGTGGGTGAACAAAAGTGGGCGGAAAGTGATAAAAAGACCGAACAAAAAATGTATTGCAGAAATCGGTAGCAGACATCGAGGGAAATCGAATGGTACCACTCTCAGTGGTCCCTTTTTTTGCGGAAATGGATAGCGAACCTTATTAGAAGACTAATGGTACCTTTTGGAGTGATCCATGACCCCCAAAAGGGGGTCAAAACCGCATTTTTTGACCCAAAAAATTTTATTTCGGAAATCGATAGCGGACATCATTAGAAGGCTAATTGTACCCTTTGGAGTGGTCCATGACCTCCAAAAGGGGTCAAAGACTCATTTATGACTCACACATTTTTGTTTCGGAAATCGATAGCGGAAAAAACCGCATTTTTTGACCCAAAAAATTTTATTTCGGAAATCGATAGCGGACATCATTAGAAGGCTAATTGTACCCTTTGGAGTGGTCCATGACCTCCAAAAGGGGTCAAAGACTCATTTATGACCCACAAATTTTTGTTTCGGAAATCGATAGCGGACATCATTAGAAGCCTACTGCTACCCTTTGGAATGGTCCATGACCCCAAAAGGGGGTCAAAAACCCATTTATGACTCAAATATTTTTATTTCGGAAATCGATAGCGGACATCATTAGAAGGCTAATGGTACCCTTTGGTGTGGTCTGAGGCAAGGTTTCTGGAGGCCTCAATCCACGCAACCAACCCTGGTACGATGAACCTTTCTGCTCCTGTAGCTGGGGGTTCATCGTGCCCATCCATCTCTCAAATCAATGAAACAGCTAGGAACGCAGTGGTTTCCATACCAGTAGAGGAAAGTGTCGTCTCGGCTATACTTACGACTAATCATCCACTGTATGGCTGCTCGACAGAGAAGTGGTGTCTTACCAGCATCTAATCCTAAAGAGACCGACGCTTAACTGGAAGCTAAACTTCCATTGGAGACCGGACCCGGTCAGGTTGTCCGACGCCCAGGTGAGTAGAAGAAGAAAGAATAAAGCGAAAGATCGCAAAGAGGCTGAAAACCTAAAGGCGACTCTGGAGCTTTCTCTTCCCAAGCTACCACGGCAAAACGCGACAGATCGGTGGAGGTTCGCAATGGCAAGAAGTTTAAACCCTACACTGCTACTGCGAAACCCCGTGACTCACAGAACCCGACAGTCTCCACAAGCAAGAAAACTTACCACTGGTAGAGGTAAGCAAGCAGTATCATATCGTGATGCTGCTCGCAAAGCTTTTCCGATTGCGATTATTTGCAAACTGGGGAAGGAGCAAAAGATGAATGATGAAGAAGTAAAACACGGCACCAATCATCTTTGGCGGCTAGTCAGCACCGGCGGTGTCAGTGCAAACGCAAAAAGCTATGAGACGAGTGATTGCATCATGAAGGTGCTATGCTCGTCTCAAGCCAATTTCGATTGGATCGCCATAGCGATCATACCTGGTCATATCAGGAAAACAGAGGAAGTGCTTGCCTGCCTACGTGCTCAGAACAAGGGCATCGAAACGAACGGATGGAAAAATCAATAGCCAAAAACCCGAGCAAGGTCCGGAGGACAAGGAGGGCTCAACCCTGTTTGTTGGCTTAGACCAGAAGTCGCGAGATGTCATGCTATCTATCGACAATCACCTAAACCTATTTTTTGGACGGATCAAATTCCGAATCAATTTCAAATGAATAGGGACATGATGAGAAACGAGTTAATTATTCTGTCATGATATTTACTCAGATTAATCTGCAACATTCTAAAGCTGCTACCGCTTTACTAGGTAAGCGGCTCTCCATGTTGCAAACATCACAACCATTCAAGAACCATGGGTGTATAACAAACGCAACTGTGGTCTTAGTGAACTACGTGGTGAAACCATACTATACGATGAGTAAGCCGCAAGACCTGATGGCAGCCAAAGTGAGCTATGAAAGCGATAGTGGATGGAAACATCTGATTGTCGTCTCAGGATACTTCCCCTATGACTCACTACTGCCTCCTCCGCCAAATGCAATTGTTGTGCTCTAGAGTACTATGATCTTAAGGAGACTGGCCTTTATTCTTTGTTGTGATGCTAATGCTCAACACACTATGTGGGGCAGCAGCAAATGCAACGCACGAGGTACCAGACTCCTTGACTTCAACATGACTTCCAATCTGAACATTCCCAACACTGGTAATAAACCTACGTTTTTGACTGCTAGAAGACAGGAAGTGATTGACCTAACTTTGTCTAACTGTAGACTGAGAGAGAGTCAATCTTATACTGGAAGGTTCTTAAAGAAAATTCTTTATCGGACCACAGGTATATCGAGTTTCATACTGACCGAGAGGTGCTGCCCTCTATGACGTTAAAAAAACCCTAGAAAAACAAACTGGGCACGCTTCAGACATGAACTTGAGAATTCCCTCAATAGCCCTGTCAGAATTCGTACCAAATAAAGTATTGAAACGTTATAAACGATGTCATAAATTCTAATAAATTCTAATCAAATCCACATAGGGCCACTTAGTAATCCCAGCACTGGGGAATGCAATAGCAACTCTCATGTGACAAAACATGACTGGCAGGTTGCCAGATTGGTTCTTTACGATGATGCCTCTTTTGATGGCTTCAAGTCACCTGAGCCTAATGGCATCTAACCAGTCATGCTACAGGAATGTATAACGCAATTGTTACCATGCCTATAGAAGATCTTTAGAGCAAGTCTCGCATGTGCATTCATTCTGACATACTGGCGTTTAGTTCAAGTAGCCTTTATTCGTAAAGTTGGAAGAGAAGACTATTCCATAGCCTTGAGCTTCAGACCCATTAGTATGATGTCCTTCATAATAAAGTGTCTAGAAAGACTAGTTAATTTGCACATCAGAAAAACTTCGCTGTCAAGGTACCCACTATCGTCAAGACAATATGCCTAACAACGTGGACAATCCTGTGAAACAGCATTGCAAAATCGATGGTTGGCCATATCGAGCATGCTTTTCAGAGGAAGATGTACGTCATGGGCATATTTGTTGACATCGAGGGTGCTTTTGATGTACTTTTGATGGAATGTGTGATGCAGCTAGAAGGCATGGAATAGATGAAACATTGTTCAAATGGCTAAGGTCAATGCTAATGTTTACGACCATCACCTCTGAGGTATATTACGGCAGGGGTAAATAGAGGTTGTACTCAAGGAGGCGTTCTCTCCACCCTGCTCTGGTGTACGCTGGTTGCCTCTCTGCTCAATGATATTGATGGACCAGGTGTCTATTCCCAGGCCTATGCAGACGATATTGCCATTTTTGCAACAGGCTTTATCCTCAATGAAGTCTGTGTTAAAACACAAAACTCATTTAACCGAATTGACCCTCACAAAACAGGTATTTTTCTCTTCACTAGGAAAAGAATAATGATAGAATTATCTCTACTAGTATAGTGACACCCATTCCTCTGTCTAACGAAGTAAAATATCTGGGCTTATCTCTGGATAGTAAACTACTTTGGACAAAACATGTTGAAAATAAAATTTCGCGAGCATTGAATGCCTTCTGGCAATGCATAAGAATTTTTGGGAAGACATGGAACTATCATCGATCAAAACCTTATATATTTACACGACAATGATAAGAACGATGGTATCAAATGTGTCTGGGTGTTACGGGTGCCTTTCCCACTACACCAGGTCCAGCGCTGAATGCAATCTTAAACCTACCACCACTTGACATCTTCATCAGAGGCGAAGCCATGAAAGGCTGCTGGAGACTAAAAAGAGGTGGTTTCTGGTTTAATGTTCCCTGGAATATCTCTGACATTGCACTTGACACTCCATTAGACACCTGTCTACTGGAGATGCCCTCCGATGCAATGATAACAGAAATATTACCATGACGAAATTTTGAGGTTTGCCAACCTGACATTCAAGACTGGCTAACGCCTGACTGTGAGCCAGGTAGAGGGTCACACCGCATTTTCACCGACGGCTCCAAAACCGATCAGGGATCTGGTGCTGGAGTGTATGTGGAACCGGATGACCGGATTCACTTCGTCGTAGGCGACAATGCCTCAGTATTTCAAGCCGATGTTTATGCTATACTTAAGGCTATGGACTACATTGCGGATAATAGATGGCAGAACAGAGCTATATCTGTTTGCAGCGATAGTCAAACTGCTCATATGGCTTTGAACCCGGTCATCACATCCAAAATTGTACATCAATGCATATCACGTCTCAATTGTGTTGGTAAATACAATACACTGAAACTGATTTGGGTGCCGGGCCATAAAGGAGTTTCGAGAAAGGGAACATCTAACAAACTAGCACGTGCTGGATCTGAGGATAATCCATTTGGACCAGGACCTATGCTTGGACTACCTGCATCTACGGGAAAATTCGCCATCAGCTCTTGGGTCGCCTCCGCACACAAGAGCAGATTGCTGAACGAGACCAAATGCTTATTCTCCAAGCTCATGACACCGATGATAACAAAAAGATCGGCCTCGTTTCTACTTTCCTTAAGTAGAAAGGAGTGCAGAAAACTGACGGGATTTCTACGGGACACAACTCATGTCTTATGTTCTGCCTGCTACTAGCACCACAGAGCACTATCTCTGTGGTTATCCAGCATTTTCTAGAATTAGAAGGCAGATCTTTGGCACAGACGTGCTGAGAGAGGATCAGCTTCCCTCTTTATCACATAATAGCCAACCAATTCAATAAATAGAACCAGGGCTCGGGTGGAACCGGACCGTTTCATTTTAATAGAACCGGAACTGGAACCGTTTTTTAAATTTTTTATGGAACCGGAACTGGAATCGTTATTTTATTTTTTTTAGAACCGGAACTGAAACTGGAACAGAAAACCAGAACCGGAACGGGAACCATTACAAAATTAATTAGATCAGAAATTAATATACCAAAAAAATAATAATTAAATCAATTTGGACTAAGTTACATATGTGGACAATAGCATTTTAAAAAACGTTGAGCTTTGCAAATTTTATTTGTTTTGTTTTGTATTTTTGACAAATATTTCATTCACTTATTTCTCAAAAGATGTATATTATAATTGAAGCGTTGGGTGCAATAAGGGCGTTAGGCATCATAACGCCCTTTTTGCATTATTCACACCGAATGATCCCAGCAGTGCCTTTTACCATTATGTGAAATCCCAGATCGATTGCATGAAGTTTTTTGTAGTTTTATGCAATAAGGAGATACCATACAAAAAATATTATTTTTTCATATTTTTAATTTCTTTACAGGGTCAGTTTTCAACAGAGTCAATTTAGTTTTGAGCCATTTTGATCGTAATTTAAATCTTTATCCAGTCATATCAATAAGTATATCTAGACTATGCACAATAATCTTAATTTTTTTCATTTATGTAATGATTATAGCTCTAAAACTCAATACGCCCAAATTGTATTACTCGTTTTATGCAAAAAGGGCGTTTAATTATTTATTTTAATTAATTATTTTATATATTAATAGGAGCTGTAAAATAAATTTGAAAAGCTAAAAGTTCAAATTTAAATGGAAAATTTGAATCAATAAAAACGGTTTATTCCTTTTTGAGATACGGACATTCAAAAACTTTAAACGCAAATATCTCAAAACTTACTTTTTCACATAACGCCCTTATTGCACCCAAAGCTTCCATTAATGTTGACGATTTACTTTCGTTTAAGATCGTGTCCCCGCGAGGAAATTTAAATACGACTATGAAACCATGCGACTTTATAAATGGTCAATTCCCATATTTTTTTTATATCAATATTTTTTTGTTAGTTTAAAACATATACACTGAAAAAAATAAATCGATATGGCAACAATTTTGTACCTCATAACAAAAACTTTTATTGGTCATTTCGTACCCAACAACTCCACATATTTGTTTCAAGAATGCTTACGCTGTTGATATATTAAATGTATTTACTGTTGATTCAACCGTGGCAACTTTTGATTTTTTCTTTTGAGTGAAAGTTTTAAAATAAAAAAAATGTTTTTTTATTGTGTGTAATATTATTATAATTTTTATTTTATTTTAACTTAATTTTTTTTTTAACAATTAAACAATTAATTATTATTACTCACTTACTCTCATTCTTCTCTTTCTATTATCTCTGTTCACTTCTCTGTACACTTATCTCTTCTCTTTTACCTGTCACTTATTATACTATCACTTATTATAAATGTATATAAAACATATATCATCTGATATAGAGTCTATGAATTATATAAAAAGCATTCGTTTGAATATTACTGTTTGTCAACAGTTTTGCACTGTTGGGAAAAAGATTTGCTTTTGAGTGAAAAGTGAAATAAATTCCATATGTTTTCTCTTGACACACTGTTCACGCAAAAGTAAGTCGTATTCCGAACATTGCAAAACTGTTGAAACCGTAACATTCAAACGACTGCTTGATATATAAGTCATAGACTCTTTTAATGATGATAGATGTTTTATAAACAGTTAACAATTCTTATTAAAATGAATTCAACAGTGAAGTCGTTGTTGCTTGAAAAATTACACTTTTGTTTCAAAATTGAAAAATTATATTTGAGGGAAGAATACATTCTCGATTGAAGATTATTATAGTCGTGGCAAAAATTTTCATATAACAATATTTCAACAGCTAAAAGTATTTGTTTTACAACCTATAATTTTTTCAGTGTACATGTAGGAATGAGACCTACGACGTTTGAATACAAAAAAAAATTATTTTCTATTTTCTATAAAAGTTTATCTAGTCCCTTATCATAAATCTTTTTACTATCGTCAAGTTTTCTGTTCCCTTCGTCTAAAATTGGTGTAACGCTCTTTGATTCGAACGTTTGTTTAATATTTTTGTTTTGCCAACAATTTTTTTGATATACAAAATTTCATTTTTTTACCTTCGCGTATGATTTATATGAAACAACTTTCAAAACAAGCGTACTCAAGATTTCGTTTGATACATGAATTAAAAATTGTAGTCACACGTTCTTCAACCGATTTCGAAACGAATTGTAGCCGATATCGTTGTTACCGGGAATAAATGATCAAGGGGGTTAAAATAATAAGTAGTCGCTCGTTCGTGCTTAATGTCTGTCTTAAATTCTGTCACCCAAATTCCTTCGATAAAGGTCTCTAAGTTTTCTCTAATTTCTAAAGTGTCTCCGTCCGTCTTACAACATCCCTATACTCATTTTGGCGTAGTTAAAGATAAAATGTCAATATTTATTATATATTATTTTAAACATTTCAGATATGTCCAAATCTTTAAAACCACACCATCTGAAATGATGATTTTTAGCTAATAACTTAAAATTGTGTTATTTCACCACCATGTATCTACATATTTTGGACGTATTAAAAAAGACAAAATGTAGTTATTTGCAATACAAATGTATTAAAAATTGAATATAAATGCAGTAAAATTATCTAGTTAATTGCATACAAAATAACTAAAACAATGAAGTAAAAACGAATGCATTTGTGTGTGGACGTAAATCAAATACATATGTATTTATTTTGAAGACAATTTTCGACCTTTTAATACAATTTTTTTTGCGTTTATTGGTATACTAGCTCGACCTGTGCACAGCTTCATCGGTGCGAAGTTTTTGGATATATTTTTTTGATTTGATTTATATATTAGTAAAATAAGAAATGATTATTTTACAGTTCAACAAAATTAAAATTACGTAGTTAATCAAAAGGTCAGATTAAAAATTAAGAATAATGCATAATTGTACTTATAATTTAAAGAGGAATTAGATGTGTGGATACTTATAAACAGTAGATTTGAGATGATAATAGATTATTGTTCTGAAAAATGTATTAGTATATAATACTTAAATCTACATGTTCAGTTTATATTTTAAATATTGAGTGGACATGAATTCCAGAGTCGACGGGACGTGCCACTCCCCTTTGTCCAATCTATCCGTAGTGGCTATATAAATGAATCCTCATTATTAAAATACAATTCCCATTGGTGGTTCCTTGGGAGTTTTCCGAATTCCCAGTATTGAGACGAATAAAACAACATGTTCTCATGTTTTTGCGAGACTAATGTACGGCAATTAATTTGTATGTTCATAGATAGAAATGTGTAAAATTTGTATTATGTTTTTACGTAAAAATAAAAAATAATTATATTTTTATTGCGTTTTTTGGCATGTTTGTGGAACCGGAACTGGAACTGAAACCATTACTGGGAACTGGAATCGTTATTTTATTTTTTATAGAACCGGAACTGAAAACGAAATAAAAAATAATTTAAGAACCGGAACAGGTACCGGAACCATTTTTTTTTTTGTTTATAGAACCGGAACCGCAGAAAATAGAATTTCGCTTCCTAGCCCTGAATAGAACTAAACATCTTTAAAAAGTTATAGAATTCTATACGGTATCTCAAAGGATATAAATAAAATAATGGGTGTTCCGGACGGGACAAAAACGGAAGTAAATATCGAGGTTTATAATGTAAGTGTAGAGTATAAAAAAAATGATTTGAGTGTGTTTTACTTCAAGTCTTGAGTGAGAAAAATGATTTGAGCAAAGTGACTGCAAAGTCATTTGCGTTTCAGTCGTTTATGCAGCAAGCAAATGATTTGACAAATGATTTTTTATTTTTGGGATTGAATAATTTGACTTGAAAACTGATTGCGGGTTTTTTGTGATTCAATCTTAAGACTAAAATGAACAGATGATTTAAATCGCTAAATTAAAACTGATGGCAAAATCTTGTGATTCGATTAAAAGATTTTGTTTAATATTTCCAGCAATCCAAGAATTTGAAAGGTGATTGGAATTTAAGATGATTCAATCTGCAAATGATTTTAACAGAGATTTTAAAAAAGATTTTAACAAAATGAATTAATTAAACTGAGTTTCATTTAAGATTTCAATAACAGAGATTGCAATTATTTGTTCAAAAGAAATAATTGAAATATATAATTGAATTGGTGTCAATGATTGTTTTTTGACATTACCAAATCATATGCATATATTTTTGGGAATGAATCAGCAATAGATTGAATCATTCACAGCCCTGTTCTAAACCTCCAATTAAATATCATTTTAACAAATTTATGTATGTAAAGTATTCAATATGTATTAAAGATACGTAAATATGTCGCGCACAGAATTTAAAAGTATATATATATATATAAATAAATAAAACAAAAGTGTTTTTTACTCTTGCACTAACCGGCCGCATTTATGAACAGATTTTAATGATACTGTTTTAAACGATTCGTATTAATCAGATGTAATGCGTGCTAAACTTACTTTTTATAATTTTAGAACAAATATCGCCAAAAACAGTTAAAAACTAAATTACAACAACCATATGAAAAAGAGAACTGCGGATGACTGCGCTCACTGTGGTTAGTGCAGTGTATCATACTCTCGCAAAAACAATATACACATGAGAACAAAAACAACTCTGCCGCGTGTATTTTTGTTGTTGTTGCTGTTTCACCACAAAAAACAAAGAGAGAAAAAACAGAAGACTCCACGAAAAAGAGTTTCAATGATTTTGTTAAGAAAATAAATTAGAAAATTATTAAATGAAATAATAAGAACATATGTCGACAACGATTACAACAAGTTTAATTAAAATTAATAAAAATGTTAAAGAAAAAAACCGAAACTTTTAGTAACATTAGAAAGTTAATTTTATTAAATTAAATTTATTAAAAGTGTTATCACAGATTTTAAATATACATAAATAATTTAAGGTAAATTGAAAAAAATTAAAATTATACAGAACTGTGATTCAATTTTAAAAATATTTTGCAAAGAAAAGTAATTTTATTAAATTGTGTCGCGTGATTTTTTTTTGTTATAAAATATTTTTTTTTTTGAAAAGAATCCAAAAAATTGTATGGTGTACAAAAATATAGACATAAGTTCTAAACTAATATCAAGGTACAGTTATACATTACAAATTGTCTTCTACTGTTTCACAATAAATGTATAAAAACTTTAAATTTTTACAATTTTCTTGGAATTTTTGATATTCAAAAATTTAAGAATGTCTTTAATATTTAAATATAAAATATTTTCATATAATCTATGTTTTTCAATTATATTTAGAAACAAATTTTCAGCTAGCTGGATGGTTTTTACTATATCTACTAATTCCTGCTTCATGCAAAAAAAAAAAAAAAAACTATGAAAAGATACATGTATATGCGTGCATTTATTTTTGCACATATCGTCACATATTTTTTATTTATTTTATATTACTCTAGCTAAAGATTAATTTGTATTGAAATAATTAATTATTTTATTAATATTTATTGTGACGGTACCATTTCTTGAGAAATTTAGAAACCAACCAGCCAACTTCGCTGCACATTCTACCAACCACAACGCAACCAACTTCGTCGCTCACTTTCCAGTTAGCTACGATAGGGAAGAAGAAGACGCGGCTGCACAGCACAAATCGTTCTCTTTTGCTGTAGACTGACTTACTGAACAGACGTTCGACTGCAAATATTGGCTCCGGTTGTGTGCCCCATGCACCAGTTCCAATATTTGCACTCCAACGCTGCAGACATTTTACCCCGTTTGTGTCCCAGTAGCCGGTTATAAGCCAGGGCAAATATTTGTCAGTACCAGTTTTCTCGCCCTGGACATGGGCATGTCTGAGACCGAAGCGCACCAGAAGCGACGGCTGCCGCAGCAGTAAGATATCATTTTGAAATTATATTGGTGGATAAAGAAATAAATAATGTACTTATAAAAATAGATTGAACATAAAATTCGAGTCGCATTTAATAAAAAATAGGGAACCGGCAAATATAAATTTGTATAACTTCGAACCCCTGGAGCCCGCTGAGCGTACCCCAGCTATAGACCGGGAATCCGGACCGTTACATGGCGCCCGAGCAGGGACCCTGAAGTGCGCATGCGGAAAACATACGAAAGTAAAAGAACACACACAGAACCGAAAGTGCGAGAAAATAAAACAATAAGAATTGACGCGTAACATTAAAACATAAAAACATACGGTGGTAAATAAAGTGCGCAAAAACATTGAAACATAAGACGCCGCGATCGAAAATAAAATAAACACGCAAAGAAACATGAAAATGAGCCCCTGATTGAAAAAAAGAAAGAAACCCTAATAAGAACAAGAAATAAAGTCCCAGTGAAAAAAAAACGCAGTGAAAATTAGCATTGAAAAAAAAGAAGCAAGACAGTGAAAAGAAAAGACGGCAAAAAAAAAGGAAAGAACAGCGAGAGAAACAAAAAAATATAATAAATCGCTTAAAGCACCGACATGAAACAGTGGGATAGACGAAAAAAAGGGGACATAAACAATTAACCAGTGAAAAAAATAAAAGCGACAGCGCTATCAGTGAAGAAAAAAATGTCAAAGTAACGTGGGTATACGGTCTCCGCAAGGAGGACCTCACAGTTTACGCGGCGGAGTTTGGTGTCGGCGGTACCGGGACGGTGAAGGAGCTACGCCGGAATTTTGCGGCCTTTATCAACGAAGGCCAGTTTTCCAGCGAGGTGCTGGACAAACTGGAACATGGGCACACGAAGATCGCATCGCCGTTGCCGTCGGCAGGCACTAGTGGACAGGAACAACTAAAATCGCCGTTTGTGAGGTACGCAACCAACACCACGCTGACCACCAATTTGTTCCCCTTCGAAACGCAGCATACAACCCACAACGCAGGTTCACTTTCGTGGGCACTGCCTACACTCACCACGAGGATGGCAATGTCGCAGTTGCCACCTACGTCACTCAATTTCCCTACAGTTTACAGAACGACCTGCACGAAAAATAGCAGGCACAAACCCTATGGGGGCACACATGCTCAACAGATGCCGCCTTTCGTTGAAATGTAGCAGGCACAGACACTATGGGGGCACACATGCTCAACAGATGCCACCTTTCGTTGGAATGGCAGCAGCTGAACAACCAGCGGACGGACGAACATGAGAGCAACCAGCGACGCAGGACATTCGCACGGCAACGGGTCACACAGGCACAACCGCGGCACAAGCGACCGCTATGGACCGCATCAGTAAGTGGCCAGTTAGAGTCGACGGTACTAGTGACCCGTTGGCTTTCATCGAGCGCGTCGAAGGGCTGACGCAGTACTACGATCAATCGCGACTGGCTAGCAAGCGCGATATCACACCTGTTGGTAGACAAGGCACTGACATGGTATCGCACTAGTCGCACGCAATGGCAAAGATGGTGTGACTTCATGGATGACTTGCTGAGATTTTTCCTACCGCCTTGGTTTCATGAAGACTTGGACGATGCCCTCCGTAGCAGGAAGCAGCGGCCACGTGAATCCTTTAGGGATTACGTCTTGGCTATGCGGGATATGATGCGGCACGCACAGTATACTGAGCAGCAGCGCATAATACGGAACTGCCGCCAAGAATATCAATTGTTTATTCGGCGCCGCGATTTTACGATGGTGGTGGAACTAGTAGGACTGGCGGATGAACTGGACGTCATCCAAGGCATGGGACATGCGCAGCCATATCATGCGTCACGTCCTGATCAACGCAGCGAAGAGGAAGTCATCGATGATTTTTAACAGGACGAGCTAGGCAAATTTCGTGATAGAGGCACGACTGACATCACCACGCACAAAATAATCCTGAAGGACGATCGCCCCATTAAGCAGCGCTATTTTCCCAAAAATCCAGCGATGCAGGCGATCATCAATGAGGAAGTCGACGCGCTCATCGCGAAGGGTGCATCGAGCCATCGAGGAGCCCCCACAGCGCGCCAATTGTCTTGGTTAAAAAGAAAACAGGGCAGTGCCGGCTGTTTATTGATTACAGGCAACTGAATGCGCATTCACTGCCTGATGCCTACCATATTCTTGACCGCCTGCGTAATGCAAAATACATAAGCAGCATGGATATTGGCAGAGCCCCATGGACGAGGACAGCAAGGAGTACACTGCGTTTACGGTGCCAGGTCGCGGGCTGTATCAGTGGCGTGTCATGCCATTCGGCTTACACTCAACCCCGGCGACATTTCAGCGGGCATTGGATCGTGTCATAGGGCCCGACATGGAGCCGCACGGGTTTGCCTACTTGGACGATATTGTCGTCACAGGATATACGCTGAAGGAGCACATCTCAAACTTGCGTGAAGTTTTCAGGTACCTGAGGCTGCAGCTAAACCAGGACAAATGCAAATTTTTAAGCGCGAAATAAAATATCTCGGGCATGTGGTTAGCGACCAAGGCATCCATACAGATCCGGATAAAATTGCTGCTATCCGGGAACTACGTCCACCAACGAACGTGCGCGAGCTGCGCCAGTGTTTAGTCATCGCCTCGTGGTACCGACGGTTTGTACCCGAGTTCTCGGACCTGGTTCACCCCCTAACCAAATTGTTGAAAAAGGGGAAGCATTTCAACTGGGCAGAGGAGCAGCAGTAGGCGTTTGACCAATTGAAAGTGATGCTAACAGAGGCACCAGTGCTAGGTTGCCCGGACTTCACTCAGAAATTCACGTTGCAGACGGACGCCAGCAACTACGGTTTAGGCGCCGTGTTAACGGAGGACATTGAAGGCAAGGAGCGCGTCATAGCGTACGCCAGTCGCAGGCTAAACAAAGCAGAATAAAACTACTCCCCCACTGAGAAGAAGTGCCTGGCCATCGTTGGGGGAATAAGGAAAATGCGGCTATACCTGGAAGGCTACCGATTCCTGGTAATTACGGACCACCTGTCTCTCAAGTGGCTGAATTCCATTGAGAGCCCTTCAGGGCGCATCGCGCGTTGGGCGCTTGAATTGCAACAGCAAACCTTCGACATTCAGTACCACAAGGGGAAGCTGAATGATGTGACCGACGCATTATCAAGGCAGCCGATGGAAACGTTGAGGAAGACATGCGAGGAGGCCCCTGTCGAGGAACACAGACAGACGCATGTTGGATGTACGCGAGCAACCGGGGAAATGTCCCGATTACGCCATCGAGGAGTGTAACTTGTATCGCCACATTCCTCAACACACTGATGAAGATGTGCATCCCAAAGATGCGCCGAGCGCAAGTTATGCGTGAAAATCACGATGACGCGACCGCAGGCCACATGGGCGTCCGCAAGACAATCGCTAGAGTATCAAATCGATACTAGTGGCCAGACATGTCTCGGACAATTCGTCAATATGTCCGAACCTGCGAGTCTTGTCAAAAATACGAGGCGTCGCAGCAAGAACAAACGGGTAAAATGTTGACAAAAATTGCGCAGGAGCCGTGATCGTGGCTTTACGCAGATTTTGTAGGTCCCTTGCCACGTTCGAAGCATGGCAACACTATGCTGATTGTTTTCTTCGATAAATTTTTTAAATGGACAAAAATTGTGCCATTGCGTAAGGCGACAGTCTGCAGCGGGCGTTTCGAGAACGAATTTTGGCGCGATAAGGCGTCCTCAAGGTGCTCATTACGGATAATGGAGCACAGTTCACGAGCAGATCATTTCGCCGGTTTCTTGATGATATGGGCGTTATGCAGCAATTTACCGCACCATATACAACCCAGGAGAACCCAATAGAAAGAGCCAACATGACGTTAAAAACCATAATCGCGAGCTATCGGGTCACCAGCAGAATCGATGGGATGAGCCACTGCCGGAAATTTCACTGGCGATAAATTCTGGCATGTCGGAGACTACCGGCTACAGCTAGGCGTACTTGACCCAAGGAAAGGAGCCGCGCCTCCCCAGGGCGCTGTACGATGAGGTCACCGTAGGAACAGGCATGGCGACGCAGACACCTGATGAGCGAGCAGACGGACTTAGAGAAATATTTGGCATCGTGAAGCGGCAGTTCAAGCGCTCTACTATACTTTGCGACGTAGAACATGGAAACCGGAAGTGGGTGAACTAGTACTCATAAAGCAACACAACTTGGTAGAGGGATTTGCGGCAGAATTAGCTCCAAAATTTGAGGGGCCCTATCGCGTGATTACTTTTGACTCGCCGGTAATCGCTAGGGTGAAAAAGCTAAGAGAGTATAAGATGCGGATAGCGCATA
The DNA here is from genome assembly GCA_951804985.1 of Dryomyza anilis. NCBI lineage: Eukaryota > Metazoa > Arthropoda > Insecta > Diptera > Dryomyzidae > Dryomyza > Dryomyza anilis. The sequence continues at coordinate 73,306,457 of OX638135.1, read as the reverse complement.
TCAGTGAAATTAAGAAATTTCACCAGAAGGACGGCGAACCAGGCGAATCAACGCAGGCGACAACAACAACTATATGGCAGAAAAGGCGACGACATAGCAGGCGATCACGGAGAAGCAGCGGAAATCGTGCCACTGATGATAATAAAATCTCAGTCGCAATAATTACGAACCCTTTTCGCGCGATACCGACAAAAAATTCGAATCCTTTTGACGCGACACCAGCATCAAATGTGAATCGCATTCAAATGGCAGATATTCGAAACTTGTTATCTCAGCGTAGAAAACTCGGGAAAATCTGTTCAAATGGCGGGAAATTCGCGAAATCAAAAACAACCCCCGAAACACACAATCCCAGAGCACACCGCACGCAGCAGCGACGCGTACCGCGCGTAGTAACAGAACTCACCCCCGAAGTTTTCGACGCTGACGCACAAACACTCATGCTCTCAGAGAGCCACTTGCGCATCGAACAAACACACATAACAAAAACAATGTGTGTAACCGCCGCGCATAACCGTTAAAATTCAAAATTCGGGGCGTTCATCGTGCCGACTTATCGCGAAGCTACAAGTGTTGCACGAACATAGCCGATTCAATGCGGTGTTCGGAATGCAAATTGACATTAACATCATTCGTTATGCAAGCTTAGATCCACTGCGGGATCTAGAACCACCCATTGATCGTCGTAGGTGGTTTACGGACAAGGTGGGCGGAGCTCGGCGTGGCGAAATTGCACGGAGAATCCGAATGTTGGCCAGAGATGCAGGAACAACGGAAGGGTTAGCATGGAACGACATCGCAACGCGTCGTCCCCGCGTCGCAGCGGGTGCTGCAACAAGCGACGCGGCAAATGGACGAGACCGCGACAACAGCAACCACAAGGCAGCCTAGGGCTGCGACCTCAGCGGAACCAACGATGCGGCAGATGGATGAGATCACGACAGTAGAAGCGGGGGCTGCGAACTCTGCACGAGACGCCGTACAAGAGTCGCCAAGCGACGTAGAGGAAGCGGCGAGCACCACAGAAATGTCAACGAGCCCATCACAGCAGGTAGCCGCATACGAGGAGATCGGCACCACACCGCGGACGGCTGTGGCGGTTGAGATGGCGGTGCTGACAGCAGATTCGCAGCGTTCAAAATCAAAAAATGTAGACTTAATTCAGCTATGACGCCTCTAACGGTCAGGGTCGTACCAATCGATTATAAAAGTGAGTATGGTATTAAAGGGTATTTATTTAGCTATATGTTAAAATCAATTTCAACATAAACTTTTTTGAAGGTTTTTGGTGGATAACGTTCAAATTCAAAAATTTTAAGTAAATTCAGCTTTAACGCCTCTAAGGTCCAGGGTCCGAACGTCCCGGCAGTAAGAATGGGTATGGAGTAAAAGGGTATTCATTCAACTATAACTTAAAGTACATAGCAGTTGAGCTTTTTACTGGCAGAAGTTCTGAAAGTTTAAAATCGAAATTAAAAAAAAAAAAAACTTTTCTTATAATTTTCATAGCACCCAAAAGAAAAATGAGGGCAATATATTTAAAACTCACGGGATATTAGAACTTATATTGAAAAAAAAAAAAAACAATTCACAAATTTTCACTTTTTAAACATTTTTAGAGGTTCAAAATTTCAAACTAATAAAATATATTTTTGAGTATCTAATATTAGCTGCGTTTTTTCATAGTACAACCAAGCGAGTGAACTCAAATGAGAAAAAAAAAACGCTTACACTCAGGGCAATCATGATGCCTATCCGCTGGTGATACTCGTCGACAATAAGGTGGCGCTCAGCAGCAAGAATGAGGTGCCACTTTACTGCAACGCGCTGCCCTTTTGTCTGCTGGAGCACAAGTTGATCAAGCGCAATCGTGCCACTTGTTGCCACATTTTCAGCATGGTTCTGCGTGAGGGGGCCGAAGCAAACAGCCCAGCCAACGCACACTGCTGCTCGGCACACTTTTCATGAGATTTCGCTCTATCCATATTTTTACGCGAAAGCCGGCAATCCGAAGAATCTCTTGCATCAGTGTCCGGTAAATCTATAGCCGTCCGTCCATATCGCGCGAGAAGTGGGAGCTTTCCAAAGATCCGATACTCTTCCACAGGCCTATTGATTCAATTAAATGAATCGCCTACATCAATATTTGCAGACAAAATATCAAATTTTTAACAATTTCTAGCAAATTTAACACAATTGATTTTATTTTTTGTTGGTAAATTTTCATTGATTTGACATACAAAGCTGATTTCGAATTTTCGAAGTTATATTTTTGTATTGGCAACGCGGAATTCCATTCCGCACGGAAGTCATTATAATTAAAATTCGTATTCGTAGCAAATATTCGGATTTTTGCTACGACGGGCTTCATGATTGCCCTGACTTACTTACTTATTTGGCCATTACAACCCATGATGGGTCTCGGCCCAGCAATTACGCCTCGACAGTCACTTCTGCATTGCGCGCGCTGGCGCCAGTTTTGCGCTCCAAGTGTTGTAAGCACTTTGTCATTCCACCGGAGATTCGGACGCCCTCGCCTACGTTGACTGCCACTGGGTACAGAATTGAATACCTTTTTTGCTGGAGCGCTTTCATCCGTACGCTCGACATGTCCAAGCCAGAGTAGGCGCTGGACCTTAATGCGCCTGACTATGTCATTGTCGGCGTAGACCTCGTCGTTCCATCTGATTTTGTACTCGTTTTCAACGCATATCGGGCCATAGATTTTCCGAAGAATCTTCTTCTCGTACGCTCCTAAAGCTCGCTCATCGGTGTTGGCAAGCGTCCATGCCTCAACGCCATGGAGGAGGACTGACATGATGAGTTTTTGTACGACGAGAGTGGGCTCTGCTTCTAAATTGCCCACTGAGTTTTAAGTTACACCTGTTTCCAAGAGTTATTTTTCGACTAATCTCCAGGCTGACATTGTTTTCCTTGTTGATGCTGGTATCTATGTAGACGAAGTCCTTTACAACTTCAAAGTTGTGGTTGTAAATAGTGACGTATTGTCCAAGACGCCGGGACTCTTTGTTTTTGACACCAGGTAGTTCGTCTTGTAATCGTTCACCGTAAGACCCATTCGATGCGATCCCCTCTCTAAACAGGAGAATGCTGCACTGACTGATCGTACGTTCTGCCCGATTATGTAGATATCATGTGCGTACCCGAGCAGCATGGAACTTTTGTTGAATATAGTGCCATTGTGATGGAGTTGTACAATCTTCTCCATTATTAGGTTGAAGAAGTTACACAATAGGGAATCGCCTTGTCTGAAACCTCGTTCAGTATTAAAAGTATCGGATAGGTTGTTCCCAATTCTCACACAGCAATGTGTGTCGCTCAGGGTCATCCTGCAAAGCCTTATAGGTTTCGCAGGTATACCGAACTCAGACATGGTGATGTAAAGGCGACTCCTTATAGGACTGTCGAAGGTAGCTTTGTAGTCGACAAAAAGGTGGTGGGTGCCGATCTGCCTCTCTTTGTTCTTTTCCAGGATTTGGCGCAATGTGAAAATCAGGTCTATGGTAGACTTGCCATGTCATAAACCGCACTGATAAGGTCCAATCAGTATTTTGACGATGGGCTTCAGTCTTTCACATAATACGCTAGTTAGAACCTTATACGCGATATTGAGGAGACTTACCCCTCGGAAGTTGGCGTGAATCTTAAGGATTGGGAAAAGTATACAGATATTCCATTCGCTGGGCATGCTTTCTTCTGACCATATTCTGCTGATGAGCTGGTTATGAGCTCATCGCCTCTGGTCTTAAACAACTCAGCAGACAGACCATCCGAACCTGCGGCGCTGCTGTTTTTCAACAACAAACACCAACAAAATGATTATACTGAAATTAATTCTTATTGTAACATTTGTTCCGTTTAATTTTTATTTTTCTTAAAACATTAAAAAAAAGCGACAAAATATTAACGTGGTAATGGTTATTATACTTCCATATGAATAATTTTTGTACCGCATCTATTTTGTATGTTTTTATGTCAAATCAATTCCAATTGCAAGTCTTGGTTTCAGCAGAATTTAAAACTTTGTCTGTCTGCTGAAATTTTGTGTACTAAGTAACAATATAATCAGTTTTGCAAGAGCTTTCCCGGAACGATTTCATCTTTGTTAATGAAAATTATTTAAAAAAAAAGTGAATTTACTCCAGCATTTTTTTAAAGTATGAAACATTTCTAAGACAAGAATAAATTTATAAATACCATATATAGATGGCAGCATTACAAAACCAGTTGGGAACGTTAGATTACATGGGAAATTATACATGGGAAACAATAAGAATTATGTGCTTTGAAGTAAGAACCAAAAGCAAAGAATGCAAACACTGCATCAACTCAAGATTTTGCCAAAGTTGTTGTTGCGTGCAGCAATTTGCTACGTATAGGCTGCAGAGTTTCCACAAAATCAAATACGTAGGCTGCACTTTGTATAAAAAATGGGTTTTTAATAGTTTTAAAAAATTTTTAAAATCCTTTATATTTTAAACACCATGCACTGCGTTAACATTTAATTGTTTTTGTTTTACGACCTCTTAATAATTATAAGATATTGTATTAGCGTGCTCAAGGTCCAGTCAGTAAAAATTGGGTGTTATGTACCAACAAATAAAACAACAAACCATTGGCAAAATGCATTGAGTGGCAGATCGTACAGCTGTTTCAGAGGCAGCCAAGCCCCTTCATCAGCGATCTTTCTCTGCGGATTCTACAATTCAAGTGATTCAGAAACGTTTTTCATCGTCAAAAACTCTGTATCTATTTATATAGTTTTTTGATTGGAAATTGATGAAATTTGTTTTAAAGATAATAACAATAAAAATCGATTGATTAGATTTCGCTGTATAATAAGCCAAACTTGAACTTTTTTTCGTTTCCAATTTTAGTACATACTACAACATTTCTTTTTTTTTGTAATAAGTTTTTTTTTAGTACTATTTTGCATTATTGGTAATATTAGATACCCAAAAATATAAATTTCTTTAGTTTAAAAATTTAAACATCTAAAAATGTTTAAAAAGTGAAAATTTGTAATTTGTTCTTTTCACTTTGATTTCGAATATCTCCGTGAGTTTTAGAAATATTGCGCTCAGGTTACATTTTTTTCAATACTGGATATTTTACCTATGTTTTTAAAGACGTTATAGAGAAATAAAGTTTTAATTTTAAACTTTCACACATTCTTTGCTACAACTACAAACTATAAATTATCACACATTTTTTGCTACAACAACTGCAGCATCTAGCGACCAGGTTTGGAAACATTTGGCAATATGATTTGGTATTGTCTGAAAGGGTATTCATTTAGCTAATAGTAAAATAAATTTCATCTTGAAAACTTTTAAAGGTTTTGAGTTCTAAACGTTCAAAATCAAAAATGTAGACTTAATTCAGCTATGACGCCTCTAACGGTCAGGGTCGTACCAATCGATTATAAAAGTAAGTATGGTATTAAAGGGTATTTATTTAGCTATATGTTAAAATCAATTTCAACATAAACTTTTTTGAAGGTTTTTGGTGGATAACGTTCAAATTCAAAAATTTTAAGTAAATTCAGCTTTAACGCCTCTAAGGTCCAGGGTTCGAACGTCCCGGCAGTAAGAATGGGTATGGAGTAAAAGGGTATTCATTCAACTATAACTTAAAGTACATAGCAGTTGAGCTTTTTACTGGCAGAAGTTATAAAAGTTTAAAATCGAAATTTAAAAAAAAAAAAAACTTTTCTTATACTCAGGGCGCTTATACTCAGGGCAATCATGATACCTATCCGCTGGCGATACTCGTCGACAATAAGGTGGCGCTCAGCAGCAAGAATGAGGTGCCACTTTACTGCAACGCGCTGCCCTTTTGTCTGCTGGAGCACAAGTTGATCAAGCGCAATCGTGCCACTTGTTGCCACATTTTCAGCATGGTTCTGCGTGAGGGGGCCGAAGCATACAGCCCAGCCAACGCACACTGCTACTCGGCACACTTTTCATGAGATTTCGCTCTATCCATATTTTTACGCGAAAGCCGGCAATCCGAAGAATCTCTTGTATCAGTGTCCGGTAAATCTATAGCCGTCCGTCCATATCGCGCGAGAAGTGGGAGCTTTCCAAAGATCCGATACTCTTCCACAGGCCTATTGATTCAATTAAATGAATCGCCTACATCAATATTTGCAGACAAAATATCAAATTTTTAACAATTTCTTGCAAATTTAACACAATTGATTTTATTTTTTGTTGGTAAATTTTCATTGATTTGACATACAAAGCTGATTTCGAATTTTCGAAGTTATATTTTTGTATTGGCAACGCGGAATTCCATTCCGCACGGAAGTCATTATAATTAAAATTCGTATTCGTAGCGAATATTCGGATTTTTGCTACGACGGGCTTCATGATTGCCCTGACTTACTTACTTATTTGGCCATTACAACCCATGATGGGTCTCGGCCCAGCAATTACCCCTCGACAGTCACTTCTGCATTGCGCGCGCTGGCGCCAGTTTTGCGCTCCAAGTGTTGTAAGCACTTGGTCATTCCACCGGAGATTCGGACGCCCTCGCCTACGTTGACTGCCACTGGGTACAGAATTGAATACCTTTTTTGCTGGAGCGCTTTCATCCGTACGCTCGACATGTCCAAGCCAGAGTAGGCGCTGGACCTTAATGCGCCTGACTATGTCATTGTCGGCGTAGACCTCGTCGTTCCATCTGATTTTGTACTCGTTTTCAACGCATATCGGCGTTGAAAACGGCCCAGCAATTACGCCTCGACAGTCACTTCTGCATTGCGCTCGCTGGCGCCAGTTTTGCGCTCCAAGTGTTGTAAGCACTTGGTCATTCCACCGGAGATTCCGACGCCCTCGCCTACGTTGACTGCCACTGGGTACAGAATTGAATACCTTTTTTGCTGGAGCGCTTTCATCCGTACGCTCGACATGTCCAAGCCAGAGTAGGCGCTGGACCTTAATGCGCCTGACTATGTCATTGTCGGCGTAGACCTCGTCGTTCCATCTGATTTTGTACTCGTTTTCAACGCATATCGGGCCATAGTTTTTCCGAAGAATCTTCTTCTCGTACGCTCCTAAAGCTCGCTCATCGATGTTGGCAAGCGTCCATGCCTCAACGCCATGGAGGAGGACTGACATGATGAGTTTTTGTACGACGAGAGTGGACTCTGCTTCTAAATTGCCCACTGAGTTTTAAGTTACACCTGTTTCCAAGAGTTATTTTTCGACTAATCTCCAGGCTGACATTGTTTTCCTTGTTGATGCTGGTATCTATGTAGACGAAGTCCTTTACAACTTCAAAGTTGTGGTTGTAAATAGTGACGTATTGTCCAAGACGCCGGGACTCTTTGTTTTTGACACCAGGTAGTTCGTCTTGTCCTCGTTCACCGTAAGACCCATTCGATGCGATCCCCTCTCTAAACTGGAGAATGCTGCACTGACTGATCGAACGTTCTGCCCGATTATGTAGATATCATGTGCGCACCCGAGCAGCATGGAACTTTTGTTGAATATAGTGCCATTGTGATGGAGTTGTACAATCTTCTTCATTATTAGGTTAAAGAAGTTACACAATAGGGAATCGCCTTGTCTGAAACCTCGTTCAGTATTAAAAGTATCGGAGAGGTTGTTCCCAATTCTCACACAGCAATGTGTGTCGCTCAGGGTCATCCTGCAAAGCCTTATAGGTTTCGCAGGTATACCGAACTCAGACATGGTGGTGTAAAGGCGACTCCTTATAGGACTGTCGAAGGTATCTTTGTAGTCGACAAAAAGGTGGTGGGTGCCGATCTGCCTCTCTTTGTTCTTTTCCAGGATTTGGCGCAATGTGAAAATCAGGTCTATGGTAGACTTGCCATGTCATAGACTTGCCATGTCATAAATTTTGACGATGGGCTTCAGTCTTTCACATAATACGCTAGTTAGAACCTTATACGCGATATTGAGGAGACTTACCCCTCGGAAGTTGGCGTGTATCTTAAGGATTGGGAAAAGTATACAGATATTCCATTCGCTGGGCATGCTTTCTTCTGACCATATTCTGCTGATGAGCTGGTTATGAGCTCATCGCTTCTGGTCTTAAACAACTCAGCAGACAGACCATCCGAACCTGCGGCGCTGCTGTTTTTCAACAACAAACACCAACAAAATGCTTATACTGAAATTAATTCTTATTGTAATATTTGTTCGGTTTTATTTTTATTTTTCTTAAAAAATTAAAAAAAAGCGACAAAATATAAACGTGGTAATGGTTATTATACTTCCATATGAATAATTTTTGTACCGCATCTATTTTGTATGTTTTTATGTCAAATCAATTCCAATTGCAAGTCTTGGTTTCAGCAGAATTTAAAACTTTGTCTGTCTGCTGAACTTTTGTGTACTAAGTAACAATATAATCAGTTTTGCAAGAGCTTTCCCGGAACGATTTCATCTTTGTTAATGAAAATTAATTAAAAAAAAGTGAATTTACTCCAGCATTTTTTTTAAAGTATGAAACATTTCTAAGACAAGAATAAATTTATAAATACCATATATAGATGGCAGCATTACAAAACCAGTTGGGAACGTTAGATTACATGGGAAATTATACATGGGAAACAATAAGAATTATGTGCTTTGAAGTAAGAACCAAAAGCAAAGAATGCAAACACTGCATCAACTCAAGATTTTGCCAAAGTTGTTGTTGCGTGCAGCAATTTGCTACGTATAGGCTGCAGAGTTTCCACAAAATCAAATACGTAGGCTGCACTTTGTATAAAAAATGGGTTTTTTAATAGTTTTAAAAAATTTTAAAAATTCTTTATATTTTAAACACCATGCACTGCGTTAACATTTAATTGTTTTTGTTTTACGACCTCTTAATAATTATAAGATATTGTATTAGCGTGCTCAAGGTCCAGTCAGTAAAAATTGGGTGTTATGTACCAACAAATAAAACAACAAACCATTGGCAAAATGCATTGAGTGGCAGATCGTACAGCTGTTTCAGAGGCAGCCAAGCCCCTTCATCAGCGATCTTTCTCTGCGAATTCTACAATTCAAGTCGCTAAAGTTTTCCTTTTCCAATGAACACAATAAGAATTATGTGTTTTGAAGAAAGAACCAAAAGTAAAGAATGCAAAAACTGCATCAACTCAATATTTTGCAATAATGTATACGTATAGCTTATATACAAAATAATGTAAATTGTCTCAGCTATGTTCTGAGATAATTCAAAAAAATATATTGTATGTAAAAAGTATTTTTAGAATAAAAATCGTCCGGTTTTTTTTTGTGATTTATTATGAATAAACTATAAACATTAGGAACAAAGTGTAAATACACAAAGAAAGCACGTTATTTTAGCTATTAATAAAATATTTCGAAAAAATCATGTATACGGAAAATTAGCTGACTTTTTGGAATATCCATATGAACGTCGATATACCGTTTTTGTCCCGTCCGGAACGCCCATTATTTTATTTATATCTTTTGATCTACCATATAGAATTCTATAATTTAGATGTTTAAATGTTTAGTCCCATTTAAATATTACATGCATGTTAATTCATTAATTTTCTTTCGAGATATTCAAATTTTAAGCGTACGAATGCCGTTCGGACCCCAGGAGATGCTCATATGTGAAATGTGTGCGTTATCATTCAAAGTGGTACATAGGTCACCAGGTTATATGAATATACACGAAATAACTACAAACTTGCGATCGCTGAAGAATTTCCATTCCATTCCATGCACTCAAAAAAATAATGTATTAAAATTAATACAATTTATGCACTTGTTTCAAAAAAATGTATTTTTAATACATATCAATTACATTTGTATTTATTTTCTTACTTTTTAATGAAAAGTGTACTTGTTTTCTTATTTCATACAAAATATGTAATTTGTGCTTGTTATTTTATTTGTTTTTGCATTTTTTTCTATTGTGATACAACATGGAAAATTTATAAATAATAAAGTGCAATAAATTAATATATGAAAACTAAGGACTTTAAAAAAATGACCAGGGCTTTTGTTTTTGCAAAAATATGCCAATTTCATTTATATGTTTTGTGTGAAATATTGTGATTTTAAAACATGTGTAGAAGTTCTAAAAGTGGTATTAATGTGACAATATATAATTGCTGTGGAAATATGTATTATCTTTTATTGCTGTGGTAAGTTGAAACTAAAAAATTATCGTGTTGTAATATGAAATATCCCTGAATACCCTATTTAGTACTAGTGTCAGGTTGAGTTTTTCGTACATATGGAAACTTTATGATCAGTGATTTATAAGAATATTTTTAAGGCAGCCTAACTCACTTCGAATACATTCTTATTAATTAGTATGCGTCTTTATAAATTAAAAATATAATTAAACTAAAACCTTTTAATTATATATGCCTATTTAATCTATTTAATCTTTAATATTGATATACATATTTTGTTAAAAAAAAATAAAAAAAAATGTTTCTTCTGGGATTTGAACCCACTCCTCCCGGGTAGAAGACCTGAGTTCTCACCGTTACGATATCAACCTTATTTGCTACAGATCGTTTATTCACAATCTTGAATCAAATGACTAGAATTTCTGACGCATCGACAATAAATGTAAATAAATAACGCCGGACTCAGGAGTTCGATGCCAGCTAGTGGCAACTGAAATATAAATAACATTTTTATTTAATAAATTGATTATTAAAATTATATGAAGTAAATAAATAAGAAATAAAAGAAGACGAGTGAAAAGAAACAAAGGAAAGGAAAAAAAAGGGAATGAGTGGAAAAAGGAATAATTTTTTATATTTTTCATAAAAAACAAATACATGAATTCATTTAAAACAAAAGTAAATGTCTTTAGACGTAAAACGAATACAAATGTACTTATTTCAAAGACATTTTTATTTGTTTTTAATACATTATTTTTTTTAATGAGTACCGAATTAAGATTTTTTTTTTTTTGGAAATACTAGTACGTTCGCGGGAAAATATCATTTTCATGTATTTGAGTATGAAATCAATGTATATTTGACTAAAAAGTTCACTTATGCCTGTATAAAGTAAAATTGTTCTGTGGATTAAATTTTATATGAGATATTTGAATATAAGTGGTGGATTACAGGTCAAAATGGACCGATCACGCCATACAGCATAGGTATAAAAGTAATCCAAATAAGAAATTTCATTGATTTAACTCATTAATTTTTTAAGTAGTAGAGATTTCAGCAGACAGACAGACGATTCAGGAGGTCATGCTGATCCCAGTAATGGTTCCAGTTTCGGTTCCACAAACAAGCCAAAAAACGCAATAAAAATATAAATATTTTTTTATTTTTACGTAAAACATAATGAAATTTATATACATACTTAAGTATATAAAAATTAATTGCCTTGTATTAGTCTCGCAAAAACATGAGATTTGGATGATTCTTTTTTGTTTTATTCGTATCAACACTGGGAATTCGGAAAATACCCAAGAAAAAACGAGATAATCGGAAAAATCGAAATTTGTGTTTTGTATGAGAATGCATTAAGAGCAACACCAATGGAAATAGTATATTAGTAATCGTTTATATATATTAGTTTATACGGATAGATTGGACAAAGGGGAGTGACACGTCCCATACAACCAAACATTTTTAAATGCTATTTCTCCTGATCTCCTAAGGGGAGATTTTAATAATGAGATGCGATATGTTTTTCCCTTGAGACGTTTTTCACATGTCGAAGATGTAAGTAAGGACATTTTAGTTTGTAACATTACAAACTATCGGGATATAAGAAACTGCACATTTCTGCAAATGTTGTTATATTCCAAAACTCAATCATATCTTTCTGATATGCTACGTCTAAGCTACCATCTACAATTGCTAAGACTATTTTTCATTAACGCAATTTTACTCTGGAATTCATTACCACTTAAAATTTAAAATATAAACAGAACATGTAGATATAGGTATTATATACTAATACATTTTTCAGAACAATAATCTATTAACATCTCAAATCTACTATTTATAAGTTACAACACATTTATCTTTAAATATGTTAAATTATAAGTACATTTTTTGAATAATCCTTAATTTTAATTTTTTTATTTTTACTTTTTATAAACTGACTTGTGCACATGTTCAGCTAGTATATATACATCGAAAAAAAACTGTATTAAAAGGAAAAAAATCTTTAAAATAAATACATGTGTATATGATTTACGTCCATACATAAATGTATTCGTTTTTACTTCATTGATATAGTTATTTAGTATGCAATTAACTACTAATTTTACTGCATTTATATACAATTTCTAATATATTTGTATTGAAAATAACTACATTTTTTCTTTTTTAATACGTCCGAAATATGTAGATACATTAACATCTTCATTTATTTTAACTACATTCCGTATTTATTTAACACCAATATGTATGGTATTATTAAACAACACAATTTTAAGTTATTAGCTAAAAATCATCTTTCCAGATGGTGTGGTTTCAAATATTTGGACATGAAATGTTTAAAATAATATATATTAAATATTGACATTTTATCATTAACTACACCAAAATCAGTAGGTGGGTGGTGTAAGACGGACGAAGAATCATGGACAGGCGATCCTTTAGAAATTACACAAAACTTAGTGACCTTCAACGTAAGAATTTGGATGACAGAGTTTTTAGAATATAAGGAGACAGTTTCACACGGCAGCCATTAAGCTCGCACGAACGACAATTTAATATAATTACCCCACTGATCATTTATTTCCCGGTAACACCGATATCAGCTACAATTCGTTTCAAAATCGGTTGAATAACGGGTGACTAGAATGTTTATTTCATGTATCAAACGAAACGTTGAGTACGCTTGTTTTGAGAGTTGTTTCATATAAATCATATGCGAAGGTAAGAAAATGAAATTTTTGTATATCAAAAAAATAGTTGGCCAAACAAAAATATTGCACAAACTTTCGAATCAAAGAGCGAAACGAAGGAAACGTTTTATATACGTTACACGAATTTCAGACGAAGGGGACTGAAAACGAGACGATAATAAAAAGATACATGATAAGGGGCTAAATAAACTTTTATAGAAAATAGAAAATAATTTGTGTTTGTATTCAAACGTCGCACAGTAGGAATCTTCAGATGCACCGTGCGACAGTACTTTGCACACTGGAAAAAATCCACATGTACGTGTACCTAGAGACCAATCCAAGGATATGTGCCTTCACCGTTTTTTTTTTTGATCAATTCGTTTGCGGTTTTAAATTGCATTTAAAATGCAAGTGTGTACCATATTTTGAAATAATTTCAAAAAATATGTTTTTTGCGTCACTTTCAAACACAATTGAAAGTTCCTTGTAGCAGGAACCCCATTGATCGTGAATTCGAAAACCACTTCGCGATATCAATTCCTATGCGGGTTTCACATGCATTTGAAATGCAATTGAATATCACTTTTTAATATTTAGAAAATTTTATATTTTTTTGCGTCACTTTTAAAAACAATGGATGGGATATTGAATCGTTTTTCGAATTCATCATCTATGAGGTTTCTGCTAAAAGATCCCATTCATAGTTTTTAAAAGTGACGAAAAAAAAAAAAATCTAAATATTGAAAAGTGATATGCACTTCAAATGCACGTAAAACCCGTATTGGAATTGATATCGCAAAGCGGTTTTCGACTTCATCATCTGTGAGATTTCTCCTACAAGATCTCATTTATGGTTTTTAAAAGTGAGGCAAAAAAATATAAAATTTTCTAAATATAAATGATCCAGAAAAACGGTGAACGCACATATCCTTGGATTGGTCTCTAATTTTACGTACATATCGATTTTTTTAAGTGTGCAAATTTTTTTTGATTTTTGTAGCACGGTGTTATATCATAAATTTGCGAATAGTCTTTTTTAGCTTTTTTATATTTTCCTATCTAAAGTTCGGATTTTTTTTTAAATGCAACATTTACAAAACACTATTTAAAAATATTATCTATTGCTTCATTAGACAAAATAAAATAGACACAAAAAACATTTACTAATTACTAATATCCTTAGTATTCATAATTTATTCACAGTAAACCTATTACTATGTTAACAAAGAAAAGATAATATTTTGAATAAGAAGTTTTTAAATGAAAATATTTTTTTAACAACAAGTCAAATTTTGATGTTTTCGTATGGCTACATAACTACAAATTTTAAAGATATTCAGCCTTATCGTGATAACGTGGGAATATTCTATTCTCTCGGAATTTTTAGTTCCCAGGTAAAATTTTTGCAATATCCCAGTAAAAGCAATTCCTCCGTAATTTTGTTCGAAATTCGAATGCAATTTTACAACATTGCCATATTTTTGTTTATGCGTTTTTTGGTTATCTTTATCATTTCAGATAATAAAGTTGTAAAATAATACTTTGGATAAAAAATGTGTATAAAAAATGTGTATCCATATTACTTGCAGTTAACCATACTTTAATGCACAAATTTCACAATTTTTAACTCAATAAAAGTTCAATTTGCAATTAGAACTGAACATCAGGCAACGCTAAATCAGCTGTTTTGCCAAATAACAAACGGTGTTGTTGTATAAAAGTGCGTTGTGTTGTGCAAGTAAATCTTGTAGTTAAAATATTGTTAAACTGTAATTAAAAGCATATAAAATGACTTATAATTGTAGCTTTTCATTTAAGAAAATGTTGTGATTATATTTCGTTAATTTTTCAAGAGTTAAAAAAAAATTAAGAATATATCTGTATTTAATTTGTGCAGAAATATGTAACTAACTTTTATTTAAATAATGTTGGTGCTATCCGTAGATATTTGTTAACATACTATAAATAAAAGTATAGTTAATTAAAGTGTGTAAGTTTTTAATTAATTCTTTTCCCCGATGAAAAATTGTCGTAATTTTTTCGGCGAAATAAGGGTAATTTTTCCTTCAAAATATTGTTCATGATACCTATTTTTTTAGGGAAACATTTTTTCCCTTTTCGAACATTTTCCACCAAGGGAAAAATTCCCTGAAGATTTTATTCATGATAAGGCTGATTATTGTTGATTCTTACAATTCAAGGAATTGACTTTAAATTCTCATATGATTTTTATACCCTACACTAAGAATGAAAGGGTATATTCAGTTCGGTACGCCGTTTGGAACACCCAGAAGGAAGCATCTTCGGTAAGAAAAAGTATATATATTCTTGATCAGCATGATCTCCTGAGTCGATTTAGCGATGTCCGTCTGTCTGTCCCTCTGTCTGTCTGTTGAAATCACGATTACAGAAAAAGTAGAAGAGCTAGAGCAATGAAACTTTAGATTTATCTAAGCTGTCTGAACAAGAAAATTGGCATGATCGGTTCTCAGGTCACAATAGATCGATCATGCCAATTTTCTTGTTCAGACAGCTTAGATTAGGTAAACTTTTTTTGGTAAAATATGTATTGACTCATGCTCAAATACATAAAAATAATGGTTTCCGGCAAAACGTCTTGTGGTTCAACAAAAAAAAAAATCGAAATTCGGTACACCTACCCATTTGTAAATATGGGTATCAAATGAATAGAAATACTTCAGCGATTAAAAGTTTGTAGTGATTTTCGGGATTCGTATATCCTGGTGACCTATATACCACTTTTAATGGTAAGCACACATATGTGTAGGGTATTTATAGTCGGCTTAGACCGACTATAATTTTGATAATCCTAGCTATCATAATAACACCTACTTTAAAAGTACCCATGTGATCTAACCTTCCGAACTGGTTTCTCTTATTTTATACACATCTTTTGAGAATTAAATTTAGTAATGGTTCCAGTTACGGTTCCGGTTATAGTTTTCGGTTCCACTTCCGGTTCTATAAAAAATAAAATAACGATTCCAGTTCAAGTTCCGGTTCCATACAAAATTTAAAAAACGGTTCTAAAAAAATGAAACGGTTCCGGTCCGGTTCCAGTTCCGGTTCCACCCGAGCCCTGGTAATAATGTGCTGAGCAGTTTCGAGGTATAAAGTATGAAGATTTAAAGGTTTGTGCTGTAGATATTAGACATCTGCACAAGTGCATTTGAAACCCACTTCAAGACATTCACTTAATTTCAAAACATTTACTGTCGTCAACTCTATGCTTGAAAATCAAATGAATGTCTTGCTCACAACAACAAAGAACCAAGCACTGTCAAAACAAAACACAAAGAAAACAAAACGGAAGTGAAGAGGTCTATGATGATGTGCAATTAAAATTCAAATACTGAAATGAACTGCTTATGACACCGAGTACTTAGTGCATTTTTTATTTTATCATTCTTACTCTAAAGAATTTTCATTTATATTGAAATATAGAAAAACAAGAGGTATAAGAAAATCATATAATATTTTATATTAAGTTTTTATCGAAAACATTTTTCCATTATCCAATTTTTTTAATTATTTAATTAGAAACAATTTATTTTTTGAATATATTGCTTTTTGACCAGAGCGTTGTTTTTGTCGTACAAAATTTATTTTTTAACAATTTTTTTTTAAATAATGTTGGTTGTATTTTTTTATTAAAACATAAAACAACATTACCTTCGTCGAACGAGCTGCAGATTTGTTGTTGTTTTCAATGTTTGTCTTCTCACTCGTTACTAGTTGTGCTCACTCGCTGCACCCACTGTAATCGTTGCATGTTCAGCGACAGTATTGTCGTTTGGTTTGTTCTTCAAAACATTGAATGTTTTGAATGGCTTGATGTTTTAACAGTGCTTGACACCAATGAAACAAATACTGAAGTGAAGTCACTCAGAGAGACTTCACTATAATACTTTCGATTGTCATTTGCGAAATGAATTCAAAACGGTAGAGTGCAGTAGTGCATATTTGAAACCAGGGCTAGGAACCGATGCGGTTCCAGTTCCGGTACTATAAAAAAATAAAAAAGGGTTCCGGTACCGGTTCCGGTTCTTAAATTATTTTTTATTTCTGTTTCAGTTCCGGTACCGGTTCTATAAAAAATAAAATAACGATTCCAGTTCCAGTTCCGGTTCCACAAACAAGCAATAAAAATTTTTACGTAAAAAAATAATGACATTTATATACATATCTATGTATATAAAAATTAATTGCTTTGTATTAGTCTCGCAAAAACATGAGAACGGATTGACTGATTTGGATGATTATTTTTTGTTTTATTCGTCTCAATACTGGGAATTCGGAAAACTCCCAAGGAAAATCCGGAAAATCGGA
Organism: Dryomyza anilis; assembly: GCA_951804985.1. Classification (NCBI taxonomy): domain Eukaryota; kingdom Metazoa; phylum Arthropoda; class Insecta; order Diptera; family Dryomyzidae; genus Dryomyza; species Dryomyza anilis. The sequence goes on along the minus strand of OX638135.1, from coordinate 73,289,246 downwards.
AAAATCGTAATTTGTGTTTTGTATGAGAATGCATTAAGCGCACCACCAATGGGAATTGTATTTTAATATGAGGATTCGTTTAAGTTTGTAGCATTATAAACTATCTGGATATAAGAAACTGCATATTTCTACAAAAGTTGTTATATTACAAAACTCTTGCTGATAATCTACGACTTAGCGTTTGAAATAGAAGCCTCAATTTGATTTTTCCATAAGGTAATCGCAAAGACTATTTTTCATTAACGCAATTCAACTCTGGAATTCATTACCACTTAATATTTAAAATATAAACAGAACATGTAGACTTACTTATTATATATTAATATATTTTTCAGAACAATAATCAATTAACATCTTAAATATGCTATTTATATGTCCCACACATATAATTTCTCTTTAAATATGTTAAATTATAAGTACAATTTTTGCATTATTCTTAATTTTAAATTTTAACTGTAAAATAATCACATCTTCTTGTACTAATATAAATCAAATCAAAAAAAATTATACAAAACCTTCGCAACAGTTAAGCTGTGCACATGTTCTGCTAGTAAATATACAACGAAAAAAAAAAACTATATTAAAAGAAAGAAAAAGTCTTTTAAATAAATACAAATGTATTCGTTTTTCTTCATTGATATGGTAATTTTATATGCATTTTTTTATATACATTTGTATTGAAAATAACATTTGTATTGAAAATAACATTTGTATTGAAAATAACTATATTTTGTCTTTTTTAATACGTCCGAAATATGAAGATACATAACTTCATCTTAATTTATTTGAACTACATTCCGTATTTATTTAACACCAATATGTATGGTATGGTGAAACAACACAATTTTTAGTTATTAGCTAAAAATCATCTTTCCAGATGGTGTGGTTACAAAGATTTGGACATATCTCAAATGTTTAAAATAATGTATATTAAATATTGACATTTTATCTTTAACTACACCAAAATGAGTATAGGGATGCTGTAAGACGGACGGAGAATCATGGACAGGCGACACTTTAGAAAGTAGACAAAACTTAGTGACCTTTAAAGAAGGAATTTATGTGACAGAATTTTTAGAATTTATTATATTAACCCCCCGTTCTCATTTATTTCCCGGTAACAGCGATATCGACTACAATTCGTTTCAAAATCGGTTGAATAACGTGCAACCACAATTTTTAACTCATGTATTAAACGAAACGTTAGTATGCTTGTTTTAAGAGTTATTTCATATTAATCATACGCGATGGCAAAAATTAAATTTTTGGTAAACGAAAAATTGTTGGCCAAACAAAAATATTGAACAAACGTTCAAATCAAAGAGGTTTCCCACAGGGTGACTCCCTATCGTGCGACTTTTTTAACTTATTGATGGAGAAAATAGTTTGAGCTGCCGAACTCCGTCAAAGCGGCACTATCCTCAACAACAGTGTCATGCTGCTCGCATATGCCAACGATATTGATATCATTGGCAGGAGCACACGAGCAGTCAGCGCAGCATTCTCCAGATTGGAGAAGAAGTCGTGTCGAATGGGTCTAGCGGTGAACGAGGACAATACGAAGTTCCTTGTGTCAACAAGCAAAAAAGAGTCCGTGCGTCTTGGACAAAAAGCTGATTTTGACACCCACAAGTTCGACATTGTGAAGGACTTCGTCTACTTAGGATCCAGCATAAACAGCAACAACGACGTCACTTTATGGTGCGGAAACATGGACGCTGGCCTCCACTGATGAGAGAGTACTGGGAGCGTTCGAGAGAAAGATTCTCCGTAAAATCTTTGGCTCTATCTGCTTTGTTAACGAGTATCGAATCAGGATGGACCACGAGCTGTATGAGTTATTCGACGACATTGACATAGTCAAGCGCATCAAGATCCAGCGGCTTCGCTCGCTAGGTCATGTCGAACGAATGGATGAAAACACTCCAGCCAAGAAGGTGCTTGAATCGAAACTCGAAGGTGGACAGCATAGTAGAGGGGGTCCAAATCTGCGTTGAAAAGACCAAGTTGATGACAACCTGGCAACGCTTGGTATTTCTAACTGGCATCAGCGCGCGCAAAGCAGATCCGACTGGCACGGCTTCATCTCAGCGGCCAAAACTGACCCACGGTTGTAAGGGCTATTTAAGTAAGTAAGTAGTAAATTAAAGAGCGAAACGAACGAAACGTTTTAAATACGTTACACCAATTTAAGACGAAGGAGACTGAAAACGAGACGATCATAAAAAGATACATGATAAGGGGCTAAAAAAACTTTTATAGAAAATAAATTGTGTTTGTATTAAAACGTCGTGGGGGTCATTCCTACATGTATGTTTTAAACTAACAAAAACCAGTTGGGAAGGTTAGATCACATGGGAAATTTTAAAGTAGGTGTAATTATGATAGTTAGGATTATCAAAATTATAGTCGGTCTAAGCCGACTATAAATACCCTACACATATGTGTGGTTACCATTCAAAGTGATATATAGGTCACCAGGGTATACGAATCCTGAAAATAACTACAAACATCGCTGAAGAATTTCCATTCATTTGATACCCATATTTACAAATGGGTAGGTGTACCGAATTTCGATTTTTTTTTTAATGAACCACAGGTCTTTTCGACGGAAAACATTATTATCACGTACTTGAGCATGATGTCAATATATATTTGACCAAAAAAGTTTACCTAAGCACGTATACATAAAAATTGATCTTTATATGTACATTTTATATGAGGTATTTGAACATAAGTGGTCGGATCATAGGTCACAATGAACCGATCTCGCCAATTTTTTCGCACATACAGCGTAGGTATATTAGTAATCAAAGTTATAAGTTTCATTTATCTAGCTCTTCAATTTTAAAAGTAGTAGGGATTTCAACAGACAGACGGACAGACAGACGGACAGACAGACAGACAGACGGACAGACAGACGGACAGACGGACATCGCTAAATCGACTCAGGAGGTCATGCTGATCAAGAATATATATACTTTTCCATACCGGAGATGCTTCCTTCTGGGTGTTACAAACGGCGTACCAAACTGAATATACCCTTTCACTCTTAGTGTAGGGTATAAATATTGATATTAAAAATGCATATATATAAGCATTATATCGGAATTGACCATTTATAAAGTTGCATGGTTTTATAGGCGTATTTAAGTTTCCTCGCAGGGCACGATCTTAAACGTAAGTAAAACGTCAACATTAATTAAAATATACATCTTTTGAGAAATAAGTGAATGAAATATTTGTCAAAAATATAAAAAAATATTTGGTATGACAGTCAAAATGTATAAAGAAAATTTGTAAAGCTCCACATTTTTAAAATTCAATTGTACACATGTGTAACTTAATTAATATTTGTTTTTGTTTCCAAATTCAATGTCCAAATTGATTTAATTATTATTTTTTTGATATATTAATTTCTGAACTAATTAATTTAGTAATGGTTCCAGTTCCAGTTCCGGTTCTGGTTTTCTGTTCCAGTTCCGGTTCTATAAAAAATAAAATAACGATTCCAGTTCCAGCTCCGGTTCCATTAAAAAATTTAAAAAACGGTTCCAATTCCAGTTCCGGTTCTATAAAAATGAAACGGTTCCGGTCCGGTTCCAGTTCCAGTTCCACCCGAGCAATGGAGGAAACTTCAAAACCATTTGTGCAGATGTCTACTAGATATAATTAAATGTGATCAAAAATATATTCCTTTGAAAGCTAAAATATTAATTTAGTCCCACATATTTAGGAATGTAAAATATTGGTACGCTTTTATTTTTGTATTTGCAAACTTTTTAGTAAATTTTAAAATTTATTGAATGTAAACGTAGGGGAGACCGGGGCTAAGTCGAAACATTTTTTCAATGCTTATTTTGACTACCTTATCAATGACATAGGACAAAAATAATAATACAGTTGGATAAATTGATTCATTAGCTAAAAATGTTCCATAAGATGAAGAGATCTATAATATTTAGTTTCCACGAAACAAATGCAAATGCGACCCAACCTCATATCTGAGAGACATAAATTTCAATACAAATAAAGAATTGTCGATTTAGATACGAAAACGCATACTTTGAGATCCCGGCGGGTCCATTTCCCATATTCGGATATCGCTGAAAATTCTTCACATCGATTTTCTCATCCAATAGAGCATTTTCTCATCCTCTCGATGGAAATCTCGAATGGAAATCATGAATTTCCATTGTCAGTCTAGTGTACATACATTTTGATTAAGACATTCGATGAATTCATTTAAATAAAGCATATATAAAATAGGGTCGATTACAGAACCTAGGGGACTCCGTCATTAATCATCCAAACATTCTGATATGATGTTATTACACTTAACAAATTGTTTTCGATTAGTCAAATAAGAAAAAGTTTGCATGCTGAATTAGAAAATTTAAATTCACTTTTTAACTTCTTTATCAGTTTCACATGGTTGATGTTATCAAATGCTTTACTTAAGTCAAGCGATAGAAGAATACTAACTTTATTGGAATTTATATTTCGCCGAACGGTGTCTGTGAGTCCTAGAAGTAACGAAGTAGTATTATATCCAATGCGAAACCCGTATTGACTGATATTAATCATCGCATTTTGAGAAGTGTGAAACATATTAGTTCTTTAATTAAATTTTCAACGACTTTCGAAATCGCGGGCAATACACTTATTGGTCTTAAATTATCAATACACCGAAAAAATTACTGTAGTAAATAATACTACATTTATGTCTTCGTTTTGAAAAAATGCATTTCTACTACATTTTGATCGTCTTTTAATACATTTGTATTAATTTGTCTGGATTTTACTACACAGTGTATTAGAAATTTGTTTTCTACATATTGCAGAATATGTAGTATGTATTTGTTTTCTGTAGTTTTTATCTTTGAAATACGCGTACTACATAATACATAAAATGTATTATTAAATTATTTTGTGTATTATAGTTTAATATTAAATTATAAATTATTTACATATTATTATAAATTCTTCTATAAATTATGTTCCACAAATTCCCCTGTATACAAAAATATGTATCACTTAAAGTTAATTGTTTTTATAAAATTTGGTTAAAATTGAATTTCTTATATTAAATCTTAAAATTAACAGCCCTATTAAAATGGCTCTAAATATGAAAACGAAATTTACTTTCTAAAACAGCTAAGTTTTGTTTATAATTTTAAAACGAAAAGTTTAGCGTTACCAATAACAAAAAAATAATGTCCAATTTAAAATAATATTCGAATGTATATGGAAGACTTGTCAAAAAGCCACTAATTTGTTAAAGCTGTACACCGAAAAAAATATTGTAGCAAATTATATACATTTTATGTCTTTGTTTTGAAAAAAATTATTTCTACTACATTTTGTTGGTTTTAAAATACATTTGCCTTTATTTGTCTTATTTTTTACTACACCATGTATTGAAACTTCGTTCTCTACATATTGCACAAACTGTATTGATGTTTTGTTTTTGCTTTCATTTGAATTCGTGTGGTATCACTGACGAACGAACTACGAAAAGTCTTTCCTCGTGCAGGTAAAAACGAATTCTTTGGTTTCATATTGCAGAAACTGGTTTTGTTATTGTTGTTTTTTTTTTGCACAAGACGGATGACTGCGAAAGAGGTATATAAATAAACCAGAACCGTCCGTAGCATCTGACCGTCTTAATGAGAAAAGACTATAGAACTGCCACCTAAGTTTACCGCTGTATATTTTTGGTTTTAAAACTTAGTTGTCTACTCTGCAGTATACAAATATAGCACGCAGCTGCAGATGAGTAGTTTGCTGATGTGGCGCGCCATGATGTTAGCATTGAGACGGCAAATTTTTGTTGTTTTCAATGTTCGCTCTCCCATTTTTCGATCGCCGCCGGTATTCTGTTCAGGCAGTAATAGTTGATATGACATCTTTATGGTTTTCCCATGGTATGGTTTTACCATAGCGTATTATTCTTATGTGTTTTAACCAAAAAGAAACACTTAAGTGCTTGCCATTGCTTTGAGTCGTCAGAATTGATGATACTTAGTGGTGCTTTCATCTAATGATCAGGAAAATTTTTGTTTTATTTATATTTTTATTTATTTATTTATTTATTTATTTATTTATTTATTTATTTATTTATTTTATGTGTTGATTTTTTTGTTGTTGTGAGTAACAATCTTTAGATGTATTTGTACTATAGTACTAAATAACTTTTCAGATTTATAATTCTTGTATCTTATATTTGGTATTAAAAAAATAATATTAATATTCATTCATATAATTTTCCAAATTAATAAAAATAAATAAGTTATTAAATAAATTATCACAACAAAGTAAAATAACTACATATTATTGTAAAATTAAAGGCATATGTAGTAATTTCTCTACATATTTCTGCGCGTATAAATAAAGACAAAATGTAGGTTTTTTAATACAGATGTATTGAAATTTTATATAAAAAAGCTGTCAAATTATGTAGTAATTTTCCATATAAAAACAACTACATCAGTTTAGTAAAATCAATACATATGCTTTTGGACGTAAATCAAATACATATGTATTTATTTAAAAGACATCTTTAGTTAATTTTAATACAGTATTTTTTTCGGTATGGAACCAGCATCAACAAGGAAAACAATGTCAGCCTGGAGATTAGACGAAGAATAACTCTTGCCAACAGGTTTTTACATTCAATAAATTTTGAAATTTACTAAGAAGTTTGCAAATACAAAAATAAAAGCGTACCAATATTTTACATTCCTAAATATGTGGGACTAAATTAATATTTTAGCTATCAAAGAAATATATTTTTGATCTTATTTAATTATATCTAGTAGACATCTGCACAAATGGTTTTGAAGTTTCCTCTGCAAATATGCACTACTGCACTCTACCGTTTTGAATTCATTTTACAAAATGACAATGGAGAGTATTATAGCGAAGTCTCTCTGAGCGACTTCACTTCAGTATTTGTTTCATTGGTGTCAAGCACTGTCAAAACATCAAGCCATTCAAAACATTCAATGTTTTGAAGAACAAACCAAACTACAATACTGTCGCTGAACGTGCAATGAATACAGTGGGTGCAGCGAGTGAGCACAACTATTAACGAGTGAGAAGACAAATATTGAAAACATCTGCCGCTCGTTCGACGAAGGTAATGTTGTTGTTCATATTTATGTATTAATAAAAAATACAACAAACATTATTTAAAAAAAAAAAAAATTAAAAAAAATGTGTACGTAAAAAACAACGCTCTGGTCAAAAGCAATATATTCAAAAAAAATGTTTCTAAATAAATAATTAAAAAAAAATGAATAATGAAAAATGTTTTTCGATAAATAAAAAAACTTAAGAAAGAAACTTCACCGGCTGGGGAATATCTTAATATTTTTTAACTCTTGAAAAATTAACAATTATAATCACAACATTTTCTTAAATGAAAAGCTACAATTAAAAGTCATTTTATATGCTTTTAATTACATTATTTTAACTACAAGATTTACTTGCACAACACAACGCAATTTTATACAACAACACCGTTTGACATTTGGCAAAACAGCTGATTTAGCGTTGCCTGATGTTCAGTTCTAATTGCAAATTGAACTTTTATGGAGTTAAAAATTGTGAAATTTGTGCATTAAAGTATGGTTAACTGCAAGTAATAAAGATACACATTTTTTATACACATTTTTTATCCAAAGTATTATTTTACAACTTTATTATCTGAAATGATAAAGATAACCAAAAAACGCATAAACAAAAATATGGCAATGTTGTAAAATTGCATTCGAATTTCGAACAAAATTACGGAGGAATTGCTTTTACTGGGATATTGCAAAAATTTTACCTGGGAACTAAAAATTCCGAGAGAATAGAATATTCCCACGTGATCACGATAAGGCTGAATATCTTTAAAATTTGTAGTTATGTAGCCATACGAAAACATCAAAATTTGACTTGTTGTTAAAAAAATATTTTCATTTAAAAACTTCTTATTCAAAATATTATATTTTCTTTGTTAACATAGTAATAGGTTTACTGTGAATAAATTATGAATACTAAGGATATTTGTAATTAGTAAATGTTTTTTGTGTCTATTTTATTTTGTCTAATGAAGCAATAGATAATATTTTTAAATAGTGTTTTGTAAATGTTGCATTTAAAAAAAAAATCCGAACTTTAGATAGGAAAATATAAAAAAGCTAAAAAAGACTATTCGCAAATTTATGATATAACACCGTGCTACAAAAATCAAAAAAAATTTGCACACTTAAAAAAATCGATATGTACGTAAAATTAGAGACCAATCCAAGGATATGTGCGTTCACCGTTTTTCTGGATCATTTATATTTAGAAAATTTTATATTTTTTTGCCTCACTTTTAAAAACCATAGATGAGATCTTGTAGGAGAAATCTCACAGATGATGAAGTCGAAAACCGCTTTGCGATATCAATTCCAATACGGGTTTTACGTGCATTTGAAGTGCATATCACTTTTCAATATTTAGTTTTTTTTTTTTTTTTCGTCACTTTTAAAAACTATGAATGGCATCTTTTAGCAGAAACCTCATAGATGATGAATTCGAAAAACGATTCAATATCCCATCCATTGTTTTTAAAAGTGACGCAAAAAAATATAAAATTTTCTAAATATTAAAAAGTGTCATTTCAAATGCATGTGAAACCCGCATAGGAATTGATATCGCGAAGCGGTTTTCGAATTCACGATCAATGGGGTTCCTGCTACAAGATGCATTCAATTGTGTTTGAAAGTGACGCAAAAAACATATTTTTTGAAATTATTTCAAAATATGGCACACACTTGCATTTTAAATGCAATTTAAAACCGCAAACGAATTGATCCAAAAAAAAACGGTGAAGGCACAAATCCTTGGATTGGTCTCTAGGTTCACGTACATGTGGATTTTTTCCAGTGTGCAAAGTACTGTCGCACGGTGCATCTGAAGATTCCGTACTGTGCGACGTTTGAATACAAACACAAATTTTTTTCTATTTTCTATAAAAGTTTATTTAGCCCCTTATCATGTATCTTTTTATTATCGTCTCGTTTTCAGTCCCATTCGTCTGAAATTCGTGTAACGTATTTAAAACATTTCCTTCGTTTCGCTCTTTGATTCGAATGTTTGTGCAATATTTTTGTTTGGCCAAAGCGTACTCAACGTTTCGTTTGATACATGAAATAAACATTCTAGTCACCCGTTATTCAACCGATTTTGAAACGAATTGTAGCTGATATCGGTGTTACCGGGAAATAAATGATCAGTGGGGTAAATATATTAAATTGTCGTCCGTGCGAGGTCGCCTGTCCATGATTCTTCGTCCGTCTTACACCATCCACCTACTGATTTTGGTGTAGTTAATGATAAAATGTCAATATTTAATATATATTATTTTAAACATTTCATGTCCAAATATTTGAAACCACACCATCTGGAAAGATGATTTTTAGCTAATAACTTAAAATTGTGTTGTTTCATATACCATACATATTGGTGTTAAATAAATACGGAATGTAGTTAAAATAAATGAAGATGTTAATGTATCTACATATTTCGGACGTATTAAAAAAGACAAAATGTAGTTATTTTCAATACAAATGTATTAGAAATTGCATATAAATGCAGTAAAATTAGTAGTTAATTGCATACAAAATTACTATATCAATGAAGTAAAAACGAATACATATGTGTATGGACGTAAATCATATACACATGTATTTATTTTAAAGATTTCTTTTTCCTTTTAATACAGTTTTTTTTTCGATGTATATATACTAGCTGGGCATGTGCACAGCTTCACTGGTGCGAATTTTTTGTATATATTTTTTTTGATTTGATTTATATACTATAAGAAGTGATTATTTTACAGTTCTATAAAATTAAAATTACGTAGATAATCAAGTCAGTTTATAAAAAGTAAAAATAAAAAAATTAAATTTAAGGATTATTCAAAAAATGTACTTATAATTTAACATATTTAAAGATAAATGTGTTGTTACTTATAAATAGTAGATTTGAGATGTTAATAGATTATTGTTCTGAAAAATGTATTAGTATATAATAGCTAAATCTACATGTTCTGTTTATATTTTAAATTTTAAGTGGTAATGAATTCCAGACTAAAATTGCGTTAATGTAAAATAGTCTTAGCGATTGTAGATAGTTAAATTTTGGCAAAATTAAATTGAGACTTCTATTTGAGACGCAAAGACGTAGCTTATCAGAAAGATATGATGAAGTTTTGGAATATAACAACTTTTGCAGAAATATGCATTTTCTTATATCCAGATAGTTTGTGATGCTATAAACTAAAATTCCCTTACTTACATCTTCGACATGTGAAAACGTCTCAAGGAAAAAACATATCGCATCACATTATTAAAATATCCCCATATGAGATAAGGAGAAATAGCATTTAAAAAAGTTTGGTTGTATGGGACGTGCCACTCCCTTTTGTCCAATCTATCCCTATAAACGAATCTATATAAACGAATCCTCATTACTAAAATACTATTCCCACTTAATGCATTATCATACAAAACATAAATTTCGATTTTTCCGATTTTCTCGTTTTTTCTTGGGTGTTTTCCGAATTCCCAGTATTTATACGAATAAAACAAAAAATAATCATCCAAATCTGTCAATCCGTTCTCATGTTTTTGCGAGACTAATAAGAAGCAATTAATTTTAATATACATAGATATGTATATAAATTTCATTATGTTTTACCTAAAAATAAAAAAATATTTGTATTTTTATTGCGTTTTTTGGCTTGTTTGTGGAACCGGAACTGGAACCATTTCTGGGAACCGGAACTGGAACCATTACTGGGAACCGGAACTGGAACTGGAATCGTTACTTTATTTTGTATAGAACAGGAATCGAAACTAAAAAATAATTTAAGAACTGGAACCATTTATTTATGGAACCGCAGAGAATAGAATTTCGATTCCTAGCCCTGATCATAACACTTCACAACATTAGATAACACATACATTTGTCCAATCACGTCCACACTCTACGTGACGATTAGAATGTAAATATGATTTTTTTCACTTTTTAAAACTATGTACTATTTTTATAAGGCGATAGTTACATTTTAAAAGTTTTGGTTGGATAACAGGTGGCACACCCTTTTGTCGTATTACGTCCCTTCGTAGCATGGAGATAGATAACGTCATGTATGTCGATACATCATGTATCCAAATTCCATGTACATAGATTCCAATACATAGATATTGCAGTTAAGCTAGATTATTCTGAGGTAAAAACATAACATGCCAAACAAACATCATTCCGATGTCTGCACTGCCTACAAAACTCATAGATACTTCCATACACTAAGAAAAAAAACTATAAAATTCGTAGGAATTCCTATTGATTCGACTATTTTTTACTATTAAAATTAGTCAATGCGGTTTTTCCTATTAATATTATAGTGAAGGAACTATTAATTTTATAGTGGCGTCTCACTATTGATTTCAATAGTTTTTACTATTAAAATTCTATATGATGTCCTATTAATACTGGAATGTCCCATTAAAAAAATAGTTTATCACATTCAAATACTGACTTATACTATTATATCAATATGATAGAATTATTAATTGAATTATTCAGACTATTGTTTTAAATAGATTGCAACATAAAATCAATAGCATTTTCATTTAAAAGTAATAGAACGTAATATTCTTTTAAAAGGGTTTAACTATACCATTTCTATGGTAACATACTATTAATTTTATAGTGTTTTCATATTAATTCAATGCGGTTAATCATATGAAATCAGTAGTTAAATCACATTATTTTAAAAGGATGTAACTATAAGAACGTACTATTAAAATTATATTTTATATTATTATTTCTTATTATTTATATGGTATACCATTAAAGGTATAGTTTTTTAGATTCAATAGGATTGACCTTATTAATTCTAAATGATTTTATTGTTTTAATTCACGTAATATTAAACAATTGTTTTAGAATATTTTCAAACGCTGAAAAATAGTTAAAAATGTAAATAAATGCTAACGTGTTAATATTATTTTTTAATAAGTTTTTTTATTAAATAAATAATTCAGAAAAACAGTTTTTTTAATACAGTACATTAAATAGGTACATTTTGTACACATTCTATTATTAATGATATTTGATACAGAATGCTTTGGTTATATTATTCAATATATGCAAGTTAATAGGTGAACCATCAAAATATAAATATTTTTTACATACGAATTTTTAATATCTTTTTTTATCTACAATATATGCATGCAAATGTTCACTTCAATAGTTTATCAACCACTGACTGCATATTAAAGAAATGCTGTCGTTATTTTTAAAAATGTTCTTCTATTTCATATAACAAGACAAAATTTAATTTTGAAATATTTTGTCGTAAAATTTGGTTAACTCCTCGACTTTTTCTTGGTATTGGCTCCGCGTTGCACAATGTAGGAGTGTTGCATTTGGCTATCAATGATGCTTGGTTTCCACTTCCGTTTCCCTGCTTCCTTCGCAGTGCACAGAGTGGTAGACTTCGGTACTGCGTGCAGCAATCCAAATTCTGCGCCGTGAATATGAAAAACGGATAAATTTGATTCATATGGTTATTTTTTTAACAATATGACAAAACTACCCAGCAGGAAATGTCATCAATGATTCCCTTATCCCTACCCTATTGGAAATTTACCCCATGCGCCATAAGGAAATGGTCGGGTTTTTATCGGGTAAGCCCTATTAGAGGAAACATGGTCATTGCCTTCACATGCCCTTATCATGCTCACCATACCAGGGTTTATATTATCGATGCAGTAAATGGTCCTGATCAAAGCAACATTAGTTGTTCCTCATAGGGAGATTTCTATCGGGTAATTATCGGGATTTAATGAGAAAAGTCCTGTCTTTATAAATGGAAACTATCAGAATTAAGTTTCCTAACATTGAACTAACATTGATATACCTGCTGCAAATCAACGTAAGCGGGCCACTCGTCCGACTAAATCGCAGATTTCAGAACTAGAAATTTACAGCTAATAATTTTATTAAATATATACATAAATTTAGCTATAGTCCGCGACGAAATAGTTCCATAAAATGAATTAAAGCATGTGTCTATGACACATTGAATTAAACATGATTTAAATTAAGCACATGATTTAAATAAACATTTTTTCTTAATGAAAACGGCCTTGTGTTACAATAAAGAACAAAAAGCCAAAAGCATTTTTGCACACTTAAAAAAATCGATATGTACGTAAAATTTGAGACCAATCCAAGGATATGTGCGTTCACCGTTTTTCTGGATCATTTATATTTAGAAAATTTTATATTTTTTTGCCTCACTTTTAAAAACCATAGATGAGATCTTGTAGGAGAAATCTCACAGATGATGAAGTCGAAAACCGCTTTGCGATATCAATTCCAATACGGGTTTTACGTGCGTTTGAAGTGCATATCACTTTTCAATATTTAGATTTTTTTTTTTTCGTCACTTTTAAAAACTATGAATGGGATCTTTTAGCAGAAACCTCATAGATGATGAATTCGAAAAACGATTCAATATCACATCCATTGTTTTTAAAAGTGACGCAAAAAAATATAAAATTTTCTAAATATTAAAAAGTGTCATTTCAAATGCATGTAAAACCCGCATAGGAATTGATATCGCGAAGCGGTTTTCGAATTCACGATCAATGGGGTTCCTGCTACAAGATGCATTCAATTGTGTTTGAAAGTGACGCAAAAAACATATTTTTTGAAATTATTTCAAAATATGGCACACACTTGCATTTTAAATGCAATTTAAAACCGCAAACGAATTGATCCAAAAAAAAACGGTGAAGGCACAAATCCTTGGATTGGTCTCTAGGTTCACGTACATGTGGATTTTTTCCAGTGTGCAAAGTACTGTCGCACGGTGCATCTGAAGATTCCGTACTGTGCGACGTTTGAATACAAACACAAATTTTTTTCTATTTTCTATAAAAGTTTATTTAGCCCCTTATCATGTATCTTTTTATTATCGTCTCGTTTTCAGTCCCATTCGTCTGAAATTCGTGTAACGTATTTAAAACGTTTCCTTCGTTTCGCTCTTTGATTCGAATGTTTGTGCAATATTTTTGTTTGGCCAAAGCGTACTCAACGTTTCGTTTGATACATGAAATAAACATTCTAGTCACCCGTTATTCAACCGATTTTGAAACGAATTGTAGCTGATATCGGTGTTACCGGGAAATAAATGATCAGTGGGGTAAATATATTAAATTGTCGTCCGTGCGAGGTCGCCTGTCCATGATTCTTCGTCCGTCTTACACCATCCACCTACTGATTTTGGTGTAGTTAATGATAAAATGTCAATATTTAATATATATTATTTTAAACATTTCATGTCCAAATATTTGAAACCACACCATCTGGAAAGATGATTTTTAGCTAATAACTTAAAATTGTGTTGTTTCATATACCATACATATTGGTGTTAAATAAATACGGAATGTAGTTAAAATAAATGAAGATGTTAATGTATCTACATATTTCGGACGTATTAAAAAAGACAAAATGTAGTTATTTTCAATACAAATGTATTAGAAATTGCATATAAATGCAGTAAAATTAGTAGTTAATTGCATACAAAATTACTATATCAATGAAGTAAAAACGAATACATAAGTGTATGGACGTAAATCATATACACATGTATTTATTTTAAAGATTTCTTTTTCCTTTTAATACAGTTTTTTTTTCGATGTATATATACTAGCTGGGCATGTGCACAGCTTCACTGGTGCGAATTTTTTGTATATATTTTTTTTGATTTGATTTATATACTATAAGAAGTGATTATTTTACAGTTCTATAAAATTAAAATTACGTAGATAATCAAGTCAGTTTATAAAAAGTAAAAATAAAAAAATTAAAATTAAGGATTATTCAAAAAATGTACTTATAATTTAACATATTTAAAGATAAATGTGTTGTTACTTATAAATAGTAGATTTGAGATGTTAATAGATTATTGTTCTGAAAAATGTATTAGTATATAATAGCTAAATCTACATGTTCTGTTTATATTTTAAATTTTAAGTGGTAATGAATTCCAGACTAAAATTGCGTTAATGTAAAATAGTCTTAGCGATTGTAGATAGTTAAATTTTGGCAAAATTAAATTGAGACTTCTATTTGAGACGCAAAGACGTAGCTTATCAGAAAGATATGATGAAGTTTTGGAATATAACAACTTTTGCAGAAATATGCATTTTCTTATATCCAGATAGTTTGTGATGCTATAAACTAAAATTCCCTTACTTACATCTTCGACATGTGAAAACGTCTCAAGGAAAAAACATATCGCATCACATTATTAAAATATCCCCATAGGAGATAAGGAGAAATAACATTTAAAAAAGTTTGGTTGTATGGGACGTGCCACTCCCTTTTGTCCAATCTATCCCTATAAACGAATCTATATAAACGAATCCTCATTACTAAAATACTATTCCCACTTAATGCATTATCATACAAAACATAAATTTCGATTTTTCCGATTTTCTCGTTTTTTCTTGGGTGTTTTCCGAATTCCCAGTATTTATACGAATAAAACAAAAAATAATCATCCAAATCAGTCAATCCGTTCTCATGTTTTTGCGAGACTAATAAGAAGCAATTAATTTTTATATACATAGATATGTATATAAATTTCATTATGTTTTACCTAAAAATAAAAAAATATTTGTATTTTTATTGCGTTTTTTGGCTTGTTTGTGGAACCGGAACTGGAACCATTTCTGGGAACCGGAACTGGAACCATTAATGGGAACCGGTACTGGAACTGGAATCGTTACTTTATTTTGTATAGAACAGGAATCGAAACTAAAAAATAATTTAAGAACTGGAACCATTTATTTATGGAACCGCAGAGAATAGAATTTTGATTCCTAGCCCTGATCATAACACTTCACAACATTAGATAACACATACATTTGTCCAATCACGTCCACACTCTACGTGACGATTAGAATGTAAATATGATTTTTTTCACTTTTTAAAACTATGTACTATTTTTATAAGGCGATAGTTACATTTTAAAAGTTTTGGTTGGATGACAGGTGGCACACCCTTTTCTCGTATTACGTCCCTTCGTAGCATGGAGATAGATAACGTCATGTATGTCGATACATCATGTATCCAAATTCCATGTACATAGATTCCAATACATAGATATTGCAGTTAAGCTAGATTATTCTGAGGTAAAAACATAACATGCCAAACAAACATCATTCCGATGTCTGCACTGCCTACAAAACTCATAGATACTTCCATACACTAAGAAAAAAAACTATAAAATTCCTATTGATTCGACGATTTTTTACTATTAAAATTAGTCAATGCGGTTTTTCCTATTAATATTATAGTGAAGGAACTATTAATTTTATAGTGGCGTCTCACTATTGATTTCAATAGTTTTTACTATTAAAATTCTATATGATGTCCTATTAATACTGGAATGTCCCATTAAAAAAATAGTTTATCACATTCAAATACTGACTTATACTATTATATCAATATGATAGAATTATTAATTGAATTATTCAGACTATTGTTTTAAATAGATTGCAACATAAAATCAATAGCATTTTCATTTAAAAGTAATAGAACGTAATATTCTTTTAAAAGGGTTTAACTATACCATTTCTATGGTAACATACTATTAATTTTATAGTGTTTTCATATTAATTCAATGCGGTTAATCATATGAAATCAGTAGTTAAATCACATTATTTTAAAAGGATGTAACTATAAGAACGTACTATTAAAATTATATTTTATATTATTATTTCTTATTATTTATATGGTATACCATTAAAGGTATAGTTTTTTAGATTCAATAGGATTGACCTTATTAATTCTAAATGATTTTATTGTTTTAATTCACGTAATATTAAACAATTGTTTTAGAATACTTTCAAACGCTGAAAAATAGTTAAAAATGTAAATAAATGCTAACGTGTTAATATTATTTTTTAATAAGTTTTTTTATTAAATAAATAATTCAGAAAAAACAGTTTTTTTAATACAGTACATTAAATAGGTACATTTTGTACACATTCTATTATTAATGATATTTGATACAGAATGCTTTGGTTATATTATTCAATATATGCAAGTTAATAGGTGAACCATCAAAATATAAATATTTTTTACATACGAATTTTTAATATCTTTTTTTATCTACAATATATGCATGCAAATGTTCACTTCAATAGTTTATCAACCACTGACTGCATATTAAAGAAATGCTGTCGTTATTTTTAAAAATGTTCTTCTATTTCATATAACAAGACAAAATTTAATTTTGAAATATTTTGTCGTAAAATTTGGTTAACTCCTCGACTTTTTCTTGGTATTGGCTCCGCGTTGCACAATGTAGGAGTGTTGCATTTGGCTATCAATGATGCTTGGTTTCCACTTCCGTTTCCCTGCTTCCTTCGCAGTGCACAGAGTGGTAGACTTCGGTACTGCGTGCAGCAATCCAAATTCTGCGCCGTGAATATGAAAAACGGATAAATTTGATTCATATGGTTATTTTTTTAACAATATGACAAAACTACCCAGCAGGAAATGTCATCAATGATTCCCTTATCCCTACCCTATTGGAAATTTACCCCATGCGCCATAAGGAAATGGTCGGGTTTTTATCGGGTAAGCCCTATTAGAGGAAACATGGTCATTGCCTTCACATGCCCTTATCATGCTCACCATACCAGGGTTTATATTATCGATGCAGTAAATGGTCCTGATCAAAGCAACATTAGTTGTTCCTCATAGGGAGATTTCTATCGGGTAATTATCGGGATTTAATGAGAAAAGTCCTGTCTTTATAAATGGAAACTATCAGAATTAAGTTTCCTAACATTGAACTAACATTGATATACCTGCTGCAAATCAACGTAAGCGGGCCACTCGTCCGACTAAATCGCAGATTTCAGAACTAGAAATTTACAGCTAATAATTTTATTAAATATATACATAAATTTAGCTATAGTCCGCGACGAAATAGTTCCATAAAATGAATTAAAGCATGTGTCTATGACACATTGAATTAAACATGATTTAAATTAAGCACATGATTTAAATAAACATTTTTTCTTAATGAAAACGGCCTTGTGTTACAATAAAGAACAAAAAGCCAAAAGCATTTTGTTAAAACGTATGATTTGGAATTTCTGTTGTCTCATCAGGATTCGGTGATTGTTAAATTCATATGCAATCAGTTAAAGTGGTGCAATATGAAGTTTTATCAACCTTCGCGGTGTGCAAAGCATGCGACCAGTGGAGACGCATCACGCTCTACAAATCTTTGGTGACCATTGGCTTCTCATCAATGCATAGACCAAATCAGACTACACGGTAGTCAGACTACACGGTAGATGCGGGATGTATGCATCTGCGGTTTTTCCAGCAAAGTCAACAGAAGTCCCGTTAACATAATAGCACAATCCTGTACAGCGGTGGCCTTAGTGTCAGCATGATTTATTTCTAAATCCATCTCGCCGATCATGCAGCTTATTGTGGAGAAGTCTCGCAGTGTTTGCGTGTCTATGATTGTTCGGGTGGTGAACGGGTTGGCAATTGGGCGAATTTACTTATAACAAAATCTGTACCTGATAGTCCGTGTGGTGGATGACTTGATGTTCCTCTGTTGAAGTGGTTTATGTTTCTCCTTGTTGTTGTTGTGATTTGTGTTGATTGTTGATGTGGGTGGTATATATTTAATTTTATGTTTGTTTCTCGCCGTAACCGATTGTCGCGTTAACGGGTTTTTATGTGTTTGTTTATTTGTCGCGTAGACGAGTGTATTATTGTTTGATTATTAAGTGTAAACTTTCAATGTCCGGAGACGGGTGGGTTGAGTGCGTTCGATCGGTTTTTAGTAAACGTAACGAGTGACGATCTTGCACTTTTGAACGTCAAAACTCAATGCAGCGAGCATCGCTGCAGCTAGTGGATCTGGCGGGCATGTTCACAAACATTGAGAACAAATCAAACCTTAAACATTTTCATTTTTGTTTATGGACATCAAAAATTAAAAACATATGTTTCTTCTGTCACTTTCAGTAGTTCGCAGTGTTGCATAAAATGAAAAATACGAAATACTTTACAGTCGTACCAAATACTTTATTTCTTTTTTTTTTTAGAAATGTATGTTTTGTTTATGAAGTACAACAGCTTATATTTTCAAAATTGTACTATTTCCAATTTTTATAACAGTAGTATTCAAAGTACTTTCTCAAACTGCAGTAAATACTGACACAACAGAAAACATCTGGTTTTGACATTTCGCCCCAAAAAATTTTCACATTTCGGAGAATGTTGTCTGTTATTTTGCAAAACATTTTTAAGTGATAAATAATAATAGTTTGGCGCAATATCTTCGAAAATCATAGGCAGAGCTCTTTCACAACATTTGAGCGGCAATGTAAGTGGAAAATACATATATATAAATTACTTTACTAAAACACTTCCAGCGCAGATAGTCGATAGCAAAAAAAAACTGGATAAAGTCGAGGCTAAGCTGCAGCAAATGCAGGGGAAGCGTCAGGAGAAAAAAGAACATGGACATTCAAATTTAAAACTTGGATTTGGCCTTTGGCGACAAGTAGGTCACACATTTTAATATAGTAAAAGATTTTAAAATATGGATTTTTATTTTTAGAGTGATGTAGAAAAAGTCAAAGTATTGCTGTTCTTCGGACGTCGCTATGGACTGGTCGGCCGCCGTGGTGATGACACCACACCCGTGGACTGTATGCTCGAGTGCGCACGAACTCAGTGCTGAGATGACCGATGTCTACTCACAGCTGCTAAACATTGTGGCCGACAAGGGGGTGACGCACGCCTTCATGATATTGAAGGGTCACGAGTTAAAGTTCTATGTCAGATGGCGAGATTGTAAACCAATTATTATAAATTGGTTCAATTAATTTTCATAAATTGATAAATGTTGTAATTTTCATATGTAAATCAAAAAATGAATCATTAATTTGATTTCGTTGATATATTTCTATAAATCTTATATACATTTTTTTTATATATTTAAATATGTAATATTTTTAAAATTCTTTTATTAAATACACTGTATTACATTTAATACTGAATTTTATTTCACAGGGTAAGTGTAGGGTTTTTATAATGAAAACATTTTTATGCTCGGGCTCTGACAAGGCAATGGTTGGATATATAATGAAATGGGGAATTACCCAATCAGTACATGATCAGGACACTGCGTTACAAGGACATTATGGGCCTCGTCATATCCCGATCACCTCAAATAATGACATGATCACTTCATGACCATGGCCCTACCAAAATGTCTACTACCTAGTAGAAATTTGGATAGGGCCATGCTCATGAACTGATCATGTCATTATTTGAGATGATCGGGTTATGACGAGGCCCAAACAAGGTACAAATCATGAGCACGATGTCCTTGTAACGCAGTGCCCCGATCATGTACTCACCTCAGGCCATGATCATCTACTGATCGGGTAATTCCCCATTTTATTATTTACCCGACAATAGCCTTGTCAGAACCCGAGTATAATAGGGTTTCTCTCATTAAATCTCGATCATTGCATGATGCTAATTTTGTTATGAGGAACAAATAATGTATGATCGGGAACATTGACTATTTAGATAATGTAAACCCTGGTATGGTAAGCATGATATGGGCATGCAAAGGCAATGATCATATTTTCGCTAATAGGGCTCACCCAACGAAAACCCAATTATTTGTCGATGGCGCATTGAATGTCCACTGATTCCTGTATGTTGTAGCATTAACGATGTCATGTCGTCATTCATCAATGAAGTCACAAATGATTGTCATACATATATATATATATATATATATATATATATTTTTTTTTTTTTTTTTGAAAATAAAATATTTTTTTTATTATATTATTTATTTTTTAATTTATATTTTTTAATTTAAATATTTTTTTTTTATTTATCTTAATTTTATTTATTATTTAAATTTTATTATTTTCTTCTGTTCTCGGTTGGAATGGTATGTGTACTTGCTAATGTCAATAACGTACTTCACTAACGGCCATCATCTATCATCATTACTACTGCTTATTATCACGCTTTTATAAAAATTGGTCCCTCAATTTGTGCCTATGAATTATATGGCAGGGTGACATCGAACGGTAAATTTTCAGTTTTTCGCGTAAATGCTGCACCTAGACTATGTTGTATGCATTTCACAACGTAAATGCTGCATATCTTTGGGGGCATGTGACGTGAATGTTAATTTTCTTCAATGACAGATTTTCACAATGTCATTGATATATGCATGCCATTTATGAAATTGTTGTAGACATATTCATCAATGACCAATTTTGTAATGTCCTCGATTCATCAATGATGACCTTGTCGTCAATAAGGCCATTTCCTGCTGGGTATAAATTCAATTAATTTCGACCTATGAAATTCATATTTAATATTTTGATCCCATAGAAAGGAAAAAAATTGAAAAATAATAGTTTGTTTCATTAAACAAAATGACAAAACAATAGTAGCAATCAATACTTTTCATCCTATGATGTTTTTTATTTAATAATTTACTCCTATAGAAGCAATAGGAAATACATACAAAAACAAGAGTTTACTTGTTTACAAGAGTTTACATATAACATATTGATGCTATATTTTATCCTATTAAACCAAAATGATAAAACTATAGCAACAATATTTTTCATCCTATGATGTTTGTATTTAATAATTTACTCCTATAGAAGCCATATGAAATACATACAAAAACAAGAGTTTACTTAATATAACAAATTGATGCTATAGTTTATCCTATTAAAACAAAATGACAAAACTATAGCAACAATATTTGAATAATTTTCTAGTATACAAAATAACGATTTCGATCGAAGGATTGAAAAACTTATATTTATATCTAAAAAATAATCTTAAAACTAAAAGACACTTAATATCTAAATACATCATAAAACATCTGCCATGCACATGCATGCAGTGTTGTCCTTATAATTTTTCATTACCAAAACTATGTAAATATACCTAAATAAATACAGCCAATAAACACGTTGGCATTCGACAAAGGATAATTGTCTAATGCACAGATAAAATTTCAACCTTATTTGGAATATTCTTATATCCCATATATCATAAATTGTCACAAACGCAGGTAGACTTCAATAATATATATGGCACACATGCCAGCAACATACTTAAAATATACTTGAATACCCATTATTGTATATACGTAGATATATTATTAAAATAAACTATATATAAATAAACATACTCCCGAGAAGAAATCTGGATGATAATTTACAAAACTGCCTTAGCAAACAACTAACAGCAATGGCGATGACAATAATCACAATCCATGTTATGATACTTATGCCGTAATGAGTTGAGTGATGAATGTCGACGTCGATCGGAAGACCAAATACAGGTTGTTGCAATTTGAGAATATCATTGATAGCTATCGTAGCGCTGATTTCTTTCAAGAGGATAGGATGTAATTTTGGTAACTGAAGACAAGAGTTCGTAAAATATCCCTCAAAGATATTTATCAATTTATATCCCTCACAAAATGAGGGATATAAATTGATGAACAAAAATTTAGATCATTGAGCGATATTTTTATATTCATCATTGATGAGAAAAAATATATCGCTCAATGATCGAAATTAATTCTCATCTCAAAAGTACTCAGAACTGATGATGAAAATAATTTGTATCTTCAATTTTTCTCATCATTGAATGATGAGAAAAAGTAGAACGTAGCGAATTCTCATCATTTGAAGATGAAAATAAATGATGAGAAAAGATGAACAAAATGATGAGAAAAAAGATGAGAAAAGATGAAAAAAATGATGAGAAAAAATGATGAGAAAAATGATGAGAAAAATTATGAGAAAAATTATGAGAAAAATGATGAGACAAATGATGATAAAATGATTAGAAAAATATGAGGACAAATGAGATAATGGACACATCCGAAGCTGAATGATATGTAAGCAATGGTTTCGACATGTCCATTGAAAGATGAGGTGCTCCTGGACATGTCCAAGATGACCTCGGACAAAATTATTTTTTTTCATTATTTTTTTAAATGTTATAAAAATGATTTTGGACATGTCCACTGGAGGATGAGGTGCTCCTGGACATGTCCATGATGACCTCGGACAAACATTTTATTTTCAATATATTTTGAAATGTTATAAAAATGATTTTGGACATGTCCACTGGAGGATGAGGTGCTCCTGGACATGTCCATGATGACCTCGGACAATTTTTTTTTTCATTATTTTTTGAAATCTTATAAAAATGATTTTGGACATGTCCACTGGAGGATGAGGTGCTCCTGGACATGTCCATGATGACCTTGGACAACATTTTTTTTTCATTATGGATGAGGTGCTCACGGGCATGTTTAGGATGACCATGGAAATGTTATAAAAATGATTTTGGACATGTCCACTGGAGGATGAGGTGCTCCTGGACATGTCTATGATGACCTTGGACAAAATTTTTTATTTTTTTTCATTATCCTGGACATGTCCATGATGACCTCGGAAAAACATTTTTTTTTCAATATATTTTGAAATGTTATAATAATGATTTTGGACATGTCCACTGGAGGATGAGGTGTTCCTGGACATTTCCATGATGACCTTGGACAATTTTTTTTTTTTCATTATTTTTTTAAATGTTATAAAAATGATTTTGGACATGTACACTGGATGATAAGGTGCTCCTAGACATGTTCTGGACATGTCCATGATGACCTTGGACAAACATTTTTTTTTCATTATTTTTGAAATGTTATAAAAATTATTTTGGACATGTCCACTGGAGGATGAGGTGCTCCTGGACATGTCCATGATGACCTTGGACAAAAATTATTTTTTTTTTTTCATTATTGTTTGAAATGTTATAAAAATGATTTTGGACATGTCCACTGGAGAATGGATGAGGTGCTCACGGGCATGTTTAGGATGACCATGGAAATTTTTATTTTTGGGTTGTTTTTGTTCGATGAATATCTGATATTGTTTAAATGAAAATACATGTATACATTTGTATTGTTAATGTTTTTTTTTTTTTATTAAAAATGTAACTGTTCAACAATATTATGATTTAATTTTACTAATAATAAGTTTTCTAAATTATCCCTACTTAATTTATTTCTTAACCTAGTATGTATTATAGGTAATGCACTAAAAGCCCGTTCAACGGAAACTTGCGTAGCTGGAACCGACAATGCAATTTCAGCTATATCTCCTAAAGGTTTTTCTTTGTAATATATAGCTTTCTAGTATAGTAGTACGTCACTTTGAATTGCCAGTCTATCGACGTATTGACGGTTGTCTAATTTTTGTCTTATATTCTCGTTTTCGCACGTTGATGCACAGAAAAAAAATCATAAATGGAATGAACGCCGTTAATTGAGACACCGTTCATAATATATATTGAAAAAATCATTCTATTTATGAACTATATTTCGTATATACGAATCGCGCAATTTGAGCGAAATTTATATAATAAACGCGTTCATAATTGTTATGAATTACGTTCATTAAGGTATACATATGACTCAAAGCAGCGCAGTCTCCACGTTACGTGCAATTCAGCCGAGCATAAAGGCAATACTGATAAATAAAAAAGCAGTCCACGAAAGGAGAATAGAAAATACAACACAAAGTAGGTAAGTAGGTATTTGAGTATGTGTGCATGGTCGTATGTGTGACCTGCAACTTTTGACTATGCTATATTTGATATTTTTATTTTACTGACCAATCAATGCGCGTCATGCCGCTTGACACGCAGTGATTATTTTGATTACTCGTCGCGACGCGTCGATAGTCGATGATAGCAGATACAATTCTAAGTTTTTATTATTCCTATCTCATTTCGTACAAATAAACTGAATCGTTTCCTTTGTTGTTTATAACTCCAAAGAAATGTGCGCCGCAGGTACATAACATCACTCAACAACAAACAGCAGCAATACGCAGCATAAATATATATATTTTTATTTTTAAATAGTTTAAAGTTCATTAATATCATGAATTTGTTCGTAAATATTATGAAAGCGTTCATAAATATTATGAACTTATTCATTACGGTTTTATGAACGATTCATAAATTGGATGAATTTGGTCATAGGTTGAGTAATAATGAAAAATTCATAGAATTGATGAACAAATTCATAAATAGAATGAACTTTTTTTTCTGTGTCGTGTTTCAGCTGAAAGATTCTCTTCTAGTTTGCTATATCTGCCCTCTGGCTTTGATGTCGATGGGGAGGGTTCTGGTAATATTTGTTTACTCACTGAACTTCGATTAAATTCATTTATTAATTTAAAAATGGTCATCAAATGATCCTGAAATTAAAGAATACGTCATTTTTTGCATGTAAATTATTTTATATTATGCTTACAACTGCTCTGCGCTTTTGAGATTCAGTTTATTATGTTGAACCTCTATAGCAAAATCTTGGATCTATGTAAATAGCTGCTAGAAATGCATCATTTTCTAGCGGTATCCGTTTTCTTATTTTCATCGCTTCTAAAAGCATTTTCTCATAAATGTTGTTAAGGTGAAGTTCCTCCAAGTCTGTTTCACAAACATGCCATTCACGGTAGAAATCTCTCATTACCAACTGCTCTGTTTGCAACATTTTGGTACAATCTGAGACAGGTTTAAACGATACGCAGAAATTTTCCACAAACGCCCAATTAATTTCATAATTATAGGAAGTATTATCCTCTATACTGGCTCTGATTTCTTTTAGCGATCGAATCATATTATATGTAGAGCTCCATTTTGTGTTGTTGTCTAATATCGGCATGGGCAAACCTTCTTCATATCGAATATCCTTTCTCAATAATTTTACAATTTTTCTGCAATCATCAACAGGCGTTACTATTTGCTTTAAAACATCCCACGAAACTAACTGAGACATTGTTAATTTCATATATTCGTTAAATCATTGAAGTTGTCATCTATATCATCGTTGTCACATGTTCCAACATCTTCATATTCTTTAAAAAGTCGTGAAGTTTTTATAACATTTGCCCCATTGTCTGTCGTCATGGAATAAATTTGCTTCATATCAATTTCAAAGTCGTTTAAGCATCTCAGAATTTCTCTTTTTAGATATCGAGCTGTGTGACGAACCGTAAGTTCAACCATTGAAATTGTATTTATATTTATTTCATATATATATATATATATATATATATATATATATATATATATATATATATATTCAATATAATGAATATTGATGCCTATTATGCTTCTATCCTTCGACGTTGCAAGTCCATTTTCAAGCTTATTACACGATTTTTAATATTATTCATATTGTAACATTTTTTGAAAAAATTTGTCATCATCAAAAAATCTAAATGGCATATGTAGACGAGTAATAGTGTAACCAATACATTTCAAATATTCACTTCGATCCATTTCTGAAGCAACACTTATTTTTTAAAATTTTTTTTTATGGTGATTGTCCATCGGAACTGAACTCACTTTCTGAAGTCTCTCTACAGTTGTAATTATGAAGATTTTCGAAGTGACGTTTAATGTTTCCAGCATCGAATTTTTTATTTCTCCCATTTTTTAAGATAGAGATTCGCAATTATAGTGACTTTCGGTAATGATGTTAAACAATAGACTAATATATATATTTTTTTACGGATGTATATATAGAAAAAAAATTTACTTTTTAAGTACCTGTACCATGAATTATTCTAAGTTATTCTAAGCCCTTTGAAAAATTACAATCTTTTTATTATTCGCACTACGCACTACAAATTGAGCTGTAATAAAATCGTTTGACCTAAGGATGTTATTTCTTACTGTATTCATTCATCTAAATATTTCCCTACATGATTTCTACCTATTTGAAAAATACTTTTTTTTACCGTCTCGCTTGGCTTTTTTTTGGTTACAATTTTTATACTGTTAATATACCTGAAAATTTTATATTATATTGCTTATGGTTCCTTATTACGGTATAAACTGTATTGAACTTTGCGGTCAGAGATTTTTACCGTTCAACATAATAAACTATATATTACCTAACCTGCATTATTACGGTGATATCGATACTCACAGCAAATACCGACATATGTATTTACACATTTAGTCAACTACCCGTACGCGTGTCCCTATTGTGTGTCCCTATTGATGTCCAAAAAACTTTAATGCCATGTCATCTTCTAGTGGTCTTATTCAAACTCATTTTTATGACATTTCAAAACAACATGAAAAATATTGTCCATGGTCATCCTGGACATGTCCATGAGCACCTCATCCATTCTCCAGTGCACATGTCCAAAATCATTTTAAGTCATTTCCATCTCTTTGATCTTTTTGATCTTTTCGATCTCTTTGATCTTTGCGATCTTTCTGATTTTTTTCGATCTCTTTGATCTTTTCGTTCTTTTTGATCTTTTTGATATTTCTGATCTTTTTGATTTTTTTTTATCTTATTGATCTTTTTGATCTTTTTAATCTTTTTAATCTTTTCGATCTTTTTGATCTTTTTGATCTTTTTGATCTTTTTGATCTTTTTGATCTTTTTGATCTTTTTGATCTTTTTGATCTTTTTGATCTTTTTGATCTTTTTGATCTT
The DNA here is from genome assembly GCA_951804985.1 of Dryomyza anilis. Classification (NCBI taxonomy): domain Eukaryota; kingdom Metazoa; phylum Arthropoda; class Insecta; order Diptera; family Dryomyzidae; genus Dryomyza; species Dryomyza anilis. The sequence goes on along the minus strand of OX638135.1, from coordinate 73,261,549 downwards.
TTTGATCTTTTTGATCTTTTTGATCTTTTTGATCTTTTTGATCTTTTTGATCTTTTTGATCTTTTTGATCTTTTTGATCTTTTTGATCTTTTTGATCTTTTTGATCTTTTTGATCTTTTTGATCTTTTTGAATTTGATCTTTGATCTTTTTGATCTTTTTGATCTTTTTGATCTTTTTGATCTTTTTGATCTTTTTGATCTTTTTGATCTTTTTGATCTTTTTGATCTTTTTGATCTTTTTGATCTTTTTGATCTTTTTGATCTTTTTGATCTTTTTGATCTTTTTGATCTTTTTGATCTTTTTGATCTTTTTGATCTTTTTGATCTTTTTGATCTTTTTGATCTTTTTGATCTTTTTGATCTTTTTGATCTTTTTGATCTTTTTGATCTTTTTGATCTTTTTGATCTTTTTGATCTTTTTGATGTTTTTGATCTTTTTGATGTTTCCTATTTTTCTAATCTTCTTGATCTTTTCGATCTTTTCGATCTTTTCGATCTTTTTGATCTTTTTGATCTTTTTGATCTTTTTGATCTTTTTGATCTTTTTGATCTTTTTGATCTTTTTGATCTTTTTGATCTTTTTGATCTTTTTGATCTTTTTGATCTTTTTGATCTTTTTGATCTTTTTGATCTTTTTGATCTTTTTGATCTTTTTGATCTTTTTGATCTTTTTGATCTTTTTGATCTTTTTGATCTTTTTGATCTTTTTGATCTTTTTGATCTTTTTGATCTTTTTGATCTTTTTGATCTTTTTGATCTTTTTGATCTTTTTGATCTTTTTGATCTTTTTGATCTTTTTGATCTTTTTGATCTTTTTGATCTTTTTGATCTTTTTGATCTTTTTGATCTTCTTGATCTTCTTGATCTTTTTGATCTTTTTGATCTTCTTGATCTTCTTGATCTTCTTGATCTTCTTGAACTTCTTGAACTTCTTGATCTTCTTGATCTTCTTGATCTTTTTGATCTTTTTGATCTTTTTGATCTTTTTGATCTTTTTGATCTTTTTGATCTTTTTGATCTTTTTGATCTTTTTGATCTTTTTGATCTTTTTGATCTTTTTGATCTTTTTGATCTTTTTGATCTTTTTGATCTTTTTGATCTTTTTGATCTTTTTGATCTTTTTGATCTTTTTGATCTTTTTGATCTTTTTGATCTTTTTGATCTTTTTGATCTTTTTGATCTTTTTGATCTTTTTGATCTTTTTGATCTTTTTGATCTTTTTGATCTTTTTGATCTTTTTGATCTTTTTGATCTTTTTGATCTTTTTGATCTTTTTGATCTTTTTGATCTTTTTGATCTTTTTGATCTTTTTGATCTTTTTGATCTTTTTGATCTTTTTGATCTTTTTGATCTTTTTGATCTTTTTGATCTTTTTGATCTTTTTGATCTTTTTGATCTTTTTGATCTTTTTGATCTTTTTGATCTTTTTGATCTTTTTGATCTTTTTGATCTTCTTGATCTTCTTGATCTTTTTGATCTTTTTGATCTTCTTGATCTTCTTGATCTTCTTGATCTTTTTGATCTTTTTGATCTTCTTGATCTTCTTGATCTTCTTGATCTTTTTGATCTTTTTGATCTTTTTGATCTTCTTGATCTTTTTGATCTTTTTGATCTTTTTGATCTTTTTGATCTTTTTGATCTTTTTGATCTTTTTGATCTTTTTGATCTTTTTGATCTTTTTGATCTTTTTGATCTTTTTGATCTTTTTGATCTTTTTGATCTTTTTGATCTTTTTGATCTTTTTGATCTTTTTGATCTTTTTGATCTTTTTGATCTTTTTGATCTTTTTGATCTTTTTGATCTTTTTGATCTTTTTGATCTTTTTGATCTTTTTGATCTTTTTGATCTTTTTGATCTTTTTGATCTTTTTGATCTTTTTGATCTTTTTGATCTTTTTGATCTTTTTGATCTTTTTGATCTTTTTGATCTTTTTGATCTTTTTGATCTTTTTGATCTTTTTGATCTTTTTGATGTTTTTGATCTTTTTGATATTTTCGATCTTTTTGATGTTTCCTATTTTTCTAATCTTTTTGATCTTTTCGATCTTTTCGATCTTTTTGATCTTTTTGATCTTTTTGATCTTTTTGATCTTTTTGATCTTTTTGATCTTTTTGATCTTTTTGATCTTTTTGATCTTTTTGATCTTTTTGATCTTTTTGATCTTTTTGATCTTTTTGATCTTTTTGATCTTTTTGATCTTTTTGATCTTCTTGATCTTCTTGATCTTCTTGATCTTCTTGATCTTCTTGATCTTCTTGATCTTCTTGATTTTCTTGATCTTCTTGATCTTTTTGATCTTTTTGATCTTTTTGATCTTTTTGATCTTTTTGATCTTTTTGATCTTTTTGATCTTTTTGATCTTTTTGATCTTTTTGATCTTTTTGATCTTTTTGATCTTTTTGATCTTTTTGATCTTTTTGATCTTTTTGATCTTTTTGATCTTTTTGATCTTTTTGATCTTTTTGATCTTTTTGATCTTTTTGATCTCTTTGATCTTTTTGATCTTTTTGATATTTTTGATATTTTTGATATTTTTGATCTTTTTGATCTTTTTGATCTTTTTGATCTTTTTGATCTTTTTGATCTTTTTGATCTTTTTGATCTTTTTGATCTTTTTGATCTTTTTGATCTTTTTGATCTTTTTGATCTTTTTGATCTTTTTGATCTTTTTGATCTTTTTGATCTTTTTGATCTTTTTGATCTCTTTGATCTTTTTGATCTTTTTGATCTTTTTGATCTTTTTGATATTTTTGATATTTTTGATATTTTTGATCTTTTTGATCTTTTTGATCTTTTTGATCTTTTTGATCTTTTTGATCTTTTTGATCTTTTTGATCTTTTTGATCTTTTTGATCTTTTTGATCTTTTTGATCTTTTTGATCTTTTTGATCTTTTTGATCTTTTTGATCTTTTTGATCTTTTTGATCTTTTTGATCTTTTTGATCTTTTTGATCTTTTTGATCTTTTTGATCTTTTTGATCTTTTTGATCTTTTTGATCTTTTTGATCTTTTTGATCTTTTTGATCTTTTTGATCTTTTTGATCTTTTTGATCTTTTTGATCTTTTTGATCTTTTTGATCTTTTTGATCTTTTTGATCTTTTTGATCTTTTTGATCTTTTTGATCTTTTTGATCTTTTTGATCTTTTTGATCTTTTTGATCTTTTTGATCTTTTTGATCTTTTTGATCTTTTTGATCTTTTTGATGTTTTTGATCTTTTTGATATTTTCGATCTTTTCGATCTTTTTGATGTTTCCTATTTTTCTAATCTTCTTGATCTTTTCGATCTTTTCGATCTTTTCGATCTTTTCGATCTTTTTGATCTTTTTGATCTTTTTGATCTTTTTGATCTTTTTGATCTTTTTGATCTTTTTGATCTTTTTGATCTTTTTGATCTTTTTGATCTTTTTGATCTTTTTGATCTTTTTGATCTTTTTGATCTTTTTGATCTTTTTGATCTTTTTGATCTTTTTGATCTTTTTGATCTTTTTGATCTTTTTGATCTTTTTGATCTTTTTGATCTTTTTGATCTTTTTGATCTTTTTGATCTTTTTGATCTTTTTGATCTTTTTGATCTTCTTGATCTTCTTGATCTTTTTGATCTTTTTGATCTTTTTGATCTTCTTGATCTTCTTGATCTTCTTGATCTTCTTGATCTTCTTGAACTTCTTGATCTTCTTGATCTTCTTGAACTTCTTGATCTTCTTGATCTTTTTGATCTTTTTGATCTTTTTGATCTTTTTGATCTTTTTGATCTTTTTGATCTTTTTGATCTTTTTGATCTTTTTGATCTTTTTGATCTTTTTGATCTTTTTGATCTTTTTGATCTTTTTGATCTTTTTGATCTTTTTGATCTTTTTGATCTTTTTGATCTTTTTGATCTTTTTGATCTTTTTGATCTTTTTGATCTTTTTGATCTTTTTGATCTTTTTGATCTTTTTGATCTTTTTGATCTTTTTGATCTTTTTGATCTTTTTGATCTTTTTGATCTTTTTGATCTTTTTGATCTTTTTGATCTTTTTGATCTTTTTGATCTTTTTGATCTTTTTGATCTTTTTGATCTTTTTGATCTTTTTGATCTTTTTGATCTTTTTGATCTTTTTGATCTTTTTGATCTTTTTGATCTTTTTGATCTTTTTGATCTTTTTGATCTTTTTGATCTTTTTGATCTTTTTGATCTTTTTGATCTTTTTGATCTTTTTGATCTTTTTGATCTTTTTGATCTTTTTGATCTTTTTGATCTTTTTGATCTTTTTGATCTTTTTGATCTTTTTGATCTTTTTGATCTTTTTGATCTTTTTGATCTTTTTGATCTTTTTGATCTTTTTGATCTTTTTGATCTTTTTGATCTTTTTGATCTTTTTGATCTTTTTGATCTTTTTGATCTTTTTGATCTTTTTGATCTTTTTGATCTTTTTGATCTTTTTGATCTTTTTGATCTTTTTGATCTTTTTGATCTTTTTGATCTTTTTGATCTTTTTGATCTTTTTGATCTTTTTGATCTTTTTGATCTTTTTGATCTTTTTGATCTTTTTGATCTTTTTGATCTTTTTGATCTTTTTGATCTTTTTGATCTTTTTGATCTTTTTGATCTTTTTGATGTTTTTGATCTTTTTGATATTTTCGATCTTTTCGATCTTTTTGATGTTTCCTATTTTTCTAATCTTTTTGATCTTTTCGATCTTTTCGATCTTTTTGATCTTTTTGATCTTTTTGATCTTTTTGATCTTTTTGATCTTTTTGATCTTTTTGATCTTTTTGATCTTTTTGATCTTTTTGATCTTTTTGATCTTTTTGATCTTTTTGATCTTTTTGATCTTTTTGATCTTTTTGATCTTTTTGATCTTTTTGATCTTTTTGATCTTTTTGATCTTTTTGATCTTTTTGATCTTTTTGATCTTTTTGATCTTTTTGATCTTTTTGATCTTTTTGATCTTTTTGATCTTTTTGATCTTTTTGATCTTTTTGATCTTTTTGATCTTTTTGATCTTTTTGATCTTTTTGATCTTTTTGATCTTTTTGATCTTTTTGATCTTTTTGATTTTTTTGATCTTTTTGATCTTTTTGATCTTTTTGATCTTTTTGATCTTTTTGATCTTTTTGATCTTTTTGATCTTCTTGATCTTCTTGATCTTCTTGATCTTCTTGATCTTTTTGATCTTTTTGATCTTCTTGATCTTCTTGATCTTCTTGATCTTTTTGATCTTTTTGATCTTTTTGATCTTCTTGATCTTTTTGATCTTTTTGATCTTTTTGATCTTTTTGATCTTTTTGATCTTTTTGATCTTTTTGATCTTTTTGATCTTTTTGATCTTTTTGATCTTTTTGATCTTTTTGATCTTTTTGATCTTTTTGATCTTTTTGATCTTTTTGATCTTTTTGATCTTTTTGATCTTTTTGATCTTTTTGATCTTTTTGATCTTTTTGATCTTTTTGATCTTTTTGATCTTTTTGATCTTTTTGATCTTTTTGATCTTTTTGATCTTTTTGATCTTTTTGATCTTTTTGATCTTTTTGATCTTTTTGATCTTTTTGATCTTTTTGATCTTTTTGATCTTTTTGATCTTTTTGATCTTTTTGATCTTTTTGATCTTTTTGATGTTTTTGATCTTTTTGATATTTTCGATCTTTTTGATGTTTCCTATTTTTCTAATCTTTTTGATCTTTTCGATCTTTTCGATCTTTTTGATCTTTTTGATCTTTTTGATCTTTTTGATCTTTTTGATCTTTTTGATCTTTTTGATCTTTTTGATCTTTTTGATCTTTTTGATCTTTTTGATCTTTTTGATCTTTTTGATCTTCTTGATCTTCTTGATCTTCTTGATCTTCTTGATCTTCTTGATCTTCTTGATCTTCTTGATTTTCTTGATCTTCTTGATCTTTTTGATCTTTTTGATCTTTTTGATCTTTTTGATCTTTTTGATCTTTTTGATCTTTTTGATCTTTTTGATCTTTTTGATCTTTTTGATCTTTTTGATCTTTTTGATCTTTTTGATCTTTTTGATCTTTTTGATCTTTTTGATCTTTTTGATCTTTTTGATCTTTTTGATCTTTTTGATCTTTTTGATCTTTTTGATCTTTTTGATCTTTTTGATCTTTTTGATCTTTTTGATCTTTTTGATCTTTTTGATCTTTTTGATCTTTTTGATCTTTTTGATCTTTTTGATCTTTTTGATCTTTTTGATCTTTTTGATCTTTTTGATCTTTTTGATCTTTTTGATCTTTTTGATCTTTTTGATCTTTTTGATCTCTTTGATCTTTTTGATCTTTTTGATATTTTTGATATTTTTGATATTTTTGATATTTTTGATCTTTTTGATCTTTTTGATCTTTTTGATCTTTTTGATCTTTTTGATCTTTTTGATCTTTTTGATCTTTTTGATCTTTTTGATCTTTTTGATCTTTTTGATCTTTTTGATCTTTTTGATCTTTTTGATCTTTTTGATCTTTTTGATCTTTTTGATCTTTTTGATCTTTTTGATCTTTTTGATCTTTTTGATCTTTTTGATCTTTTTGATCTTTTTGATCTTTTTGATCTTTTTGATCTTTTTGATCTTTTTGATCTTTTTGATCTTTTTGATCTTTTTGATCTTTTTGATCTTTTTGATCTTTTTGATCTTTTTGATCTTTTTGATCTTTTTGATCTTTTTGATCTTTTTGATCTTTTTGATCTTTTTGATCTTTTTGATCTTTTTGATCTTTTTGATCTTTTTGATCTTTTTGATCTTTTTGATCTTTTTGATCTTTTTGATCTTTTTGATCTTTTTGATCTTTTTGATCTTTTTGATCTTTTTGATCTTTTTGATCTTTTTGATCTTTTTGATCTTTTTGATCTTTTTGATCTTTTTGATCTTTTTGATCTTTTTGATCTTTTTGATCTTTTTGATCTTTTTGATCTTTTTGATCTTTTTGATCTTTTTGATCTTTTTGATCTTTTTGATCTTTTTGATCTTTTTGATCTTTTTGATCTTTTTGATCTTTTTGATCTTTTTGATCTTTTTGATCTTTTTGATCTTTTTGATCTTTTTGATCTTTTTGATCTTTTTGATCTTTTTGATCTTTTTGATCTTTTTGATCTTTTTGATCTTTTTGATCTTTTTGATCTTTTTGATCTTTTTGATCTTTTTGATCTTTTTGATCTTTTTGATCTTTTTGATCTTTTTGATCTTTTTGATCTTTTTGATCTTTTTGATCTTTTTGATCTTTTTGATCTTTTTGATCTTTTTGATCTTTTTGATCGTTTTGATCTTTTTGATCTTTTTGATCTTTTTGATCTTTTTGATCTTTTTGATCTTTTTGATCTTTTTGATCTTTTTGATCTTTTTGATCTTTTTGATCTTTTTGATCTTTTTGATCTTTTTGATCTTTTTGATCTTTTTGATCTTTTTGATCTTTTTGATCTTTTTGATCTTTTTGATCTTTTTGATCTTTTTGATCTTTTTGATCTTTTTGATCTTTTTGATCTTTTTGATCTTTTTGATCTTTTTGATCTTTTTGATCTTTTTGATCTTTTTGATCTTTTTGATCTTTTTGATCTTTTTGATCTTTTTGATCTTTTTGATCTTTTTGATCTTTTTGATCTTTTTGATCTTTTTGATATTTTTGATATTTTTGATATTTTTGATATTTTTGATATTTTTGATATTTTTGATATTTTTGATATTTTTGATATTTTTGATATTTTTGATATTTTTGATATTTTTGATATTTTTGATCTTTTTGATCTTTTTGATCATTTTGATCTTTTTGATCTTTTTGATCTTTTTGATCTTTTTGATCTTTTTGATCTTTTTGATCTTTTTGATCTTTTTGATCTTTTTGATCTTTTTGATCTTTTTGATCTTTTTGATCTTTTTGATCTTTTTGATCTTTTTGATCTTTTTGATCTTTTTGATCTTTTTGATCTTTTTGATCTTTTTGATCTTTTTGATCTTTTTGATCTTTTTGATCTTTTTGATCTTTTTGATCTTTTTGATACTTTTTGATCTTTTTGATCTTTTTGATCTTTTTGATCTTTTTGATCTTTTTGATCATTTTGATCTTTTTGATCTTTTTGATCTTTTTGATCTTTTTGATATTTCTGATCTTTTTGATCTTTTTGATCTTTTCAATCTTTTTGATCTTTTAAATATTTTCGATCTTTTTGATCTTTTGAAGGCGATTCCGCCCACATAAAGTGGTCATCCTGGACATGTCCAAAATCATTTTTATAACATTTCAAAAAATAATGAAAAAAAAAAATTGTCCAAGGTCATCATGGACATGTCAAGGAGCACCTCATCCTCCAGTGGACATGTCAAAAATCACTTTTATAACTTTATATATAAAATATATTGAAAAAAAGATGTTTGTCCGAGGTCATCATGTACATGTCCAGGAGCACCTCATCCTCCACTGGACATGTCCAAAATCACTTTTATAACATTTCAAAAAATAATGAAAAAAAAAATTGTCCGAGGTCATCATGGACATTTCCAGGAGCACATCATCCTCCAGTGGACATGTCTAAAATCATTTTTTTAACTTTTAAAAAAATAATAAAAAAAAAATTGTCCGAGGTCATCATGGGCATGTCCAGGAGCACCACATCTTTCAATGGACATGTCGAAACCATTGCTTACATATCATGCAACATCGTATGTGTCCATTATCTCATTTGTCCCCATATTTTTCTAATCATTTTATCATCATTTGGCTCATCATTTTTCTCATCATTTTTTTTCATCTTTTTTCATCTTTTTTCTCATCATTTTGTTCATCTTTTTTCATCTTTTCTCATCTTTTTTCATAATTTATTTTCATCTTCAAATGATGAGAATTCTCTACGTTCTGCTTTTTTCTCATCATTTAATGATGAAGATACAAATTATTTTCATCATCAATGATGAGTACTTTTGAAGATGAGAATTATTTCGATCATTGAGCGATATATTTATTTTCATCAATGATAAAAAAAGATATTTGTCAGTAGTAAGCAAAAAATTCTCATCTTTAGTGAGGGATATAAATTGAGCGATGAGAAAAAAAAAACCATCTTCGAACCCTGCTGAAGACTGATGTTAACCATAGGATTGAAGTACGAAACCTCTTCGTAAACTTTGGTAAATGCAACTAGCGTTACTTCAAGTAACTCCATATGACAGCCTGAATCCAGGTGTAAAATACCTTGACCATTAATATGATGTGACGTTTTTATTTCGTTACAAAATATTTGAATTGTTTCTTCTTCAAATATGGAAAACAACCAGGTATTAGCAGCATGTAATTGTATCAATTTTGGAGTTGGATACTGAACCTCCACGATGCAATTTCCAGCTAACTGTTTCTTATGTAGTAGTAATTCTACTTCGCACACCTTCCGTTGACCAATGTTGTGGATAGGATGTGTTTGAGGACATAACCACATAGCTTCCATTTCCTTACATTTTAGAAAATCGATGTCATTAAGGTTGTAGTATTTCGTCTTAGATATGCTTAATAGTATATGCTGAAATTGTGATCGTATGCTAACGAATCTTCCTTCGTGAATAGTTGGATATGCATAAGTTTCATAAATAGTAAATACATTTTTATGAATTAGTGGAATTTTAATTTCAAAAGTTATATATTGTACGGTTGTGCGAGTAAGAATTTCTAATACCTTGAAAACTTCACATGAGCGATGATCAGGAATTTGAAGTTCTCTTGGTAGTTTCAATACGATTCTTGCTAGATGATCTTGCAGCTGTACTGGAGTAATAATGTCTTGATGAGCACCATTTTTATAAACTCTCGAAATGATTTGCATGATGTCTTCTTGAAATTTCAAGAAATCGTCTATCATAAGACTGGCATACAGTATAGCAAAGTTTAACTGTCGAGAATTATCAATTTGGTTAATTTCTTCTACTAAAGACACATTTTCTACATTTATCATCATTTACATTATCATTATTTCTTAACATATCTTTTGTATTCTTAATATTTTTGTTTTTTAATTGAATATTATCAATACTTTCTTGAATATTTTTATCTGTAGGAAAAGGACAAACATTGTGTATCGATCGTTTCGAATCTCCAGTGCTTGTTCTTACGTCTACCATACGACAAAAACCATCATCCCAAAATAATAGTTCTTGTCACCCTTCCCTTCTCCAATTCATTGGAGGAATATTGTCTTCTTTTAGAAGTACCAACGTACCAGGCTCTATATTCTTGGATGAATTTTGACATTTATACCTTTTTTGAAGCTCTGACAAATACTCATTGGACCACCGTTCCCAAAATTCTTCCATATTACTACAGACTGCCTTCCAATGATCTCGCACACCAATATAACTTTTATAATCACTATTGTCATTTAACGTTGTAAATGATTCACTGATTAAAAAATGGCCAAGGGTTAATACTTGTAAGTCTTTTGGATCATCGGAAAGTGATGTAATAGGCCTAGAATTCAACACTGCTTCAATTTGTGTCATAAGAGTGCACATCTCTTCAAAAGTCATATTCCCACTTACTACCCTATAAAAATGTTTTTTGACAGACTTGATGCACGCTTCCCACAAACCTCCAACATGAGGTGACCGTGCTGGAATATTGACCCACTCAATCTCCCTCTGAACACAAAACTTATCGATTTCTTCTAAACGGTTTTGTGTTTTAAACAAATTATACAATTCATTTAAACTGTTTGCAGCGGCAATAAAATTAGTTCCATTATCTGAATAGATTTTTAATGTATAACTTCGCCTTCCAAGAAACCTTTTAAGCGAACCGAAAAATGCCGCAGACGTCAATTCCGACACTACTTCTAAGTGAACCGCTTTCGTTGAAAAACAAACAAAATCACACACATAGGATTTATCAGATCTTTTTCCTCGTATCTTATGGTGTATAATTATTGGCCCCAGAAAATCAATTCCAACATTCAAAAAAGGTCTCGTTCTTATTACTCTGTCTTCTGGTAAATTCACCATTAGCTGATGTATTTGTCTTGGGTTCGCTTTAAAACATCTGTAACAATTATTAATTATCTTACTTACTTGTTGTTTTCCACGCAAAGGCCAAAAACGTTGTCTGATAATTGCTAACAATCCTTGTGGACCTATATGAAGATGCTTTTTATGAACATATAATACTATCAGTTTTACCCATTCATCGTCGTAAGGCAATAATATTGGATGCCTCGCTTCAAAAGATAGCCCTGATTTTTCAATACTGCCTCCAACTCGAATTATTCCATCTTTGTCAATTATAGGTGACAGACTTTTTATTTTTCAATTAGAAACAACGTTTTTATTCAATATTAGTTGTTTTAACTCACCCGAAAATGTTGCTTCTGTATGATCATCATTATAGTAGTCAATGATTATCTTTGATAATCTAACCATGATCTTTCCTGCTTCTTCCCAATGATATTAACAAATTTTAAAACATTTGCTACCACATTCTGCAAAAATTCAAATTTATTTCTATGGTTAATCTGCCTGAATATATTGCCAGACTGAACAATCAGTAAAACCACCATTTCTCTTTTAACTTCCGGAATTTTAATTTTCGGAACAAATGGCAGAATCTCATTTTTGAAATCTGTTTTTAAAAAGTCTGGACCTTCAAACCAAAATTTATTATTATACCCTACACTAAAAGTGAAAGGGTATATTAAGTTTGGTACGCCGTTTGTAACACCCGTCCGTCTGTCTGTCCGTCTGTCCCTTTGTCTGTCTGTTGAAATCGCGATTACAGAAAAAGTAGAAGAGCTATAGCAATGAAACTTTAGATTACTTATACATCTAAGCTGTCTGAACAAGAAAATTGGCATGATCGATCTAATGTGACCTGAGAACCGATCACTTATGTTCAAATACCTCTTGTAAAACATACATCTACTAGTGAATTTTACTATATACGTGCTTAGGTAACCTTTTTTGGTCAAATATATATTGAAGTCATGGTCAAATTCATGAAAATACTGTTTTCCGGCGAAACGACTTGTGGTTCCCAAAAAAATCGAAATTCGGTACACCTACCCATTTGTAAATATGGGTATCAAATGAATGGAAATTCTTCAGCAATGGAAAGTTTATATTTATTTTCAGGATTCGTATACCCTGGTGACCTATAACCACTTTGAATGGTAACCACACATATGTGTAGGGTATTTATAGTCGGCTTAGACCGACTATAATTTTGATAATCCTAACTATCATAAAACACCTTTTTTAATATATCCCATGTGATCTAACCTTCCCAACTGGTTAATTATTTTATTCGGAAAAATTTCTCTTGAAACAATATCCGCTGGGTTCGACTTTGTGTTTTTCAACAGGGTTTTTCAACAGGGACGCTACAAAAGTAGAGCGACAGAGACAGCAAACGACGCCATATTTCTTGCCGCTCTTTTGACATTTATCAGTAAGGTTTGCCATTTCATGATGGAAAGATATACGAGCCAACAACGAGTGGAAATTATTAAAATTGACTACCGAAATTCGGAGTCAGTGGCCTCAACGTTAAGAGCGCTACGTCCAATTTATGGTCATCATAATCCTCCCAGAAGATCAACAATTGAGCGTCTAGTGGAAAAATTTGAATCCACAGGCACAGTACAAAATGTTCCCGTGCCAGTGAGACAAAGAAGTGCCCGTAGTGTCGAGAATATTGCTGCCGCTGAGGCTTCAGTTGAAAAATGCCCAAATGTGTCTCTCACACGTCGTTCTCAAGCGTTGGGCATCTCTGTGACGCCCTTGTGGCAAATTTTGCGAAAAGATCTTGGCCTACATCCTTACAAAATCAAATTGACGTAAGAACTAAAGCAGCTTGACCACCAAACCACAACTTACTTGACCACAACTCGCTTGACCACAACTTAAAAATGATTCGGATATTCATCGAAAAATCATCTTCAGCGATGAGGCGCATTTCTGGCTGAATGGCTTCATCAATAAACAAAATATGCGTCATTGGTCAGACAGCAATCCACACGTACTCCATGAGGCATCCCGAAAAAATTACGGTTTGGTTCGGTTTATGGGCCGGCGGCGTCATTGGGCCGTACTTCTTCCGATCAAGACCGGCACGTTACTGTGAATGGGAATCGCTACCGTTCAATGATAACCGAATATTTTTGGCCCCAATTGGATGATATGGACTTAGAGGACATGTGGTTCCAACAGGACGGCGCCACAGGCCACAAAGCGAATGCCACAATCAATTTATTGGAAACCAAGTTTGGAGAACGTGTCATCTCACGAAATGGTCCAGTCGATTGGACTTTTGCAAGCGTGCCCGTGGTGCCCATGCAAAAGAATCGAGTTCCATACATAATGGCATCGAACGTACTTTTACAGGAATAAAGAATTTCATTGATATCCAAAACCGTTTTTGTTTTATTTATTTTTGTAGCGCTCTTATTGAAAAACCCTTTACTTACGTATTTCCAGCTACTTAAATTACTATTACATTGAATGTAATTAACTCTATTTGATACAAATATTTGTAATACTCCTGGATCTAATTTCAGCCAACTTAATACAATTTCTGAATCCGAATAATAAGCTATATCCTGTGCACAGATTTTTAAACTTTTAGTAACTTTCTTCATCAATTCGACCAATAAAACTGCAGCACAAAATTCTAATCTAAGTAATGTCAAAATTTTAACAGGTGCCACTTTCGATTTCGAAGCTACCAAACTAACTTTAATTTCTCCTTTATTATTAATTGATTTAATATAGACAACTGCCCCATATGCCTGCAACTCAATTCTAACTGGATTGGAACAAATTATATGCCTTTCAAATTTAATTTTATTTAATAAAATCCACTCATTCTTATATTTGATCCACGTGATTCCTAAATCCTTTGGTACATTCTCATCCCAATCAAGTTTTTATTTCCATAACTTATGCATAATAATTTTAGCAGTAACTATTACCGGATTCAAAAGAGAATCAAATAGTTAAGCTATATCTGATAAAATTTGTCTTTTTGAAAGTTTGACGTCTGTTTCCCATTTTGATCTTATAAATAATTCGTCAGAGGAAGGTATCCAACAAATTCCCAATGTTTTGACATCCTTTGAGTTGTCTTTATTTAAATCCAATTTTATTTTTTTTTGGAATCCTCTTTTATCCTCTTTTGGAAAATATTCTAATAAATCTTTGTGATTCGCACACCACTTCTTAAGTGGAAGTCCGTATTTCTTTAAAATAGAAAATACTTGATGTTGTACCACAATCAGATCTTCCAATGAATCTGATCCTATCATAATGTCATCCATATATAAATCAGACATTATAACTTCTGCAGCCTCTGTATATTCCTTTCTATTTAATTTTGCTGCTGTCTGTAAACTTTTAACCGTTAAATATGGTGCTGCTAATGTTCCATAAGTAACAGTTTTCAGTTTATATGTTTTAAGTGGTTCTGACGAATTCCATCTCCAATATATTAATTGATATTTGAGATGATTTTCTTGAACCCAAATTTGCCAATACATTTTCACAATATCTCCTGAAAATACATATTTGAGCTTCCTGAATCTTAACAGAATATCAAACAAATCATCTTGCAATCGTGGTCTAGTATGCAACATATCATTCAATGATACTCCTGAGGTTGTTTTGCACGATGCATCAAACACCACTCTTAATTTTGTTGATGTGCTTTCAGGACGTAAAACATAATGGTGTGGTAAATAATAACCTCCGGTTATCTCTTTCATATTCAGAACTACTTCCATATGATTTAGTTCTAAATATTTTCTCATAAAATCATGATATTGTTACTTAATATTATCATTTTTTTCAAGCTTCTTCTCTATTACAAAGAATCTTCTTTTTGCACTAGTTTCAGAGCTACCTAGCATTGCAACATCGTTTTTAAATGGAAGATTTACTTTAAATTTTCCATTCTTGCTCATTTTAACGGTTTTACTAAACATCTTTTCACATTCTAAATCTTCCTTCGATAAAATTTTATTTTCCCAATTTCCCAGAATTTTTTAATTGGTTGTTTAAATTATCATCAGTATATGAAACAACTCCACAACATAATGGATTTGACTCAATAACGGCAGATTCACTTACAATCCAACCTAAATTTGTATTTTGTAAGGGAAAATCGTTATCATATAACGAATTTTTCCTACCTTTAAAATTTCGAAAAATAATTCTGTTCCGATGAGCATATCTATTCCACTTGGAATATGAAATTTTGGATCTGCCAATTTTATATTATCTGGCATCTCTCCAACTATAAGCTTTTTGGAAGGTAAATCGGACACAATTTTCGGAATCACCAATACTTCCAAACTAGTCTCACATTTAGAGTGTTTGGATTTTAACTTAACATTCACTCTCTCATTCACTTGAGAAATATTTTTAGAAATTCCCACAATGGTTGCATTAGTCGGACAACCTTTTAATTTCAATCTGTTTTTCATTTCTTTAGTAATGAAGTATACTTGTGATCCATTATCTAGTAATGCCCGACAATTCAACCAATTGTCTTTCCCATCACAGATTTACAATACTGCTGTGGAAAGTAATACGCATTTTTCATCATTTGTAGTTTTAATATTTCTATTATTTACAACTACACTCTTTGATACTTGCTGTACATCTTTTTCTTTATGAAGTAACGCATTGTGGTTATTGTTGCATATCCTGCAATTAAAACTTTTACAAGTTTTGCTATTGTGTCCACTTCTAAGACACTTAATACACAAATTGCTCTTCAGAACCTTGTTCCACTTTTCATTTATAGATAATTTTATGAATTTCGAGCAGTGATACATGGAATAGGGCATCCCATCACACATTTCGTTTCAGTCACTATGAGAGCGTTTCGCATTAGCTTAGACATACTAAACCCACTATCTCTAGACTTTTGACAAGATTCCAATGCAAAGAACTCATGATCAATAAATTTTAAAAGAATATCCAACTTATATAAAGTAAATTGAGGCTACTGCACGCTTATAACGAACAACTCTTTAAACGAGTTCCATTTTTTATAATCCCCATCAAAAGTTGGAATGTCTATGCTTGGGAGACGGTAAAATAAATTATCACCCTCTGGATGACCGGACTTTGTATTCCGAGCCACCTTATTATTCTTGGGAATAATAAGGTTATTCTTGGGAAGTAATTTATGTTCGTCCCTAAGCTGATAAAACATATCCGTAAGCTCATCATCGTTAGAAATGTCTATGTATTCTAAAAATACTTTTTGGGCCTGCTTCTGACCATCTATCAACGATTCGATCGTCTCAAAGTTCGTTTTAAAACCTTCTATTTTTTCATCAAAATCTTTCAATATAAATTGAAATTTCCTAACCAACCCTGCATTTTTATCATGCACATTATTAGTTGTAGCCGCGGTAGCTCAGTGGTTAGTGCGTAGGACTGCGAGCCGAAAGGTCCCCGGTTCAAGACTGGACTGGGGCTAACAACATCTTTTCATAGAAACATTTTCTATACCGCGCTACCTCTCGTCAGTAAATGGCAAACCTACGAGAGTAAAACCATTGCCTATGAAAAAGCTCTCACCCGCCGTTCGGATTCGGCAATAAACTGTAGGTCCCACCACTTTGAGTACAAATATAACACGCACAGCTCAAAATGGTGAGAGAGCTCGGCCGAAGTTCTATACAGGACTGTAGCGCCAAACTATTATTATTATTATTATTACATTATTAGTTGTACTAACCGACTGTGCTGCCTGATTAATTTGAATAGTAGAAACCCTGTTTCCTACTAAACCTATTAAATTTTCACATTGGTTAAATGCTCTTCTTACCTGATCCGCATACTCTTCCTTAAAGTATGAGTTCTTGGACATCGTCGGTGTTGGTGGATTCAAGGTTTCGTTGTTGATTTCAAATTTGAGGGACAGCTCGGTCAACCTCTTCCTCCAATCGTTGAGCTGCTCCTCCGTGATATTTGTTGTTGAAGCATCCTTCTTTTACAAATCAGATACCTTCTTTCCGATATCGATCTGTACCATAATAAGGCTTGCTGGATCCATATATTTTTTTTTGTTATGTTTATTATTTATTAATTTATGAATCAAAACTACGCGAACAAAATTTTACGGATCAAAAACTACGCGAACAATATTTTACGGATCAAAATCTACGCGAACAAAATTTTACGGATCAAAATCTACGCGAACAAAATTTTACGGGGTCACCATGAATAGTATTCTAATAAACAAAATAAATAGTTCGATCGGAGGTTTGAAGTTGACTGACTCTTTATTAAAGAAAACTTATATTTATATCTAAAAATAATCTTAAAACTAAAAGACACTTAATATCTAAATACATCATAAAACATCCTTATAATTTTTCATTACCAAAACTATGTAAATACACCTAAATAAATACAGCCAATAAACACGTTGGCATTCGACAAAGGATAATTTTCTAATGCACAGATAAAATTTACACCTTATTTGGAATATTCTTATATCCCATATATCATAAATTTATAGATTATTAAAATAAACTATATATAAATAAACAATATTTTCCATCCCACGAAGTTTGTATTTAATAATTTCCTCATATAGAAGCAATAGGAAATGCATACAAAAACAATAGTTTGCTTCATATAACATATTGATGCTATAGTATATACTATTAAAACAAAATGACAAAACTATAGCAACAATATTATTCATCCTATGAAGTTTATATTTAATAATTTCCTCCTGTAGAAGAAAATAGGAAATGCATATAAAACCAATACTATAACTATTACTTAAACTTAATATTTAAAATACCCTAAATGTTATTTAATAAACACGAAAGTAAATAATGCATACAAAAGCAATACAAATACTTACTTTGCTGTGCCCGAAAAAGTTGCCGTGTCCGAAGAAGAAGCTGCTTGCAATGAAGGACAAGTCTCTGTCTTTTAATTTATTTTTATACCATACACTAAGAGTGAAAGGGTACATTAAGTTTTGTACGTCGTTTGTAACACCCAGAAGGAAGAATCCCCGGTATCGAAAAGTATATATATTCTTGATCAGCATAACCTCCTGAGTCGATTTAGCGATGTCCGTCTGTCTGTCCGTCAGTCTGTTGAAATCACGATTACCGAAAAATAAGAAGAGCTAGATCAATCAAATTATATATCTACGCTGTACCAACAAGAAAATTGGCATAATCGGACCCTTGTGACCTGCGAATCGACCACTTATGTTCAAATACCTCA
The DNA here is from genome assembly GCA_951804985.1 of Dryomyza anilis. Lineage (NCBI taxonomy): Eukaryota > Metazoa > Arthropoda > Insecta > Diptera > Dryomyzidae > Dryomyza > Dryomyza anilis. The sequence goes on along the minus strand of OX638135.1, from coordinate 73,243,341 downwards.
TAAAATTTACATCTGCGGATGAATTTTATTTTATACGAGCTTAAGTGAACTTTTTTGCGAAATATATATTGCCTTTATGCTCAAATATATGAAAAAATGTTTTCTCGGGAACTGACGTGTGGTTCTCGAAAAAAAATCGAAATTCGGTATACCTACCCATTGGTACATATGGGTATCAAATAAAAGGAAATCCTTCAGCTATTTCAAATTTATAGGTATTTTCAGGATTTGTAAACTCTATGCACCTTTTTAAGTGGTCACCGCACACAATATCACAAATGTGTAGGGTATTTATAGTCGGCTTAGACCGACTATAACTTACATAGAATTATGTAACTTAATCACACCAATTATCGTAATATTCCTACTTCAAAATTTCCCATGAGATCTAACCTTCCCAACTGTTTTTTTGTCTTTATTTCTACCTTGTTACACCGAAAAAATTAATGTAGTAAATTATACTACATTTATGTCTTCGTTTTAAAAACATGCAGTTCTACTACATTTTGATCGTTTTTTAATACATTTGTATTAATTTGTCTGCTATGGGCTCAGTTGGGCTCAGTAGGCAATTGAGAAGCTGAGCCCTCTCTCGCCGTACAAAAATAACGTTCTACAAGTCACTCATCAACAAATACTGAAGTGAAGTGAAGTCGCTCAAAGAGACTTCTCTATACTACTGTCGATTGTCATTTGTGAAATGAATTCAAAACTGTAGAGTGCAGTAGTGCATATTTGCAGAGGAAACTTCAAAACCATTTGTGCAGATGTCTAGTAGATATGACATCTTTATGGTTTTACCATGTTATGGTTTTACCATAGCATATTATTCTTATGTGTTTTAACCTTAAAGAAACACTTAAGTGCTTGCCATTCCTGTGAGTCGTCAGAACTGATGACACTTAGTGGTGCTTCTATCTTATGATCAGGTATATTTATATTTATATTTTTATTTTTATTTATATATATATATATATATATATATATATATATATATATATATATATATATATACATATATATATATATATATATTTATTTATATATTTATTTTATTATATATTTATGTGTAGATTTTTTTTGTGGTTGTGGGTAACAATCTTTAGTTGTATTTGTACTATAGAACTAAATAGTTTTCAGATTTATAATTCTTGTATCTTATTTTTGGTATTAAAAAAATTATATTAATATTCATTCATATAATTTTTCGAAATTATATGAATAAGACAATATCTTAAAATAAATATGTTATTTAATAAATTATTACACTTACTTACTTACTTACTTAAATGGCCCTTACAACCGTGGATCGGTTTTGGCCAAGCGTTGCCAGGTTGTCCTCAACTTGGTCTTTCCAACGCAGATTTGGACGCCCTCTTCTACGCTGTCCACCTTCGAGTTTTGATTCAAGCACCGTCTTGGCTGGAGTGTTTTCATCCATTCGTTCGACATGACCTAGCCAGCGAAGCCGCTGGATCTTGATGCGCTTGACTATGTCAATGTCGTCGAATAACTCATACAGCTCGTGGTTCATCCTGATTCGATACTCGTTAGCAAAGCAGATAGGGCCAAAGATTTTAAAGATTTTCTCTCGAACGCTCCCAGTACTCTCTCATCGGTGGTGGCCAGCGTCCATGTTTCTGCACCATAAAGTAGGACGGGCATGATGAGTGACTTGTAGAGCGTTACTTTTGTCCGGCGAGAGAGGGCTCTGCTTCTCAATTGCCTACTGATCCCAAAGTAGCACCTGTTGGCAAGAGTTATTCTCCGTTTGATCTCCAGGCTGACGTCGTTGTTGCTGTTTACGCTGGATCCCAGATAGACGATGTCCTTCACAATGTCGAACTTGTGGGTGTCAAAATCAGCTTTTTGTCCAAGACGCACGGACTCTTTTTTGCTTGTTGACACAAGGAACTTCGTCTTGTCCTCGTTCACCGCTAGACCCATTCGACGCGACTCTTTCTCCAATCTGGAGAATGCTGCGCTGACTGCTCGTGTGCTCCTGCCAATGATATCAATATCGTCGGCATATGCGAGCAGCATGACACTTTTGTTGAGGATAGTGCCGCTTTGACGAAGTTCGGCAGCTCGAACTATTTTCTCCATCAATAAGTTAAAAAAGTCGCACGATAGGGAGTCACCCTGTCTGAAACCTCGTTCGGTATGAAATGGCTCGGAGAGGTCTTTTCCTATTCTCACTGAGCAACGTGTGTTGCTCAGGGTCATCCTGCAAAGCCTTATAAGTTTCGCAGGTATACCGAACTCAGACATTGCGGCGTATAATCGTTCCCTTATCGGAGTGTCGAAGGCGGCTTTATAGTCGACTAATAGGTGGTAGGTGTCGATCTGTTTTTCTAGGGTCTTTTCCTGGATTAGGCGCAATGTGAAAATCTGGTCTATGGTGGACTTTCCAGGTCTGAAGCCGCACTGATAAGGTCCAATCAGTCTGTTGACGATGGGCTTCAGTCTTTCACAGAATACGCTCGATAGAACCTTGTATGCGATATTGAGTAGGCTGATCCCACGGTAGTTGGCGCAGATAGTGGGATCCCCTTTCTTAAGGATTGGGCAGAGTACACTGAGGTTCCAGTCACTTGGCATGCTTTCATCCGACCATATTCTGCTTACGAGCTCGTGCATGCTCTCTATTAGCTCTTCGCCTCCGGTCTTAAACAATTCAGCAGGCAGGCCATCAGCACCTGCGGCTTTGTTGTTTTTCAGCCGAGCAAATGGCTGTTCTGACCTCGTCATGGTCGGGTGGCGGAATCTCAACGTCGTCATCAAGTACTGGGGTTGCCGGGTTTGCTTCTCTATCGGTGGAATTGAGGTCATCATCACCGGTCAGCAGTTTAGAGAAGTGATCCCTCCATATTTTCAGTGTGCTCTGGATATCTGTCACTAGATTTCCGTTCTCATCTTTACAGGAAGAGGCTCCGGATTTTGAACCTCCGGCTAGGCGTCTTATTTTCTCGAAGAATTTTCGAGCCTCATTCCTGTCCCCATGCATCTCAATCTCCTCACACTCACGTCTTTCTGCCTCGCTTTTTTTACGCCTGAAAAGACGTCTCTCTTCCTTCCTCTTCTCTTTGTATCGCTCCTTCGCAGCTCGCGTAGCTACTGACTGCAGGGTGGATTTGTACGCAGCGTCTTTCTCTGCAGTGGCCGCGCGACACTCTTGGTCATACCACTGATTCCTCAGGGGGCGTTGGAATCCAAGCACCTCTTCGGCAGCCGTACGCATAGAGCAGGAGATATGATTCCACTGCGCGCTTATATCATCGAGAGGAGGAGTGCTTTGTCTAAGCAGGTGTGAGAGTCGAGTGGAAAAGGCTTGCGTTGTCTGTTGTGATTGCAGCTTTCCGACGTCTAGCTTTCTCTGCGTTTGGTTCCGTACGTTCTTCGCAGCGCTTAAGCGTGTGCGGACCTTGGCTGCTACAAGGTAATGATCCGAGTCCATATTGGCACCTCGGATAGTGCGTACGTCCATCACGCTTGAAGCGTGCCTTCCGTCAATCACAACGTGATCAATTTGATTTCGAGTTTTTTGATCGGGCGACAACCATGTGGTCTTGTGGATATCGAAATGTTCGAATCTAGTGCTACTAACTACCATGTTTCGTGCTGCGGCGAAGTCGATTAGCCTCGTTCCGTTATCGGAAGTGTTGGCATGGAGGCAAAATTTTCCGATTGTGGGACAATAGATGGCTTCTCTGCCCACCTTGGCGTTAAAATCGCCTAGCACGATTTTGATATCGTGGCGGGGGCAGCGCTCGTATGCGTTGTCTAGGCGCTCGTAGAAGCGCTCTTTTGTCTCGTCATCTTTCTCGTTCGTCGGAGCGTGTGCACAAATTAGGCTGATATGGAAATATTTAGCCTTGATGCGGATTGTTGCCAGCCTTTCGTCCACGGGCGTGAACCTAGAGACAAGATGGCGGAGTCTCTTGCCGACCACAAATCCAAATCCAAATTCGTGTCTCTCCGCATGGCAGCTGTAGTAGATATCACAGGACGTTTGTTTCGAACAGCCCTGTCCCGTCCATCGCATCTCCTGGATAGCGGTGATGTCAGCCTTATATTTTTCGAGGACATCTGCCAGCTGGATAGAGGCACCTTCCCTATAAAGGGTCCGGACATTCCAGGTGCATATCCGTAAATCATGGTCCTTAAAACGTTTGCGTGGGTCGTCATCGTTGTAATCGGTCGTTATCCGAGGCTTCTTTTTTGTTTTCATTGGGCGCATAGGTTTTTTCCGTGGTGGGACCCAAACCCAACGCACGAACCCTCACTCTGAGGGAGATGCTCGCCACTCACTTTAGCCGACTTCTACACCGGGTGGTGTAGAGCGCCGTTTCCAGGGACTTCCACGAGGAGGACTTCCACCGAAGTGGAGGTGTCACCATTTGACAATTTGTCAATTCTGGTGACCAGTGAGTTGACTTGAGACGACACCGATAACTACATATTATTGTAAAATTAAAGGCATATGTAGTATTTTCTCTACATATTTCTGGACGTATAAATAAAGAAAATATGTAGGTTTTTTAATACATATGTATTGAAATTTTATATAGAAAATCTGTTAAATTATGTAGTCATTTTCCATATATAAAAATAACTACATCAGATTACTGAAAATAAATACATATGTTTTTGAACGTAAATCAAATACATATGAATTTTTTTAAATGACATTTTTAGTTATTTTTAATACAGTATTTTTTTGGTGTATATTTTGCGAATTAGCTTTAATCTATTTTAGATATTACATTCACTTTGTCTTTGCTTTGTTTCTTTCTTTTTTTCTTGTTTAGTTTATTTTCACTTCACTGTACAGACATTCCCGCACGAACAACAAGTGACGAATTTGCCAATCGCCGAGTGCACGAAGTTCTTTTTAGTCACGGTTGCATTTTTCGTATTTAATTACCTACTAGTACAAATTTTAGGAATTTAATACTTTTCGACTACTAATCATATCGGTTACTTTTGTGAAGTAGTTAAAAGGTCATTAATATATTTTTTAATTGAATAAAGAATATATTGTATTACCAACTATTGTCAAAATTATCCTGGAGCTTAAATTAAATTTCGGCTTTTTTGACGGTTTTCTTATGAAAATAAATGTCAAAAAGCTTTACATTAAAATAAACTCAAGTTTAAAAATGACGATAGTTACACGCCATTATTTTTATATTTTGAACATTTTTTTTACCATGTTTTTAATTGGACACAGAAACAGTTTGCATTTCACTGACTACGTTTCATTGACAATATGAGATATATATGGGTGAAAATTTATCAACCGTATCCGCTTCAAAAATTTGTTGCTTCCGATTTGAATGATATTTGGTGAACATGTAATATAAGTGCAACTTATTAAAACCTGCTAAGGAGGATGGACTAGTATGACTGGTTGTCGAGATATTGGTGTTCAAATATGGCAATTTTGATCGCGTAGGCTCGTATTGAATTATTTATAACTCCTATCAGAGTAGCTCAATTGTAAACGTCTATAACTGCTTTTGAAAGTATTTTTCATCGGCTTTAAAATAAAAATAATTTATTTAGAGTAAATAATTGTTTTAACAAAAATAATTGCATTTTAAAAACGTGTTTGCAGTTTTTGAAAAATAGCCAGTTTTTATTTTTGTTTTTGTATTTTTAAATGAAAGCTTGTCATTTTTCCAAAAAAATGATTTATAAATGAAAATGGGGTTGCGCGTATTGCATGTACTACAAAAGTTTTAAGTCGCGAAAATGATGTTTTTCATACAAACTTTGCTTGCGTAGCATGCGAGACTGCGAGAGCAACAAACCGTTCAAAATTTTCTCACATGCTACAACCAGCTACGCAAGCTATGTTTGTATGAAGAACATCAGTTTTTAGAACTTTCAACTTCTGTAGAACATTCAATACTCGCAACATTTTCGTTTATACATCGTTTTTTGGAAAAAAGACAAGCTTTCATTTAAAAATACAAAAATAAAAACTGCACTAACGTTTTTAAAATGCAATAATTTTGGTTAAGCATAATTGTTGTTCCAAAATAAACATTTTTATTGTAAAGCCCATTAAAAATACGTTTTAAAGCAGTCATAGATGTTTTCAATTGAGCTACTCTGATAGAAGTTATAAATAATTAAATACAAACCTACGCGGTCAATATTGCTATATTTGAACCCCAATATCGCGACAACCAGTCATACTAGTTCATCATAATTAACAGGTTTTAATGAGGTAATCTTGTATTACATGTTCCCCAAATTTCATTCAAACCGGAACCAAATGATGTTTGTTTATTATTTAAATTTAGATACAATTTAAATTTATTATTTAAATACAATACTTTATTTTACTTTTTTGTTTAATTTTTAAAGCAACATCGAAAAAGTACTTTTTTCTTATTTTAATAATTTTATCACATTACTATAATAATTTCATTAATGTGCCTCAAACTATTAATAATCAATAGTATTGCACTATAAAATAAACTATTAAAACAATAGTAAAATTATTATTTCATCAATAACATGTCCTATTGAAATAATGTTGACCACCTTTTTGGCTAAACAATAGTACAAAATACTATAAAAACTATTGAACTAATAGGAAAACTATTGTTTCATGTCCTATAGAATCAATAGTCGTACTATTGGTTTTTTGTTTTCTGAGTGTACAGATCTACCTCTATTCCATAATTACCTTGAAAACTATTGCAAAGTTTAATTGAATTGAAAAGTTTATTGGAGGTGGAGCTCGACTGTAATATTCAATATTTCCGCCGCACGCTTTTATTTTTGTATTTGGAAACTTCTTAATAAAATTTAAAACGAAATTTTGAGTATAAACGATTTTGAGTATAAACCTAAATAACATAATTTGAATAAAATTTAATTAAATTTATTTCGTATATTAATATGTATTTATTATAAATGTTCATACCTACTATAAATATAAAAAAAAATATTTTTAGTTTAGTACATATTTTTTTAAAAAGTTTTTTTTTATTTTTACTTTTTTAGTCAGTCTATTGTCAGTGGAACAATTTTATACAAAACATGGATTTTGTTAAAACTGTTCCAATAATCATAGAATAACATGTTTCACCGTCCTCGATTGATTATGTGACCATTGCAACAGTTTCATCAAAAAAGTTGTAATGATGGACCTAACAATTATTATTCAGTCAATGTTAAGTTGAAAATAATTTATTTATTATCTCACGCCGCACAGTGGGGCAGGGAGTACCAAAAGTTGGCGAAAACCTCAAATAATGTCACTTTTTGAAAAATAAGTAAAAGGATTTACTAATAATGTATGAAAATTTAATAATCAACATTTATATGTAGATTCTTAAAAGTTGGCATGGTACCTCCCATACAACTGAAATGATTAAATGTATATATGTTGGGAATTACGGGTGATGAAACTTCATAGTAGAATATTTTTCGTATATTGGAAATTAATTGAGTTTTTCGTTGATATAATTCAATTGTTAAAATTTCATCTTCATACAACCAAAAATTGTTGAAATTGTTAATATTAGTATAAATGGTCGATTACTAAAATGTGAATAACTCCGAAAAGGCAGAAAAAGACAACATTTTCATAATTGTTTTCAAAAATTTAATATGTGTGCTTAGTAAAAATATAATCAGTTTTGCCGGAGCGTGCCCGGAACGTTTTTGTTTTCATCTTTGTAACTGAAAAATAATTAACAAAAAAAATAAATAAAAAAAAAATTAATTTACTCCAGCGTTTTTTTTTATATAAATATGAAGAATTTCTGAAACAATAATATTATAAAAACTTCATAAATATCATATGCAGATGACTCCATTACATGAAAAAAAATTAGTTTTCATGGTTTTTAAAATAAAAGTTTCGAAAAATTGATCACAAATTTGACAATATTTTTCTTGCAATAGTTGCGATAAATTTTCTGTGTTTGAGAGAGTCTAGGGAAAAATGGGATACATATTAAATGTATTGACTAATACAGTATTGTAGGAAATTTAATTTACTATGCAATTTGTGTCTGGGGTTAATTTGACTTTGGTGGTTTTCGCCAACATTATTTGTAATTTTCTCAATTTTAGTTTTAAGGTAGCATATATATAATGTTGGTAACCAGATCTCTAGAGTCTAGACTCTGTTATGTTTGGTCAAAGAGTCACTGTACAAAGCTATATATATATATACATATATATATATATATATATATATATATATATATATATATATATATATATATATATATATATATATATATATATATATATATTTATTTATATATTTATTTTATTATATATTTATGTGTAGATTTTTTTTTGTGGTTGTGGGTAACAATCTTTAGTTGTATTTGTACTATACAACTAAATAGTTTTCAGATTTATAATTCTTGTATCTTATTTTTGGTATTAAAAAAATTATATTAATATTCATTCATATAATTTTTCGAAATTATATGAATAAGACAATATCTTAAAATAAATATGTTATTTAATAAATTATTACAACAAAGTAAAATAACTACATATTATTGTAAAATTAAAGGCATATGTAGTATTTTCTCTACATATTTCTGGACGTATAAATAAAGAAAATATGTAGGTTTTTTAATACATATGTATTGACATTTTATATAGAAAATCTGTTAAATTATGTAGTAATTTTCCATATATAAAAATAACTACATCAGATTACTGAAAATAAATACATATGTTTTTGAACGTAAATCAAATACATATGAATTTTTTTAAATGACATTTTTAGTTATTTTTAATACAGTATTTTTTTGGTGTATATTTTGCGAATTAGCTTTAATCTATTTTAGATATTACATTCACTTTGTCTTTGCTTTGTTTCTTTCTTTTTTTCTTGTTTAGTTTATTTTCACTTCACTGTACAGACATTCTCGCACGAACAACAAGTGACGAATTTGCCAATCGCCGAGTGCACGAAGTTCTTTTTAGTCACGGTTGCATTTTTCGTATTTAATTACCTACTAGTACAAATTTTAGGAATTTAATACTTTTCGACTACTAATCATATCGGTTACTTTTGTGAAGTAGTTAAAGAATATATTGTATTACCAACTATTGTCAAAATTATCCTGGAGCTTAAATTAAATTTCGGCTTTTTTGACGGTTTTCTTATGAAAATAAATGTCAAAAAGCTTTACATTAAAATAAACTCAAGTTTAAAAATGACGATAGTTACACGCCATTATTTTTATATTTTGAACATTTTTTTTACCATGTTTTTAATTGGACACAGAAACAGTTTGCATTTCACTGACTACGTTTCATTGACAATATGAGATATATATGGGTGAACATTTTCAACCGTATCCGCTTCAAAAATGTGTTGCTTCCGATTTGAATGAAATTTGGTGAACATGTAATATAAGTGCAACTTATTAAAACCTGCTAAGGAGGATGGACTAGTATGACTGGTTGTCGAGATATTGGTGTTCAAATATGGCAATTTTGATCGCGTAGGCTCGTATTGAATTATTTATAACTCCTATCAGAGTAGCTCAATTGTAAACGTCTATAACTGCTTTTGAAAGTATTTTTCATCGGCTTTAAAATAAAAATAATTTATTTAGAGTAAATAATTGTTTTAACAAAAATAATTGCATTTTAAAAACGTGTTGCAGTTTTTGAAAAATAGCCAGTTTTTATTTTTGTTTTTGTATTTTTAAATGAAAGCTTGTCTTTTTTCCAAAAAAATGATTTATAAATGAAAATGGGGTTGCGCGTATTGCATGTACTACAAAAGTTTTAAGTCGCGAAAATGATGTTTTTCATACAAACTTTGCTTGCGTAGCATGCGAGACTGCGAGAGCAACAAACCGTTCAAAATTTTCTCACATGCTACAACCAGCTACGCAAGCTATGTTTGTATGAAGAACATCAGTTTTTAGAACTTTCAACTTCTGTAGAACATTCAATACACGCAACATTTTCGTTTATACATCGTTTTTTGGAAAAAAGACAAGCTTTCATTTAAAAATACAAAAATAAAAACTGCACTAACGTTTTTAAAATGCAATAATTTTGGTTAAGCATAATTGTTATTCCAAAATAAACATTTTTATTGTAAAGCCCATTAAAAATACTTTTTAAAGCAGTCATAGATGTTTTCAATTGAGCTACTCTGATAGAAGTTATAAATAATTAAATACAAACCTACGCGGTCAATATTGCTATATTTGAACCCTAATATCGCGACAACCAGTCATACTAGTTCATCCTAATTAACAGGTTTTAATGAGGTAATCTTGTATTACATGTTCCCCAAATTTCATTCAAACCGGAACCAAATTCCGCCGCACGCTTTTATTTTTGTATTTGGAAACTTCTTAATAAAATTTAAACGAAATTTTGAGTATAAACGATTTTGAGTATAAACCTAAATAACATAATTTGAATAAAATTTAATTAAATTTACTTCGTATATTAATATGTATATATTATAAATGTTCATACCTACTATAAATATAAAAAAAAATATTTTTAGTTTAGTACATATTTTTTTAAAAAGTTTTTTTTTATTTTTACTTTTTTAGTCAGTCTATTGTCAGTGGAACAATTTTATACAAAACATGGATTTTGTTAAAACTGTTCCAATAATCATAGAATAACATGTTTCACCGTCCTCGATTGATTATGTGACCATTGCAACAGTTTCATCAAAAAAGTTCTAATGATGGACCTAACAATTATTATTCAGTCAATGTTAAATTGAAAATAATTTATTTATTATCTCACGCCGCACAGTGGGGCAGGGAGTACCAAAAGTTGGCGAAAACCTCAAATAATGTCACTTTTTGAAAAATAAGTAAAAGGATTTACTAATAATGTATGAAAATTTAATAATCAACATTTGTATGTAGATTCTTAAAAGTTGGCATGGTACCTCCCATACAACTGAAATGATTAAATGTATATATGTTGGGAATTACGGGTGATGAAACTTCATAGTAGAATATTTTTCGTATATTGGAAATTAATTGAGTTTTTCGTTGATATAATTCAATTGTTAAAATTTCATCTTCATACAACCAAAAATTGTTGAAATTGTTAATATTAGTATAAATGGTCGATTACTAAAATGTGAATAACTCCGAAAAGGCAGAAAAAGACAACATTTTCATAATTGTTTTCAAAAATTTAATATGTGTGCTTAGTAAAAATATAATCAGTTTTGCCGGAGCGTGCCCGGAACGTTTTTGTTTTCATCTTTGTAACTGAAAAATAATTAACAAAAAAAAAAAATAAAAAAAAAATTAATTTACTCCAGCGTTTTTTTTTATATAAATATGAAGAATTTCTGAAACAATAATATTATAAAAACTTTATAAATATCATATGCAGATGACTCCATTACATGAAAACAAATTAGTTTTCATGGTTTTTAAAATAAAAGTTTCGAAAAATTGATCACAAATTTGACAATATTTTTCTTGCAATAGTTGCGATAAATTTTCTGTGTTTGAGAGAGTCTAGGGAAAAATTGGATACATATTAAATATATTGACTAATACAGTATTGTAGGAAATTTAATTTACTATGCAATTTGTGTCTGGGGTTAATTTGACTTTGGTGGTTTTCGCCAACATTATTTGTAATTTTCTCAATTTTAGTTTTAAGGTAGCATATATTTAATGTTGGTAACCATGTTGGTATATATATATATATATATATATATATATATATATATATATATATATATGTATATATATATATATATATATATATATATATATATATATATATATATATATATATATATATATTTATTTATTTATATATTTATTTTATTATATATTTCTGTGTAGATTTTTTTTTGTGGTTGTGGGTAACAATATTTAGTTGTATTTGTACTATACAACTAAATAGTTTTCAGATTTATAATTCTTGTATCTTATTATTGGTATTAAAAATATTATATAAATATTCATTCATATAATTTTTCGAAATTATATGAATAAGACAATATCTTAAAATAAATATGTTATTTAATAAATTATTACAACAAAGTAAAATATTTACATATTATTGTAAAATTAAAGGCATATGTAGTATTTTCTCTACATATTTCTGGACGTATAAATAAAGAAAATATGTAGGTATTTTAATACATATGTATTGAAATTTTATATAGAAAATCTGTTAAATTATGTAGTAATTTTCCATATATAAAAATAACTACATCAGATTACTGAAAATAAATACATATGTTTTTGAACGTAAATCAAATACATATGAATTTTTTTAAATGACATTTTTAGTTATTTTTAATACAGTATTTTTTTGGTGTATATTTTGCGAATTAGCTTTAATCTATTTTAGATATTACATTCACTTTGTCTTTGCTTTGTTTCTTTCTTTTTTTCTTGTTTAGTTTATTTTCACTTCACTGTACAGACATTCCCGCACGAACAACAAGTGACGAATTTGCCAATCGCCGAGTGCACGAAGTTCTTTTTAGTCACGGTTGCATTTTTCGTATTTAATTACCTACTAGTACAAATTTTAGGAATTTAATACTTTTCGACTACTAATCATATCGGTTACTTTTGTGAAGTAGTTAAAGAATATATTGTATTACCAACTATTGTCAAAATTATCCTGGAGCTTAAATTAAATTTCGGCTTTTTTGACGGTTTTCTTATGAAAATAAATGTCAAAAAGCTTTACATTAAAATAAACTCATGTTTAAAAATGACGATAGTTACACGCCATTATTTTTATATTTTGAACATTTTTTTTACCATGTTTTTAATTGGACACAGAAACAGTTTGCATTTCACTGACTACGTTTCATTGACAATATGAGATATATATGGGTGAACATTTTCAACCGTATCCGCTTCAAAAATGTGTTGCTTCCGATTTGAATGAAATTTGGTGAACATGTAATATAAGTGCAACTTATTAAAACCTGCTAAGGAAGATGGACTAGTATGACTGGTTGTCGAGATATTGGTGTTCAAATATGGCAATTTTGATCGCGTAGGCTCGTATTGAATTATTTATAACTCCTATCAGAGTAGCTCCATTGTAAACGTCTATAACTGCTTTTGAAAGTATTTTTCATCGGCTTTAAAATAAAAATAATTTATTTAGAGTAAATAATTGTTTTAACAAAAATAATTGCATTTTAAAAACGTGTTTGCAGTTTTTGAAAAATAGCCAGTTTTTATTTTTGTTTTTGTATTTTTAAATGAAAGCTTGTCTTTTTTCCAAAAAAATGATTTATAAATGAAAATGGGGTTGCGCGTATTGCATGTACTACAAAAGTTTTAAGTCGCGAAAATGATGTTTTTCATACAAACTTTGCTTGCGTAGCATGCGAGACTGCGAGAGCAACAAACCGTTCAAAATTTTCTCACATGCTACAACCAGCTACGCAAGCTATGTTTGTATGAAGAACATCAGTTTTTAGAACTTTCAACTTCTGTAGAACATTCAATACTCGCAACATTTTCGTTTATACATCGTTTTTTGGAAAAAAGACAAGCTTTCATTTAAAAATACTAAAATAAAAACTGCACAAACGTTTTTAAAATGCAATAATTTTGGTTAAGCAAAATAGTTGTTCCAAAATAAACATTTTTATTGTAAAGCCCATTAAAAATACTTTTTAAAGCAGTCATAGATGTTTTCAATTGAGCTACTCTGAAAGAAGTTATAAATAATTAAATACAAACCTACGCGGTCAATATTGCTATATTTGAACCCCAATATCGCGACAACCAGTCATACTAGTTCATCCTAATTAACAGGTTTTAATGAGGTAATCTTGTATTACATGTTCCCCATATTTCATTTAAACCGGAACCAAATGATGTTTGTTTATTATTTAAATTTAGATACAATTTAAATTTATTATTTAGATACAATACTTTATTTTACTTTTTTGTTTAATTTTTAAAGCAACATCGAAAAAGTACTTTTTTCTTATTTTAATAATTTTATCACATTACTATAATAATTTCACTAATGTGCCTCAAACTATTAATAATCAATAGTATTGCACTATAAAATAAACTATTAAAACAATAGTAAAATTATTATTTCATCAATAACATGTCCTATTGAATTAATGTTGACCACCTTTTTGGCTAAACAATAGTACAAAATACTATAAAAACTATTGAACTAATAGGAAAACTATTGTTTCATGTCCTATAGAATCAATAGTCGTACTATTGGTTTTTTGTTTTCTGAGTGTTCAGATCTACCTCTATTCCATAATTACCTTGAAAACTATTGCAAAGTTTAATTGAATTGAAAAGTTTATTGGAGGTGGAGCTCGACTGTAATATTCAATATTTCCGCCGCACGCTTTTATTTTTGTATTTGGAAACTTCTTAATAAAATTTAAAACGAAATTTTGAGTATAAACGATTTTGAGTATAAACCTAAATAACATAATTTGAATAAAATTTAATTAAATTTATTTCGTATATTAATATGTATTTATTATAAATGTTCATACCTACTATAAATATAAAAAAAAATATTTTTAGTTTAGTACATATTTTTTTAAAAAGTTTTTTTTTATTTTTACTTTTTTAGTCAGTCTATTGTCAGTGGAACAATTTTATACAAAACATGGATTTTGTTAAAACTGTTCCAATAATAATAGAATAACATGTTTCACCGTCCTCGATTGATTATGTGACCATTGCAACAGTTTCATCAAAAAAGTTCTAATGCCATCATACAACAATTATTATTCAGTCAATGTTAAGTTGAAAATAATTTATTTATTATCTCACGCCGCACAGTGGGGCAGGGAGTACCAAAAGTTGGCAAAAACCTCAAATAATGTCACTTTTTGAAAAATAAGTAAAAGGATTTACTAATAATGTATGAAAATTTAATAATCAACATTTATATGTAGATTCTTAAAAGTTGGCATGGTACCTCCCATAAAACTGAAATGATTAAATATATATTTGTTGGGAATTACGGGTGATGAAACTTCATAGTAGAATATTTTTCATATATTGGAAATTAATTGAGTTTTTCGTTGATATAATTCAATTGTTAAAATTTCATCTTCATACAACCAAAAATTGTTGAAATTGTTAATATTAGTATAAATGGTCGATTACTAAAATGTGAATAACTCCGAAAAGGCAGAAAAAGACAACATTTTCATAATTGTTTTCAAAAATATAATATTTGTGCTAAGAACGTTTTTGTTTTCATCTTTGTAACTGAAAAATAATTAACAAAAAAAATAAATAAAAAAAAAATTAATTTACTCCAGCGTTTTTTTTTATATAAATATGAAGAATTTCTGAAACAATAATATTATAAAAACTTCATAAAAATCATATGCAGATGACTCCATTACATGAAAAAAAATTAGTTTTCATGGTTTTTAAAATAAAAGTTTCGAAAAATTGATCACAAATTTGACAATATTTTTCTGTGTTTGAGAGAGTCTAGGGAAAAATACATGTTTTAAATTTAAATTTTCTAGGTGAAGAACGCACTTCAGAAAAACTATTAATAGTAAATACGCCCCGTGGCGTACAAAATTCGAAGTTCTGAGTTTGACATATTTTTATCATGTCTATCATATTCTTAATTTCAATATTCTAGATTAAGAAGGCACTTCATGAGGTTCATTCATAGTAAATGCGCCCCCTAGCGGAAAAAATTCGAAGTTCCGAGGTTAAGAATGGACCTCACACGGTTCAAAAATAGTCTTAACGCCCCTATCAACAAAAATTCGAATCTAAAAATTTATTTTTATCTATGCCATATATATGTGCCACATTCAACTAGATCGGTTATAAGGAAGTGTGTTAAATTTGATATTTTTGTGCCCTACAAGTGAAGTTAAATAAAAGCTTGTAATAATAAAAAGTAAGTAGTTAAAATATTAAATAAATAATAATAATAAAATAAAAAAATAATATAGTAAAATAAAAAAATAATATAATAAAATAATAAAATAATATAAGTAAATAAAAAATAATACATTTTTTTATTTTTAAAGAGTTCATAAATACCATGAATTGTTTCATAAATATTATGAATTCGTTCATAATTACGTTAGTTGGACTGCGAACCGAAAGGTCCCAGGTTCAAGCCTGGACCTTATATTATATTATATTACATTACATTACATTATATTATATTATATTATATTATATTATATTATATTATATTATATTATATTATATTATATTATATTATATTATATTATATTATATTATATTATATTATATTATATTATATTATATTATATTATATTATATTATATTATATTATATTATATTATATTATATTATATTATATTATATTATATTATATTATATTATATTATATTATATTATATTATATTATATTATATTATATTATATTATATTATATTATATTATATTATATTATATTATATTATATTATATTATATTATATTATATTATATTATATTATATTATATTATATTATATTATATTATATTATATTATATTATATTATATTATATTATATTATATTATATTATATTATATTATATTATATTATATTATATTATATTATATTATATTATATTATATTATATTATATTATATTATATTATATTATATTATATTATATTATATTATATTATATTATATTATATTATATTATATTATATTATATTATATTATATTATATTATATTATATTATATTATATTATATTATATTATATTATATTATATTATATTATATTATATTATATTATATTATATTATATTATATTATATTATATTATATTATATTATATTATATTATATTATATTATATTATATTATATTATATTATATTATATTATATTATATTATATTATATTATATTATATTATATTATATTATATTATATTATATTATATTATATTATATTATATTATATTATATTATATTATATTATATTATATTATATTATATTATATTATATTATATTATATTATATTATATTATATTATATTATATTATATTATATTATATTATATTATATTATATTATATTATATTATATTATATTATATTATATTATATTATATTATATTATATTATATTATATTATATTATATTATATTATATTATATTATATTATATTATATTATATTATATTATATTATATTATATTATATTATATTATATTATATTATATTATATTATATTATATTATATTATATTATATTATATTATATTATATTATATTATATTATATTATATTATATTATATTATATTATATTATATTATATTATATTATATTATATTATATTATATTATATTATATTATATTATATTATATTATATTATATTATATTATATTATATTATATTATATTATATTATATTATATTATATTATATTATATTATATTATATTATATTATATTATATTATATTATATTATATTATATTATATTATATTATATTATATTATATTATATTATATTATATTATATTATATTATATTATATTATATTATATTATATTATATTATATTATATTATATTATATTATATTATATTATATTATATTATATTATATTATATTATATTATATTATATTATATTATATTATATTATATTATATTATATTATATTATATTATATTATATTATATTATATTATATTATATTATATTATATTATATTATATTATATTATATTATATTATATTATATTATATTATATTATATTATATTATATTATATTATATTATATTATATTATATTATATTATATTATATTATATTATATTATATTATATTATATTATATTATATTATATTATATTATATTATATTATATTATATTATATTATATTATATTATATTATATTATATTATATTATATTATATTATATTATATTATATTATATTATATTATATTATATTATATTATATTATATTATATTATATTATATTATATTATATTATATTATATTATATTATATTATATTATATTATATTATATTATATTATATTATATTATATTATATTATATTATATTATATTATATTATATTATATTATATTATATTATATTATATTATATTATATTATATTATATTATATTATATTATATTATATTATATTATATTATATTATATTATATTATATTATATTATATTATATTATATTATATTATATTATATTATATTATATTATATTATATTATATTATATTATATTATATTATATTATATTATATTATATTATATTATATTATATTATATTATATTATATTATATTATATTATATTATATTATATTATATTATATTATATTATATTATATTATATTATATTATATTATATTATATTATATTATATTATATTATATTATATTATATTATATTATATTATATTATATTATATTATATTATATTATATTATATTATATTATATTATATTATATTATATTATATTATATTATATTATATTATATTATATTATATTATATTATATTATATTATATTATATTATATTATATTATATTATATTATATTATATTATATTATATTATATTATATTATATTATATTATATTATATTATATTATATTATATTATATTATATTATATTATATTATATTATATTATATTATATTATATTATATTATATTATATTATATTATATTATATTATATTATATTATATTATATTATATTATATTATATTATATTATATTATATTATATTATATTATATTATATTATATTATATTATATTATATTATATTATATTATATTATATTATATTATATTATATTATATTATATTATATTATATTATATTATATTATATTATATTATATTATATTATATTATATTATATTATATTATATTATATTATATTATATTATATTATATTATATTATATTATATTATATTATATTATATTATATTATATTATATTATATTATATTATATTATATTATATTATATTATATTATATTATATTATATTATATTATATTATATTATATTATATTATATTATATTATATTATATTATATTATATTATATTATATTATATTATATTATATTATATTATATTATATTATATTATATTATATTATATTATATTATATTATATTATATTATATTATATTATATTATATTATATTATATTATATTATATTATATTATATTATATTATATTATATTATATTATATTATATTATATTATATTATATTATATTATATTATATTATATTATATTATATTATATTATATTATATTATATTATATTATATTATATTATATTATATTATATTATATTATATTATATTATATTATATTATATTATATTATATTATATTATATTATATTATATTATATTATATTATATTATATTATATTATATTATATTATATTATATTATATTATATTATATTATATTATATTATATTATATTATATTATATTATATTATATTATATTATATTATATTATATTATATTATATTATATTATATTATATTATATTATATTATATTATATTATATTATATTATATTATATTATATTATATTATATTATATTATATTATATTATATTATATTATATTATATTATATTATATTATATTATATTATATTATATTATATTATATTATATTATATTATATTATATTATATTATATTATATTATATTATATTATATTATATTATATTATATTATATTATATTATATTATATTATATTATATTATATTATATTATATTATATTATATTATATTATATTATATTATATTATATTATATTATATTATATTATATTATATTATATTATATTATATTATATTATATTATATTATATTATATTATATTATATTATATTATATTATATTATATTATATTATATTATATTATATTATATTATATTATATTATATTATATTATATTATATTATATTATATTATATTATATTATATTATATTATATTATATTATATTATATTATATTATATTATATTATATTATATTATATTATATTATATTATATTATATTATATTATATTATATTATATTATATTATATTATATTATATTATATTATATTATATTATATTATATTATATTATATTATATTATATTATATTATATTATATTATATTATATTATATTATATTATATTATATTATATTATATTATATTATATTATATTATATTATATTATATTATATTATATTATATTATATTATATTATATTATATTATATTATATTATATTATATTATATTATATTATATTATATTATATTATATTATATTATATTATATTATATTATATTATATTATATTATATTATATTATATTATATTATATTATATTATATTATATTATATTATATTATATTATATTATATTATATATTATATTATATTATATTATATTATATTATATTATATTATATTATATTATATTATATTATATTATATTATATTATATTATATTATATTATATTATATTATATTATATTATATTATATTATATTATATTATATTATATTATATTATATTATATTATATTATATTATATTATATTATATTATATTATATTATATTATATTATATTATATTATATTATATTATATTATATTATATTATATTATATTATATTATATTATATTATATTATATTATATTATATTATATTATATTATATTATATTATATTATATTATATTATATTATATTATATTATATTATATTATATTATATTATATTATATTATATTATATTATATTATATTATATTATATTATATTATATTATATTATATTATATTATATTATATTATATTATATTATATTATATTATATTATATTATATTATATTATATTATATTATATTATATTATATTATATTATATTATATTATATTATATTATATTATATTATATTATATTATATTATATTATATTATATTATATTATATTATATTATATTATATTATATTATATTATATTATATTATATTATATTATATTATATTATATTATATTATATTATATTATATTATATTATATTATATTATATTATATTATATTATATTATATTATATTATATTATATTATATTATATTATATTATATTATATTATATTATATTATATTATATTATATTATATTATA
This sequence comes from Dryomyza anilis, assembly GCA_951804985.1. Lineage (NCBI taxonomy): Eukaryota > Metazoa > Arthropoda > Insecta > Diptera > Dryomyzidae > Dryomyza > Dryomyza anilis. The sequence goes on along the minus strand of OX638135.1, from coordinate 73,222,200 downwards.
TTATATTATATTATATTATATTATATTATATTATATTATATTATATTATATTATATTATATTATATTATATTATATTATAATATATTCATCATTGCGGTTTTATGAACGATTCATAAATTGAAGGAATTTGGTGATTGGTTGATTCGTAATGATACATTCATAACATTGATGAACAAATTCATTAATAGTATGCATTTTTTTCATTGTACAGTAGTGACAGCGTAAATGAACGTAATTTGAAGGTTTTGTAAAAAGTAGCGACAGAATTTTGACAAATTTCATGTAAAAACATCCGATCCGAGCCATTTTTCGGCTGAAAAACAACAAAACCGCAGGGGCTGATGGTCTGTCTGCTGAGTTATGTAAGACCGGAGGCGACGAGCTAATAGATAACATGCACTAGCTCGTATGCAGAATATGGTCGGATGAAAGCATGCCAACCTCAATCTTTTCTGCCCAATCCTTAACAAAGGGGATGCCACCATTTGCGCTAACTACCGTGGGATCAGCCTACTTAATATCCCATATAAGGTTCTATCGACCGTTTTATGTGTAAGACTAAAGCCATCGTCAACAGGCTGATTGGACATTATCAATGCGACTTCGGACCTGGATTTTCACATAGACCAGATTTTCACATTGCGCCAAATCCAGGAAAAGATCCTACAAAAACAGATCGACACCTACCTATTAGTCGAATATAAAGCCGCCTTCGACACTACGAAAGGGACCAATTATACGCCGCAATGCCTTAGTTCGGTATACCTGCGAAACTTATAAGTCTAAGCAGGATGATTCTGAGCAACACACGTTGCTCAGTGAGAATAGAAAAGACCTCTCCGAGCCATTTCATACCGAACGAAGTTTCAGACAGGGTGATTTCCTACGTTCGACTTTTTTGACTTATTGATGGAGAAAATAGTTCGAGCTGCCGAACTCCGTCAAAACGGCACTATCCTCAACAAAAGTGTCATGCTGCTCGCATATGCCGACGATATTGAGGAGGAGCACACGATCAGTCAGTGCAAAATTCTCCAGATTGGAGAATAAGTCGAGTCGAATGGGTCCATTTATGAATGAGGACAAGACGAAGTTCCTTGTGTCAACAAGCAAAAAAGAGTCCGTGCGTCTTGAAGAAAAAGCTGATTTTGACACCCAAAAGTTGGAAATTGTGAAGGACTTCGTCTATCTGGGATCCAACAACAACAACGACGTCAACCTGGAGATTAAACGAAGAATAACGCTTGTCAACAGGTGCTACTTTGGGCTCAGTAGGCAATTGAGAATAAAGCCCTCTCTCGTCGGACAAAAATAACGCTGTACATGTCACTCATCATGCCCGTCCTACTTTATGGTGTGGAAACATGAACGCTGGCCTCCACCGATGACATAGTACTGGGAGCGTTCGAGAGAAAGATTCTCCGTAAAATCTTTGGCCCTATCTGCTTTGCTAACGAGTATCGAATCAGGATGAGCCATGAGCTGAATGAGTTATTCGACGTCATTGACATAGTCAAGCGCTTCAAGATCCAGCGGCTTCACTGGCTAGGTTATGTCGAACAAATGGATGAAAACACTCCAACCAAGAAGGTTCTTGAATCGAGACTCGAAGGTGGACAGCGTAGAAGAGGTCGTCCAAATTTGCGTTGGAAATACCAAGTTGAGGAATACCTGGCAACGCTTGGTATTTCTAACTGGCGTCAGCGCGCGCAAAGTAGAAGAGACTGGCGCGGCTTCGTCTAATCAACCAAGACTGACCCACGATTCGTTTTTATTTCGTTTGTTGGTTAAGCTGAATATCTTTAAGATTATTTCATATTTCTTCGTCAATTCGATGTATTACAAATATTGTTTATAAACTTTTAATAAAATAACTGCAGCCGAATTTATCACATAAGGCGCTTGAAAATGGAAAAATATGCAAAAAACATGCCTTTAACTGAAAACACGCAAAAACATGCATTTATTGCAAAACATACAAAAATATGCACTCACATTTGAATTCCATATTCATGGAAATGACTTGATTCGTTAAGTTATTTTGTCTATGTTCAGAAAGAACATGCATTTGCATCAGTATCCGTTCCCTACACAGAAAACCAATTCTTCAATATAATGAATTTATTCATAAATATTACGAATTTTTTCACCAACTATCACATTCATCATATTTATACCACCGTTCCCTAAATGACAAACAGATGAAGACATTCATTATTTATATGAAAATATTCATACTATCGAACATCAAAGTGAAGAACGAAATATTCAATACAATGAATTTAAATCGTCATATTGATGAATTTGTTCATAATATTTATAAATATATTATTTTTTTACGAATTTTCCAAAAATAAAAATTTTTTTAGAAAATAATTCGAAAAAAAGAGTATTGCAAAAACTTTATTTAAAAAATATCAAAAAACAATTTATTAAAAAAAAAAAATATCGAAAAAAAAAATTGGAAAAATAACATTTTTCGATATTTATTTATAAATATAAATTTATATTAATAAAAAGTTGTAATTATAAATATATTGTTACGAAAAGAGGTAATTTGCTCCACTGTGCAAGCAATCAACAATAATAAATGAGATGCAAGACAATTCAGCGCACTGAGCAATGTGTTAGAAAGAGATGGAAGATCATTCAGCGTACTAAGCAATGTGCGAGAAAGATATGGAAGATCAGCACATTAAAACACATGAGTGCGAATGAGATGCCAATAGCATGCGTTATTCACGAAACGAGTAGAAGGTTCTCGAAACAAGTCGAAGCTTGTCGAAACGTGTCGAACTGATGCCTGCAGTATATAAGGCTGCCGCATCTGATGCACAGCACTACAGTAGTGATTGTAAACTGGTTGAAATCATCTCGTGTGATAAATGTCAAGTTAAATTGTGGACATGCAGCAGTTCTTAGAATTTGTTATTAGTAAAGTTGTTTATTAAAGTGAATTACTAAAGATTTTTGTTAAAATTTAAACCAAACATAAAAGTCTTTTTATTTTGTACACAATCCAGAGATACGAACTTTAAGATCAGGCACTGTGTCGGCGAATCGTGATCTTCCAATTGCAGACTGTTCCAGAAAGCCACAGAAACAGTTACACAGCGGTTATGGCTGTACTGCAACGTAAATATGGCAGTGATTACATGAAGCAAATCTACAGAATGGAACTAAAGGGTCGAATGCAAAGAAATGTTGAAACATTGCAGGCGTATGCAGCGGACGTCGAGAGACTTGCACATTTGGCGTATTCCGATTCAGCGTGTGATTTCTTGGAAATGTGCAAGATAAATGTGTTTGTTGATGGCATACGGGATCCTGAGACAAAACGGGCAGCAATGACTTTGCCGAAAGTGACATTTATTGAAACGGTCACTACAGCGCTTACCCAGGGGATAGCGACTACATTGTGCCGACCAGCAACAGAGACACGTGTACTAGATAAGGAGGGAGCAAATTTATGTCAAGAAATAAATAGCGTATGCCAATGCCATGGCAGATGATTAATGGAGTCTAGAGCAAATACGAAATGATCAAAAGAAGGACCCCGACATCGCAAAAATTAGGACGTTCAAGGAGAAAGCCATTATGGAAAGAGATAGCATCCAACAGTCTAATAAGCAGGGCTTACTGGGCGCAGTGGCAAATCCTGAAGCTACAAAATGGTTGTTTGCACCGTAATTGAGAAACTGAAAATGGCAGATCTGCACGAAATTTAATTGTTGTTCCCAAGTCAAAAATAAAAGCGATAATATTGAAATACCATGGTGGATCCAATGGAGGTCACTTGAGCATTAATAAAACGATTGAAGAAGTCAGGAAACATTTTTATTGGGTCGGATATCAGAAGTCAGGCGTCTATTGGATTCACCGATGTAAGCAATGGTATCCGCAAAAAATACACCCGTCAGGAGTTGCGGTAAGATGAATCAATACAACGTAGGATATATTACATCACATTTTACTAATTTATGCATGTCGAGCAAGCATTATATAAGATGTAACATACAAGAACTACCCGAGTGGAAATTTAGTTCAATATGCGATCATTGTAGGATCAGTCATGCTGATTTCAAGTCAAGCAATGATCAGGAGTTTTGATCAGTGCCTGATTCAAAACGTGACGCTATTCGAAGTTGCTATCCTGATCAGGTTGCCTGATCAAGATTCCCGATCTTACCCTTGTATAATTCGATATATATTTAAATTCTTCTTAAGCGCTTTTACCAATTTTGAGACTTTTCAAACAAAAAAATAGTTTTGTGAACAAAGGTATCTCAACATTTTTGCAATGAAAAAATATCAACGTTCTGAGATATTACAAATTTTTAAAAATGTTGAGAATTTTTATATTTCTTATATTTAAAAATAATTCGGACCTAAAAATTTTCCGAACAAAAACATTGTTAAAAAAAAATATATTTTGGAAAAAAAAAATGTCAAAAACCTTTTTTTTATAAATATATTTCTTATAAAAATATCTTTTTTTAATAAAAATTTGTAATTATAAATAAATATATTACAAAAGATTTTACTAATTTATGCATGTCGAGCAAGCATTATATAAGATATAACATACAAGAACTTCCCGAGTGTAAATTTAGTTCAAGATACGACCATTGTATGATCAGTCATACTGATTTCAAGTCAAGCAATGATCAGGAGTTTTGCTGTTGCTGCATATTGCTGATGTTTATTGTTGATCGATGTTAGGTTTCACGTTTCTGTGGCTGTGCGACGCACAGTGGAAATAATCAATGCTTGTCATGACGCGTCAGTAAAATAATAATAATAATATCTATTTATAGATCGGTTAAAATGGTTGCAATTGCACACATACGATCATACACAAATACTCAAATACCACCTACCTACGTTGTGGTGTCTTTGCTATTGTTTTTTTTTATTTTCAGTCTTGTCCTTACCATAGACTGAATTGAACATGGCGTGGAGTCTGCGCTGCTTTTCCTAAAAAAACCTCAATGAACGCAATTCATAACAATAATGAACGCGTTTATTATGTTATTTTTGCACAGAATGTGCGGTTCATATATACGAAGAATAGTTCATAAATAGAATTATTATTTTCATTTATATTATGAACTGTGCCTCAATTAACGGCGTTCATTCCATTTATGAACAAAATTTTATCTGTGGCCTATCAATTGAGTCTTTTTTGACTACATATTATCTATGTACTATATTATTTATATTGAAAAAAATTGCAATCGTCATTTTAAGTCATTCCCACAAAATACACTGTTGAACTATAGCTTTACAAATAACTCTAATATTCCAATACGTTTTTAAGATAATTGGATATAAACTTTGAAATATTTAATTTTTTTTAGACTATTTTTTTACCAAGAAAGATATTTATGGTTGTCCAGAGCATAGAACACAGTAACTATCCAAAATAACTTTTTGTTCATGAAATGGCAAACCTTATTGCAGAGAAATGTCAAAAGAACGACAAGAAATATGGCGTCGTTTTGTAGCGCTCTTATTGAAAAACCCTTTATATATATATATATATATATATATATATATATATATATATATATATATATATATATATATATATATATATATATATATATATATATATATATATATATATATATATATATATATATATATATATATATATATTTATATATATATAGCCGCGGTAGCTCAGTGGTTAGTGCGTTGGACTGCGAGCCGAAAGGTCCCCGGTTCAAGCCTGGACTGGGGCTAACAACATCTTTTCATAGAAACATTTTTCTATACCGCGCTACCTCTCGTCAGTAAATGGCAAACCTACGAGAGTAAAACCATTGCCTATGAAAAAGCTCTCACCCGCCGTTCGGATTCGGCAATAAACTGTAGGTCCCCCCACTTTGAGTACAAATATAACACGCACAGCTCAAAATGGTGAGAGAGCTCGGCCGAAGTTCTACACAGGACTGTAGCGCCAAACTATTATTATTATTATTATTATATATATATATATATATATATATATATATATATATATATTTATATATATATATATAAATATATATATATATATATATATATATATATATATATATATATCTATATATATATATATATATATATATATATATATATATATATATATATATATTTATATATATATCTATATATATAAAACTCTTGGTCCGTCTGTTAGTCTGTCGGTCGGTCGGTCGGTCTGTCGGTCTGTCTCTCTCTCTGTCTGTCTGTCTGTTTGTTCCAGCATCACGTCTAAACCGCTGAACCGATTTTACTGAAATTTGCACCAGGATACTATGGAGTCCGGAGGGTGTCATAGGCTATATATGGGCGGGATTGGACAAAGGGGCGTGGCACCTCCCATACAACCTAAACTTTCAAAACGACATAACTCGGAACATACACAAGCAAAGAAGATGAAACAAAAAACTCAAATACAAAAAAAAATACAAAAGCAAAAACACAAAAACAAAAGCAAAAATCAAAAACAAAATCAAAAGTAAAACAAAAAGCACAAAACTTAAGCTATAACTCAAAAACAACAGAAAAATAAAAAAAGATAGAAAAAAAATCAACCACACTAAAATTCACCACACTAAAATTCACCACACTAAAACTCACCACACTAAAATTCACCACACTAAAACTCACCACATTAAAATTTACCAGACTAATATTCACCACACTAAAATTCACCACACAAAAACTCACCACACTAAATTTCACCACACTAAAACTCACCACACTAAAATTCACCACACTAAAATTCAACACACTAAAACTCACCACATTAAATTTCACCACACTAAAACTCACCACACTGAAATTCACCACATTCAAATTGACCCACTTAAACTGACCACACTAAAATTCACCACACTTAAATTCAACACACTAAAACTCACCACGCTAAAACTAACCACACTAAAACTTCTACTGGCAAAAACTTTACGGGGAAGAATTCTACGGGAAAGAATTCTACTGGGAAGAATTCTACGGGGAAGCACAGTCTGAGAAAGAATTGTCTATGAGAAAAGTTGTTTTATCGGATAATTAGTATGGTTTTGGTTACTACATTTATAAAACCAATAAAAAAAACGTCCACAGCGAAGCACGGGTTCCTTATATAAATAATAATAATGTTATTTATATTAATAAAATTGCTCAATAACCCTGCATTCACATAATATTTGCACGAGTCGTGTACGGGTCCAGCTAGTATATATATATAATATAAATATATATTTAAATAGTAGTACGAAAAGTCAGTAAATACATTTTCAAAATGCCAAATATTTAAATATATATTATATAGAGTGCAGTATATATATAGGGTGCCTGCATTGTCTTGTGGCATTGAATTGAATTCCTTTTTTCCGTTTATTCTTATGCTTAATCTGGTTGGTATCCTGTTCTGTGTTGAGCTGTTTGGTTCTTTGCTTCATGCTGACTGCACGTCTTCTGTTCCTGCTGCGACTCTAACTAGTTTTTGATTCATTGTTACATTTTTTTTGTTCTGTAATAAATGCTCGATTGTCCCCGAATTTCATTATTATTTTATATGTATTTCTGCAGTATTATTCGTGAAAACTAGACATTTATAAGTGCCTTCCTTACGTTATAAAAAGAACTGCACAGTCGAAACGTTGTGTAATTTTAAGTGTAAGCAACCTATTACTCGTACAGCGTAGAGTTCGATGGTGTTATATGTTATACGATTTTGTGTAAAATGTTTCAGTGATGCGGGGAACTCCCCAATTGGCGAGGCATGATAGGTAAAAAAATGAGCACGATAGGCAGGGTCGTATTAACTAGATATACCGCTGTGGGCCCAAGGTTTTTGTCGCCCTGAGGCAGACTCCAATAGCCATTCAACATATTTTAAAATTTGTTAATGAAATATTTGATTAAAATGAAGGGAATTGCTCGCAGAGATATACAATTTCATACTGATATAATGTAGTGGTACTAGATGCAAATTCGAAATAATTCTTAGCCTCTGATGTTTTATGGGAAAACATGATGGGGAAAATTGCACTGCGTAATCTCCTGACACCAGGAGATTCAAATTCGGCAAACATTAATGGGTTAAAAATGACGTGACGAATATGAATTGTGAAAATTTCAAAAAATATGCCCTTATGGATCGCTTCGTCATAATAATAAAGTTATAAATAAATTGGTCGCAAAACGTTTGAAATCTAAATGAGAGTAAAATTTATTTTATATTTTCAACATAGAAAATGTAATGCGAAGTATGCTTTTCTTATATTGGGAAAATTAAAATTTTCACCTGTTAATCAAACAAATATATATATATATATATATATATATATATATATATATATATATATATGACATGTAATGCGAAGTATGCTTTTCTTATATTGGGAAAATTAAATTTTTCACCTGTTAATCAAACAAATATATATATATATATATATATATATATATATATATATATATATATGTATATATATATATATATATATATATATATATATATATATATGTATATATATATATATATATATATATATATATATATATAAAGGTATATATTGCGTAGCCTTATCTGTGAAATGAAAATAAAAGCCATTTTTTTTTTCTAAAAACAGTTTTTAAAGGCCACTAATCAAAATATTTCTTTTATACTTCATGGTTGACAAATATAATATGGTAATTACAGATTTTTAAATATCAGAGGTAGTTAGTTAAGATTTTCTATATTTATGTGAAAAATTTATAAGAAATGTATACGAAAAAAAATGTTTTTTTACAAAAAAAAAATATATATGTATAACAATCATTGGTGACTTCATTGATGAATGACGTGCATCACATGGTTAATGCATAATGCATGAATCAGTGGACATTTGTATGAAAATGTCATCAATGCTTTGTACGGCGAAAATACCATCGGTCTCACCTGACATAGGGGAATCATTGGTGACATTTTCAGCTTAGTACATTATATAAGCATGAAATTGTATATCTCTGCGTGCAATTCCCTTCATTTTAATCCGATATTTCATAAACAATTTTTAAAAAATATTTCGAAAAATGTCAGAAAGATAAAGTTTAAAACATTTTTTCGAAATTTTGACAGCAAAAACATTGCGAACTAATATTGGAATGGTTTTTAAGAAAGCTTAAAGAATTGTGGCCTTTTGTGCAACTTTGACTCGATTTTGTGGAAAATCTTGACGTATAGGGAAAATTCAGCAAGAATTACTAGACCGAAATTAACCAGAAATGATAGGTTTCATTCCAGATTAGGCCAACAACCGTCAATTTGTAGAACAGGGTAATCAAGGCCGAATTTACTTAACCATTTCCTAGTGTAAATCAGGAATAAACGATCTATTAAAAAAAAGATTTATTAAAAATGTCAATTGAAGTCTTAGGTGCATCTGCTAGCAAGCAATCGGCTGGGGGGGATTCGTGGCAACTTCTTTCCCGCAGTTCCCCGGTACATATAATATATATAGTCCCTAAAAAAATTAAAACAATACAAATTGAACAAGTAGCCAATATAAATTAGCTATGGACTAATATTGACCCATTTACGGAAGCTATACCAGCCAAAGAAAAAAAAAACCAGGTCACAAAAATTTAATAAAAAACGAGTTGGGAAAGTTAGGTCACATGGGTAAGTTCGGTCACATGGGGCGGATTTTTATAGTCGGTCGGGCCCAACTATGGAATACCCTACACCTTTGGTGGAGATATTAATGAGGAATATTTAATTGTATACCTTAATTTTAAATTTTTAATTATGCTGAACCTCAGAATATTATTCATATATCAGAAATTTATGTCTTATATCCCCATAAATTAAAAAAAATTATATAAAGTATAAAAAACTAAATCAAATTTTTACTATGAAAACCCGGGATATGATGAAAAAAAAAAGTGGGCGGATCACGCCCATTTTTGGACCACATATTTTTAGGTATATTCTAACAATACGTTTTAAATTTTTTAACTATATCTTGAATACTTTTCGAAATATTAGTTTCGAAAGAATTATATAAAAGTGACTTGTATGGGAGGTGGGCGTGTCCGTTGACCGATTTTGCTCATTTTCAAACTCAGTTCCTACTTTTGGCTAAAATATATTGAGACGAAATTTCATCGCATTCTGATCAGTATTTCTCAAGTTATTCTGTATTCGGACAGCAAGAAAAATACAAAAATACAAAAGTTTAGCAATTTATTTTAATTGTATGTATTACTTCAATAAACAATATAATATTTATAATATTCAAATTAAATTATAAATGCGATATTAATTTATTATCGGTTCATCAATTTGGCTTTTCACTCAGTATAAGCATTGCAGACATCATAAACAAAAATATGCAATTTAAATGAAATAAACAAAGCAAAGCCTAACTCACGTAGAATGCATGAACAAAACGCATTGAGTAGCAATGAAAGCAACTGTTTTTGAAAAAAAAACAAAAGTCTTCAAAAAGAGAGTGAGAGTGCATGCTACCAGTGTTAGACTTTACGATCAACCAAATGTTAATTAACAGAGCTTGCGACAGTGCGTGGAGAGCCAGACAGATCAATTCAACATTACAAAAATATATTCAATTTACATCAGGAACTTACCACGATTTCCTGATCCAGAAAGGCCTTCCAATGAACTAGGGGTGTGGATGTTTGCAAAAATGTATGTTGAATTTTATAATTTTTTTTATTTTCTTATTTTTGGTTATACCATTTTTTTTTCCTTTTTTTTTCACAGTGTCATTTTTTTTTTTTTTTTTTTTTTTTGTTTACTTAAAATATTTTCTATATTTTTTTTCTTTTGGATTTTGAATATTTATATACACTTATTTAATTGCCAATTCGCATAAAACTTTGATTGGGTTTTCTTTTTTCTAATGTAGTTTTCTTTGGGTTTCACATCACATTATTTCACTTGTAAGGGAAGGGGTTTCGTGGATTTTTTCTTTTTATATGTATTAATATATTTTTTTTCTTTTATATATATAGATTTTCTTTTCTTTCACCACTACCTTTTTTTTTGTAGTTTATATATTTTTTTTTTATAACTAGTAGTACTTTAAAAAGTTTTTCTTTCCATAATTTCACGATAATTTTAACTTATTTTCCGCAATAAAATTATAATAAATTTTGTTTTTTTTTTCTCAGTTCTTCTTTTTAATATATATGTGTTTTTTTTCGATTTTATTTTGATTTTTGACGATGTTAAGATCAGCGGTATTATCGTGTCCCTTGAATAAACTAAACTGATGGACTTTAGGCATGCAAAACTGATTGCTTTGGACTACGTTGTCTCAAGCCGTTAGATTTTTGTTTTATTTTTGTATAGACGCAGTAGTTTTTGTTGACAATTCTTGTTTTCTGCTTGATCTTCGAACTTCTGCTCTGAGCAGTTGAAGATTCCGAGATCTGCGTTGCCCACAGGTGAGGCAATAGGGGTACCCCAATTTCGATGATAGCTCTCTCTAAGAATATTCATATTAAAAGACTATACTATAATAATTTTATTGTTGCATTACCTTCTGGTTTTTTCGAAGCCAGTTAAATATTTTAATGATATAATTCCGTAACACAGATTAGCCTGCTTTACAATTCCATCCACCACAAAATATAAAAGCTGTCTTCTATACAGAATTTTATTAAAAAATTTCTAAATTTTTCGACTAAAACATACTTTTGCGAATTGCAAAAATTCACCAACTAAATGATTAGTAATATTTTCGTTAAACCAAGCAAAATGATTTACTCAATTAGAATAAATTAAATAGTTTCAAATATTTTTCCGAACACTTTGAATATCAGGCAATAATTTTAGTAATATTTACGAGAAGTTCTATTTTTCGACGTCTGCTGTCGATTAAAGTTGGATGGAAAAGAACTATACTTAAGATTTTTGCAAGAAGGTGTTTCCGTTTTTATTCGTGAAGATAGTGATTATAGTTCAGTGGAACTTATGTTGGTAATTCCAATTAATCTTGGATGTATGCGGTGTAATTTTTGAACGGTGTAAAATTTAAAAATTGTAATAAACTGATTTTTATTATTAGAAATATAAAAAAAAACTCAAAAATTATGGATCGAAATTTATCTTTACAAATTATAAAAAATATTTTTAAATATTTCAAACTTCGATTTCAAGTACACAGAAAAAAAGTTCATACTATTTATGAATTTGTTCATTAATTCTATGAAAAAACTACTTTTTTTATTTTCTTGTATTATGTTTTTTTTTTATTATATTACTTTTTTATTTTATTGTATTCTTTTAATTTATTTATTTTTTTAACTACTTACATTTTATTTTATATCTACTCTTGCTGTTGCTGCATATTGCTGCTGTTTGTTGTTGCGTGATGTTAAGTACCTGCGGCGCACGTTTCTTTGGAGTTGTAAACAACAAAGGAAACGATTCGGTTTATTTGTAAGAAATGACATAGGAATAATAAAAACTTTGAATTGTATCTGCTATCATCGACTATCGACGCGTCGCGATAAAATAATCACTGCGTGTCATGCGGCATGACGCACTTTGATTGGTCAGTAAAATAAAAATATATATTTATAGCATGGTCAAAATTGCAGGTCACACATACGACCATACACACATACTCAAATATCTACCTACCTACTTTGTGTTGTATTTTATTTTCTCCTTTAGCTGACTGGTTTTTTTTATTTTTCAGTATCGCCTTTATGCTCGGCTGAATTGCACGTGACGTGGAATGAACCATGATTTGTTCGATGTAATGAATCGATGCTATCCGATGTATCGAACAAAAACATCGATGTTTTCGATGCATCGAATGAAAAATAATTATGTACAATTATGGTGCCTGTTTTTGATGGCACGGGCACGCCGATAGGCGACACACACGAGCACGAGCCCGACGAGTAAATTTACAGGCATGCACGAGAAGCACGATAAAACACGGGATTTTAAAAGACACGAATAAACACGGAAAAACACGACAAAAAAGCACGGAAAACATGAAAAAGCTAGCGAAACGTGAAAAATAATACCGTTCAGATTTTTGGAACCAGAATCGTTATTAAAAATGTGTTGAGCCGGAACTGGAATCGGAACATATATATATATTTTTCTGGTTGGAATCGGTATCGCTATTATAAAAATATCGGAACCAGAACCGGAACAGATATTAAAGTCCCTGTTAATTTGTTGGTTGAAACCAGTACCTGTAAAAAAATAATTCAAAAATTAAGTTTGATACTGTTTTATTCTCTTAAATTCAAAAGTAAAACTAAAAAAACAGAGTTTTAAGAAAAGGTTAAACTACCACGAAATTTTTATTTTCTGAAGCTGAAAGTAGGGGTTTTTTAAATTGGGTAGAAATTATAAAAAATCTTTTATGGGCGCGTGCCTTATTTTGGAAGCACGGACATGCACGGGCACGTCAGCAACTACCACGCACGGAGATTTGCACGCACGAACTCAGATTTTCGGGCGTGACACAAAAAAAGCACAGCCCGCGCCCATCTCGAATTCATACCATGTTATACATATACGATACAATAAGACAGAAACGTCAATTTGTTGTTGCAGCCCTTGTAAATGTGAAATACCACAAGTGTTGTATTTAAGAGTAGCCATTAAGCATCGAGAAATATTTACGATAATTTTAAAAAATCCTAATTTTATAAGAATCAACTGCATTTAGTTGGAGAAATATTTTAACAAGCAGAAATGTGGTGCTCACAGTTAAATTGCAGTACTGTCGTATTCGTACAATGTCGTGTAGTAGGGGTTTTTTTAAATTGGGTAGAAATTATAAAAAATCTTTTATGGGCGCGTGCCTTATTTTGGAAGCACGGACATGCACGGGCACGTCAGCAACTACCACGCACGGAGATTTGCACGCACGAACTCAGATTTTCGGGCGTGACACAAAAAAAGCACAGCCCGCGCCCATCTCTAATTCATACCATGTTGTACATATACGATACAATAAGACAGAAACGTCAATTTGTTGTTGCAGCCCTTGTAAATGTGAAATACCACAAGTGTTGTATTTAAGAGTAGCCATTAAGCATGTTTTTTGGTGTCGTATAATCGAGAAATATTTATGATAATTTTAAAAAATCCTAATTTTATAAGAATCAACTGCATTTAGTTGGAGAAATATTTTAACAAGCAGAAATGTGGTGCTCACAGTTAAATTGCAGTACTGTCGTATTCGTACAATGTCGTACCAATACCATGAAACTGTGAATACGCTAATAAATAAATTTTTTGTTGTCCTGATAAACCTTTGAAAGTCAAGATTTATTTTTTCATTTGTCCCGATATTGAACTGTTGTCATATGGCAACCCTAGTTGAAATGTTTGTGACTATTACTTAAACCGAAAGGCATTCGAATGAATTCATACATGTCTTCTTCTGCCATTGGTATTTGATGGTATGCTCTTACTAAATCTATTTTAGAGAAAATATTTTTTTAGATCGATATTTAAGTCATGTATATGAGGTCAAGGATATCGATCTTAAACAGTAATATTGTTAAGTTTTCTGTAGTCTCCACAAGGTCTCTAATCGTTTGGATCTTTCCGATTTTTACTAAATATATTAATTTTGATTTGGCAACTTTAAATTTTGATGTATCGTTTAGTAAACGTGTTTCTATTCTATGAACAGTTTCGTGTTTAACTGTTTTATTATAATCAGGTTCTTTTGTAATATTTAGAAATTCTTTTAGTAAATTAGTAAATTTGTTTTCTACAACAAACATTTTATGTGCAGATATTTCACAAGATTAAAAATAACCACTTGCTTATAAATTAGTTTTAATTTATCTTTTCCTAGCATCAACTAAAATTTCAAAGTGTTCTAAGAAATTTGCTCCAATAACACGGTGCGACACCAAATATATACAAGAATTATAATCTATATTTTTGGATAGGTATGGAAAATCAATGAATATCCTCATTTATAGAATGTCTATATCACTTCGAGTTTTTTTTTCATTTGCACTTCTGTGGAAATTCGCATTTTCCTATCTTGAGTTACTTATGTAATTAAAATTCAGAATCTACGTAAGTTGTTTTAAATGTGTATAACTCTTTGAAAACCAACATATTTAGCTTACCAAAACTTTTTAATTTATAAAATATTAAAAAAAAACAGAGTTATATGTCATTATACGACAAAACAATTCATATTTAAATACATTTTTTAATTTTGAAAAATCGTTAAAAAATCATCTTGCTAGATAATCTTCACATTTTTACAGTTCACATTTTTACAGTTGCGTCAATGCCTTTATGGGAGACGGACGTGTCGTGTCGTCCTGTTGTCTTTAAACGTTTTCCGTCCGTCGTTTTATATGTTTAAAAATGTGCCGCCAAATATAACAACATCAACCAACAAACAAATATAACATTTAACAATAACATTAAAATCCAGTCGACGTGGACAACAAAAAACAATATTAAAAGAAATAACAAAATAAATTACACAAAATAAATAATTAAAAATACGTAGAAACAAATATAACAACAACCAATAGACCATAACCGGTTTTCGCTGCATGTGGACTTGCTGCACTCTGCACTCGCCGTTTTTTTTCATTGCAATTGCCAGCACAAAGGGCCTTTCTATGCTCTCTGCTGCAATTGCACAGGTTTGTTGATTGTGTTCCGTCCCTCCCCCATCCTACTCCCCGCTAACTGCGTGCATAGTTGAGACTGCAAGAGTGCGTAACGAAGACAGTGGCCAAGGCATAACACTGACCACTGTTTAGCTTACGCTCTCATCTGTTCGTCTCAACTGTGCCCGCTACTAGTATGTTTGTGTGTTTTAAATTTACCCAGTAGCGAAAATGTCGCAAAACTTTCGTTTGGTTTTTTGCAATGTTCGTGGACTGAGGTCGATTTTTTTCTCTGTGTATGCACATGTGTCTGTCTATAGGCCACATATAATGGCATTAGGTGAAACCCAGGTTAGTGAGGGTGCAGATCCACTGGATTTTCAGATACCAGGGTACCACCTACTGCCATTGTTCTCTGCCCATAGGGGTCTCGCCCTTTTTATTCGAAGTGACGTTGCGTACCAGCAGCAACATAGTGTTTCGGATAATGAATTTAATTCTATGTGGATTAAATTCAAAATCTTGCAACACATCATGCACTTGTGTTTTATTTATAGGAGTCCGAATCTAGATAGGGTTTTTACCTGTAACAAGTTAGATGCACTATCAGATTCGATCTCAAATATTTTGGAACAGTTTCCAGGCAGTGAAATTGTTGTTGCTGGTGACTTTAATGTGCACAACGCCACTTGGTTGAGCCACTCGGGTCTATCAACACAGGAGGGTTGTTATGTTGTGCTGTTTGCCGAGTGCAATCAACTCACGCAACTGGTGAAGGAGCCGACGTACCTCCCACTCGTCGGCGGGCAGAGCCAAAAAGTCCTAGACCTTTTTCTGACTTCGCATCATGAAAAATATGATGTAAAAGTCCTTGAACCTCTTGGTAATTCCGACCACTGTATTGTTTCCGCTGCATTTTCGTATTCTAGTTTACTCG
The DNA here is from genome assembly GCA_951804985.1 of Dryomyza anilis. Classification (NCBI taxonomy): domain Eukaryota; kingdom Metazoa; phylum Arthropoda; class Insecta; order Diptera; family Dryomyzidae; genus Dryomyza; species Dryomyza anilis. The sequence continues at coordinate 73,205,632 of OX638135.1, read as the reverse complement.
TCTCTTCGATTAAAGCCCCGAAGAGACCTGTAAGGCTTTACGAAAAAGCAAATTGGGTTGCGTTAAATGATTTTTTTCGCAACTTTAATTGGAAATTGTGTTTCGCAGATAGAGACATAGATGCCGCGGCCTTAATGGTACAAAATATTATTTTATTGGGTATGCGGTCCTTCATACCTTCTAAAAAGATTAGCATTAAACCCAAGGACCACTCTTGGTTTAATGAGACTTGCAGGATTGCAGTCAGGTCAAAAGAGGAAGCCTTTCAGAATTGGCGTTCTAATAAGAATGCTGATACTGAAAGACTTCGCATTCAGGCTAGAAATCGCTGTAATGCCGTGATCGCGAGTGAAAAGTTTCTACACGAACAAAACGCGCGCAAAAAGGTCCTTCTCTACCATAGAGGTAGTAAAAATATCTGGTCATTTGTTAAAAGGGTGAAGAATCAGACGACATCGTCTACTCCAACCCTTGTTATGAATGGCCAGACCTTCACTGACCCGGTTGATAAAGCTAATCTCTTGGCAGAATTATTTTCAAATAATTCAACGCTCCCAGATGGCAATCAACCACTGCCCGTCGTTGAATTTGTTTCTTCTGCAATGCCGGAGATACATTTTCGAACTCGGGCAGTTAAAAAGGTTTTAGCAAATCTCAATATTAACAAAGCCTCCGGGCCAGATGGCATATCTGCCCATGTGTTGAAGAAGTGTGCGTCAACGCTGGCTTGTCCATTGCGTAACCTTTTCAACATCTCCTACACAACAGGAGTTTTTCCATCTTGTTGGAAGGTTGCCAATGTCCAGCCAGTTCCGAAAAAGGGTGAGGCTACGAACCCTGCTAATTACCGACCCATTGCAATATGCTCAGCACTCTCCAAAGTAATGGAGAGCGTAATTAACTTCCACCTTGTGAACTATCTTGAGCACAACGAATTGCTCAGTGACCGCCAATATGGTTTCCGTAGGGCCAGATCCACAGGGGACTTGATGGCGGTCCTCTCCGAAAAGTGGAATAAATGTATTCACCGGTTCCGTCCTATCCCCGTCCCTATTTCTGGTATTTATCAATGACCTTCTGTCATTGACCCAGAACCCAATTCATTCCTTTGCAGATGACAGTAACATTTGTCATTCATACTCGTTCAACAAGCGCCCAAACTCTTTGGAGATTGAGAGTAAAAGACGCACAATGAATGATACACTCAATAATGACCTTAAAACAATCTCCGAGTGGGGTCTTGCAAATAGAGTTGATTTTAATGCTAGCAAGACCAAATGTTGCCTGTTATCTCACAAAAGAATGGATTCACCCCTCCCTCCCCTCAATATGGATTCTGTCGATATTGCGCAGTCAGCTGCTCTTGACGTTCTGGGCATATCAATTCAATGTGACCTCCGTTGGAATGATCACATATTTGATGTGTCGAAAGAAGCGGCCAAGTGCCTCGGTTTTTTGAAACGGTGTAAGACATACTTCACTCCCGCTGACTTGCTCATTGTCTACACCACTTATATTCGGCCTAAGATGGAATACAATTCGCACATATGGGCAGGGGCTTCAAAATCTTTCTTGGAGTTCCTGGATCGAATCCAACAACGTGCAATATATTTAATAGGGGATGAAAATATTTCATCCTCTATTGGTTCTCTTGAGCACCGAAGGACCGTAGGGTGTGTAAGCCTGTTTTATAGGTATTACAATGGAAAGTGTTCGAGGGAAATATATGGCCTGATTCCACCAGGTCGTGTATTCTCTCGTTCTACTCGGGCATCGAACCAAGCCCACCCCTTCATAGTTCACTCGGTTCTCAACAGAACCACGCATTACAGAGATAATTCGTTCTTCAGTCGCACGATACGTTTGTGGAACAATCTCCCTGCTTCTGTTTTTCCCGACATTTTTAATATTGGGAAATTTAAAGCAAACATCCACCGACACTACTCCATCTTTCCTCCTCCCTTTAACCTATAATCCTTTCTGACGATCAACACTGTGCATTGCACGAATAGGGGGCATTCCCTGAGCGTTGGTTAATTTGTAAAAAAAAAAAAAAAAATTAAGAGTAAATACAAAGCAAAATTTAACAAAAAACAACAAAGATATGATCGATTAAATTATTGGCCTTTAAATAATAAAATGTTTTAACCAAGTCATTCCCACACTATATGTATTTACCAAATCAAGAATTTATAACTTAAATTTTTCAAAGTATATTTTATTTGCTTTAAAATGACACTTGGACGGGGTTTAGAGAATATCTCGATCAATAGATATTTGAATATAAACAACCTTCAAAAGTGTTTTTGTCTATTTTTTGTAACTTTGGATACTGTATCTCAGGTTAAAGTTGTCCGAATAAATAAAAAAATAATTTACCAAAACATTTCAATTAACCCTTGCATAACAAAATTCAAACAAAATCCAAGAGCTTAAAATCTGATAGTTGACTTGATTTGGTAAATATAGTGTGGTAATGACTCTGTTAAAACATTTTATTATTTAAAGGACAATAATTTAATATAATAATCGAGTCTTTAGCTAATACAGCTAGCTTGCATTTTCACAGCATAATGCTGGAAAATATTTACCCACTAAATTAGTTGGGCTCGTGAACAAACACATGCATTTTTTACATTATAGTTTTAATTTACATTTGAGTTGATTGAGTTGATAAAATACGTTTTTCCTTAGTGGAAAAATTATAAAAATTAACTATTATGTAGCGCCATGAATACTCATTAAAACCCGTCTCTATTCACCGTGTCCTGATCACTAAATTAATAAAAACGAGTTGGGAAAGTTAGGTCACATGGATAAGTTTGATCACATGGGACGGACTTTTATAGTCGATCGGGTCCGACTATGCAATACCCTACACCTTTGGTGTGGATATTTATGTGAGATATTTAATTGTATACCTTAATTTTAAAGTTATTAATTATTCTGAACCCCATAACCCACAGAATACTATTCGCATATCAAACATGAACAATTTATATAATTTAAAAAATTGATATATAGTATAAAATAACTAATAAAAAAATTAAAAACATATAAAATTGGGCGGACCACGCCTATATATAAAATTTTGTATTCATACATTTGATTTAATAATTTACGGCTAAAATGTTCACTATGACAACCCGGTAAATAATGCAAAAAAAATGTGGGCGGATCACGCCCATTTTTTGACCACATTTTTTTAGGTGAATTCTAACAATACGTTTTAAATTTTATAACTATATCTTGAATACTTTTCGAGGTATTAGTTCCTCAAGTGTTATATAAAAGTGAGTCGTGTGGGAGGTGGGCGTGTCTGTTGACCGATTTGGCGAACTGAGTTCCTACTTTTGGCTAAAACATATTGTGACCAAATTTAATCGCATTCTGACCATTATATCTCAAGTTTCCTCGTATACGGACAGCAAGACAAACAGTCGGACAGACCGACAGACGAACATAGCTAAACGGACTCGGGTAGTGATGCTGTGCAAGAATATATACTTTTCCATACCGGCCATGCCTCCTAATGGGCGTGACAATATCTGCATAAACTTAATATACCCTGTACCTCATAGGGTATAAAAATAGGGTATAAAAATGCCGGGACATAAAGTGTCGAAAATATAGTTTTTTTTATTTTTATAATATCTATTTTTTATGTAAAAATATAACTATATGTTAATAATTTTTTTTTTAATATAATAAAATGGACACGGTGAATAGAGACGGGTTTAATGAGGATTCATGGCGTACATAATAGTTCATTTTTATCATTTTTTTCCACTAAGGAAAAACGTATTTTATTAGCAAAATTTAAAATTTTAGGAAAAATTTTGAATTTAACTAGTAAAGAAAAGTTGCATTTATTTAATATTGTAATTTTAGCTGATTAAAATTTTTGTCTATTATGTAATAACGTTTTTTACTCATAACATTTATTATTTTTGAAAAATTTTGAACTTCTTTTGCATATATCTCGCTAACAAATTTTGATACGCATAAAATACATTTTTTGTTTGTGACGCAAGGTTTTCTGCGTCTAATGTCGAAAAGATAATTTCATTCTTATCTTTTGTTTGAATTTTAAAAATGAGCTATATTCAAAAACTAGAGCAAATTTGAAAAAAATGGTGCCATTTTCGGAATCAACGCTGCAAATGTATCCAATATTTACTGTAACTTTTACTACACCATGTCAAAATTTTAATTTTGTAGGGCAGTGTTATTGTTAAAATATTTTTTTTTAGTTGGCTGGATATTTTAACGTGTGTCGACCAAATGAATGTCGGCCAAACGAGTGTCGACCAATCGTGTGTCGACCAAATGAGTGTCGACCAAACGTGTGTCGACCAAACGTGTGTCGACCAAACGTGTGTCGACCAAACGTGTGTCGACCAAACGTATGTCGACCAAATGAATGTCGGCCAAACGAGTGTCGACCAATCGTGTGTCGACCAAATGAGTGTCGACCAAACGTGTGTCGACCAAACGTGTGTCGACCAAACGTATGTCGACCAAACGTGTGTCGACCAAACGTGTGTCGACAAACGTGTGTCGGCCAAACGTATGTCGACCAAACGTGTGTCGATCAAACGTGTGTAGACCAAACGTATTGTAGACCAAATGTTGCTATCGACCAAACGTACTGTCGACCAAACGTACATTCGACTAAATGAGTTGTCGACCAAACGTACTGTAGACCAAACGTACTGTCGACTAAATGAGCTGTCGACCAAACGTATGTCGACCACACGTGTGTCGACCAAACGTAAGACCCTGGATTGATGTATATAAGTGATATCGGCAATCTGTCTGCGCTCGTCAAGAGTCTTTAAATTTAGTAGTTTCAGACGATCTACGTATGGAGGAAGATGTTAGTTATCTTTCCAATTTAAACCCTTGAAGCGAAACGTACGAAGTTTTTTTGTATCCTTTCAATTCGGTCACTATGTACCTGGTAGAAAGGAGACCATACTTGACTTGCATATTCCAATTGTGAACAAACTAGAGTGCAATATAGAGCCAAGGTTGTAAGGGACTATTAAATTCTTTAGCCCATCGCACAGTGTGCCCAAACGCTCTTAAATCGGGTGAAATTCAGTATTTTCGGAACCACTAAACCGATTTTAAAAATTTAAATAGTGTTGTACAGAGAGAACTTAAGTTCAAAAGATATCCGATTTTTAAAATTATTTTGTTTATGAAAGGATTACATTGATATCTAAATAAAATGTGCTTACATGAGAAAATATCTTGATTGGTTTTGAAGATATAGACTGCAAAATGATTTTTTTTTTTAATTTTTGAAGACTTTACTTTACATATTTATACAAATATTGTACAGTTTATCCTGAAATCAAAATATTTGTATGGGACTTTCATAAACTTAAAATCGTTTTTAAATATCTCATGTGGTTTAGTAAATATAAAATTGTAAATTCGATTTTTTTTTATTTTCAATTTTTTAATTTTTTTGGAAAATTGGATTTTTACGCAAATCTCCGTAAGTATTTTTTTTCTTCAGTAACATGTACTTTTGTTATATTTTTTTGATAGATAACATTACTGAGAATCTTTTAAATGATAAAACTTATCCAAAATATATTTAACCAATCTGGCAACACTGGTCAAAGTTACAGTTTTTAAAATTTATTTTCGAATTTTACCTCGTGCAGTAAGCAGTTTTAAGTAAGCAGTTTTAGGGACGAGTTATTTCTACGTATTTGACCCTTACTTATTTTTTGCCCGGCGAAGTATATGTGAAGTGCAGCATTTTTTCCAAAAATACACATTTTTTAATTGGACTTAGAATTAAACCGTTATATCTCACTTTATAAAATAAAAAAAATATATAAAAAAGTTTTAATCAGGCATAAGTACATAAAACTATTGTATATTTGGTAAAAGACTCATGATGATAAGGTTAATACTTATTTAGATATATTCAATCAACTTTTAAGTTTTTTTTCTTATTTTTTTTTGTATTTTTCTTCTTTTTCAAAAAAAAAGTGTTCAGAAACTATATACAGATTGTCTCTATATTCGCCACATATATTCCTTGAAATCTCTTATTTTCAATGATGCCAAACACATATACATTTACATTACATATGGGTGCAAAATGTCATATTAATTAACATCATATTTCATCGAAATTTCGTATTTTTATACCCTACACTAAGAGTGAAAGGGTATATTCAATTTGCTACGCCGTTTGTAACACCCAGAAGGAAGCATCTCCAGTATGGAAAAGTATATATATTCTTGATGTCCGTCTGTCCGTCCGTCTGTCCGTCTGTCCGTCATTCTGTCTGTCTGTCTGTTGAAATCACTACTACTTAAACAATTGAGGAGTTAGATAAATGAAACTCATAATTTAGATAAATTATATACCTACGCTGTATGTGGCGAGATCGGTCCATTGTGACCTGTGCTCTGACAATTTATATTCAAATAACTCATATAAAATTTACATCTGCAGTTCAATGTTACTGTATACGTTTTAGGTAAACTTGTTTGGTCAAATATATATTGACTTCATGCTCAAATACATGGAAATAATGTTTTCCCGCGAAACGACTTGTGGTTCCAAAAAAAAAATCGAAATTCGGTACACCTACGCATTTGTAAATATGGGTTTCAAATGAAAGGAAATTATTCAGCGATTGAAAGTTTGTAGTTATTTTCAGGATTTGTATACCCTGGTGACCTATATACCACTTTAAATGGTAACCACACATAAGTGTAGGGTATTTATAGTCGGCTAAGACCGACTATAATTTTGATAATCCTAACTATCATAATAACACCAAATTTAAAATTTCCCATGTGATCTAACCTTCCCAACTGGTTTTGTTTTTGTTCAGTTTGAAAAAGCATTTTTTTCGTTTTTTTTCGTTTCGTTCACTACCCCTGTTTTAATGTATTTATAAAATTACTCTGAAGAACAAAAGCTAGATCGCATTTTTAGAAATTCCGCAAGTGACTATCAGTTCTATATTAAGAGAAGAGATTTCAACACTTTAGAGGAACTGATCGATTTAGCAAATGCTTTCGAAGACATTCGACCCAACTCACGCAGAACAGAAACACGAAGACATTATGCTCCCAGGTTTATACCACCACAGTGCACAATGGACTGAGAATTAAAAAATGTATCCATAATTCATGATATTTGGTACTTTAATGTTTTCGAGGTCTCTGAAAACGAATCTGATATCAAAAATTTTAAATTCAAAATGGCGGATTCAATATGGCGGATGAAAATTTTAAATATTACAGGATTTCAAAGAAAATTAGTACACTAAGGAAAAAGTGACGTAATAAAATTAAATAAAATTTATTTAAAATTGATTTAAATATTTTTGTAATAAAAAACGTAATACTCCATACAAAAAATATTACGCGCGTATTTAATTTTTAATTAAATAAAAAGTATTTAATTTTATTAAAAATTTCGAAAAAAGAAAAATAAAATAATAATTTTATCTCATATAAAGAAGATTAGGAACATTCTTTATATGAAATAAATATTATTGTGTTTAAATTAAAATGTTATAACTTCAATAAAAAGTAATAAAAAGTATTTACTTTAAATTTGATTACATACGTAATAAATTTAAATAAAAAGTATTTACATCAAATTATATTACGTACGTAATAAATTTAAATAAAAAGCATTTACATCCACTTTAAATAAAAAGTATTTAATTAAAATGCAAAAGACTACGGGTGAAAAACGTGTCGAAAAGTATTTATATTTATTGCTTTTTTATTTAATTTAATTACTTTTTTCCCTCAGTGTACGCATACGTTTTCGGGGTCTCTGATTACGAATCTGACATTAGAAATATTCCATTCAATATGGCGGATCCAATATGGCAGATGAAATTCCTTTATATGACTGTATTTCAATGAAAATTAGTACACATATGATTTCGAGGTCTCTGATCACGAATAATAAATGTAAAAAAATATAAACATCGCTCCAATATGGAAGATTAACTTTCTTTATTTGTTGTATACCCTACACTAAGAGTGAAAGGGTATATTCAGTTTGGTACGCCGTTTGTAACACCCAAAAGGAAGCATCTCCGGTATGGAAAAGTATATATATTCTTGATCAGCATGACCTCCTGAGTCGATTTAGCGATGTATGTCCGTCTGTCTGTTGAAATCCCTACTACTTTTAAAATTGAAGAGCTAGGTAAATGAAACTTATAACTTAGATTACTAATATACCTACGCAGTATGTGCGAAAAATCGAGATCGGTCTATTGTGACCTATGATCCGACCAGTTATGTTCAAATACCTCATACAAAATGTACATATAAAGATCAATTTTTATGTATACGTGCTTAGGTAAACTTTTTTGGTCAAATATATATTGATATCATGCTCAAATACATGATAATAATGTTTTCCGGCGAAAAGACTTGTGGTTCACAAAAAAAAAAAATCAAAATTCGGTACACTTACCCATTTGTAAATATGGGTATCAAATGAATGGTGACCTATATACCACTTTAAATGGTAACCACACATCTGTGTAGGGTATTTATAGTCGGCTTAGACCGACTATTATTTTGATAATCCTAACTATCATAATAACACCAAATTTAAAATTTCCCATGTGTCAAACCTTCCCAACTGGTTAATTTTTGATTATTGTTACTACATATGTTACGTGGATTTAGCTATATTCCAAAAATTACGTCATTATCTGCAATAAGCAGGATAAACAATATGATTTTACCATTTTTCTAAAACTTTGAACTAAATTATTTCGTTTTTTGTTAGTTAGCGCCTTATTAAATTTTTGCAATAAACCCTTTAATTGTTTTAATTTTAAATAAATTTGAAAAGAAATCATAAAAATATGGAAATATATTATGGGAAAGTAAAACAGTCATGATTCGGAAATATATAACAGAAGAAATAATGATATGATAATAACTTGACGTTCATAGAAACTGTATCAATGAAATTATCAGTTAAACACACTTTACCAGTTACCAGATAAATCAATACCAGTTAAATCAATAAATATTTTTTTAAACGTATAAATAAGTCATTATTCGATGACTACTAGTTCATATTGTGCTTGTGAAGCTGAACAATTTTTTAAAAAGGCATATCTTTGCAAATTTTCAAAATGTGCAAAATGTGCACACAGAAAAAAAAAGTTCATACTGTTTATGAATTGGTTCATCAATTTTATGAATTTTTCATTATTACTCAACCAATGAAGAAATTCATCCAATTTATGAATCGTTCATAAAACCGTAATGAAAAAGTTCATAATATTGCTGAACGCTTTCATAATATTTATGAAAAAATGGTATTTATGAACTTTAAACTATTTAAAAATAAAAGAAAACTATTTTTATACCCTACACTAAGAGTGAATGGGTATATTCAGTTTGGTACGCCGTTTGTAACACCCAAAAGGAAGCATCTCCGGTATGGAAAAGTATATATATTCCTGATCAGCATGATCTCCTCGATTGATTGAGTCGATTTAGCGATGTCCGTCGGTCCGTCTGTCTGTCTGTTGAAATCCCTACTACTTAAACACTTGAAGAGTTAGATAAATGAAACTTATAATTTAGATTACTTATATACCTTCGCTGTATGTGCGAAAAAATTGGCAGGTCTATTGTGACCTGTGAACTGACCATTTATATTCAAATACATCATATAAAATTTACATCTATAGATCAATTTTACTGTATACGTGCTTAGGTAAAATTTTTTGGTCAAATATATATTGACTTCATGCTCAAATACATGAAAATAATGTTTTCCCTCGAAATGACTTGTGGTTCCCAAAAAAAAAATCGAAATTCGGTACACCTACCCATTTGTAAATATGGGTATCAAATGAATGGAAATTCTTCAGCGATTGAAAGTTTGTGGTTATTTTCCTGATGACCTATATACCACTTTGAATGGTAACCACACATATGTATAGGGTATTTATAGTCGGCTTAGACCGACTATAATTTAGATAATCCTAACTATCATAATAACACCTACTATAAAATGTCCCTACTTTAAAATTTTCCATGTGATCTAACCTTCCCAACTGGTTTAGTTTATTTTTATTTTGCACACCTGCAGAAAAGTTTTCAAAGCCCTACGTAGAAATTTAGGTATGCAATATGAAAGATAAATTTGTTCTAAACATCTTTTAACCTTACTTATTTTGTGCCCGTCGAAGTATATGTGCAGGACAGCATTATTTCAGAAAAAATAAATTCTTTAAAAGGACACGTCATAAAACCGTTATATCTACCTGTAAAATTTATATATAATACCAAATTATTTTTTATAAGTTCGAAGTATATAAAGTTAGTATTTAATCGGCAAAAGTTTCATGACGATAGGGTTAACTGTTATTTAGATATGTTCAATCAAATTTAATGTTAGTTTTGCATAATTACGAAATAAAAAATTGTCTACACTAGAATCCAGTTTAGTATTTTGTATTGGAAATTAAGCAAAACTAACTTTGAATTTGATTGAACATATCTACAAAATGGTTAATCCTATCGTCATGAAACTTTTGCCGATTAAATACTAACTTTATATACTTATAATTTGGTAATATATACATTTTTATGGACTTTGAAAACTTTTCTGCACGGGGAAAAATTCAAAAATAAATTTTAAAAACTTGACCAGTGTTGCCAGATTGGTTAAATACATTTTGGATAAGTTTTATCATTTAAAAGATTCTCAGTAATGTTATCTATCAAAAAAATATAAAAAGTACATGTTACTGAAGAAAAAAAATATTTACGGAGATTTGCGTAAAAATCCAATTTTCCAAAAAAATGAAAAAATTGAAAAAAAAAATGTCGAATTTACAATTTTATATTTACTAAACCACATGAGATATTTGAAAACGGTTTTCAGTTTATGATTTATTTTTAAATTGTTTATGAAAGTCCCATACAAATATTTTGATTTCAGGATAAACTGAACAATCTATGTATAAATATGTAAAGTAAGTCATCAAAAATTAAAAAAATAATCATGTTCCAGTCTATATCTTTAAAACTAATCAAGACATTTTCTCATGTAAGCACATTTTATTTAGATATCAATGTAAGCTTTTCTTAAACAAAATAATTTTAAAAATCGGATAACTTTTGGATTTTTAACAATTTTTGAAAAATTATTCATGAAAAACATCTCAACTATACTGATTTTTATCTCCATAACCATCAAAGATACAAACTCCAATTTTAAAACTTAAGTTCTCTTAAGATTTCTCTAAAGAACACTTTTTAATTTTTTTAAAACGGTTGAGTGGTTCCGAAAATATTAAATTTCACCCGATTTAAGAGCGTTTGGGCAGAAGGTCATTTATTGATTTATATATTTTCATATCATCAGCAAAAATTAATAAATGTGAGTACTTAATGTTGTCACATCACAGCTATTCAAGAACCATGGGTGTATAACAAACGCATCTGTGGTTTTAGTGAACTACGTGGTGAAACCATACTATACGATGAGCAAGCCGCAAGGCCTAGAAGCTGTCTTATAGTATCGAAACACTTTGCTGTCACTAAGTTAACCCAATTCTGTGGGCAAGACCTGGTGGCAGCAAAAGTGAGCTATGAAAGCGATAGTGGATGGAAACATCTGATTGTCGCCTCAGGCTACTTCCCCTATGACTCACTACTGCCTCCTCCGCCAAAGGCAATTGTTGAGCTCATAGAGTACTGTGATCTTAAGGAGACCGGCCTTATTCTTTGCTGTGACGCTAATGCTCAACACACTGTGTGGGGCAGCAGTAAATGCAACGCGCGAGGTACCAGACTCCTTGACTTCATCATGACCTCCAATCTGAACATTCACAACACTGGTAATAAACCCACTTTTGTGACTGCTAGAAGACAGGAAGTGATTGACCTTACTTTGTCTAACTGTAGACTGAGAGAGTCAATCTTTAACTGGAAGGTTCTTAAAGAAGATTCTTTATCGGACCACAGGTATATCGAGTTTCATACTGACCGAGAGGTGCTGCCCTCTATGACGGTAAGAAACCCCAGAAAAACGAACTGGGCACGCTTTAGACTTGAACTTGAGAATTCCCTCAATATTCCTGTCAGAATTCGTACCAAAGAAAGTATTGAGACGTCCGTTCAAGTTATGAACGATGTCATAAATTCTAGTTTTGTACGAACATGTCCGGTACGAAAAACGTTATCTAGACCTCCCGTTCCTTGGTGGAACGCTTGTCTTGAAACCTTGCGCAAGGATTCCAGAAAGCTTCTAAATAGGGCCCTAAGGAGCAACTTAGACTCTGACTGGTTTCTTTATCGAGCTAAGCAGAAAGAGTATAAGAAACGAATTCGTAAATCGAAAAGTGTTTCCTATAAAGACTTCTGCAGTAGCATCGAATCCTGCAGTGAGACTAGCAGATTGGTCAAGTTTCTTAAAAGAGACCGAACTGCTCGACTGGACTCACTGCGGAGACCTGATGGCTCGTATACTGAGTCTAAGACAGAGGCACTCAGTGTCCTAGTTGAGACTCACTTTCCGGGAAATCAAATCCACATAGGGCCACTTTGTAATCCCAGCACTGGGGACTGCAATAACAACTCTAATGTGACAAAACATGACTGGCAGGTTGCCAGATTGGTTGTATACGATGAAGCTATCCAATACGCAGTGGCCTCTTTTGATGGCTTCAAGTCACCTGGACCGGATGGCATCTACCCAGTCATGCTACAGGAAGGTATAACCCAATTGCTACCATGCCTAAAGAAGATCTTTAGAGCAAGTCTCGCATGGGCATACATTCCGACATCCTGGCGTTTAGTTAAAGTAGCCTTCATTCCTAAAGTTGGAAGAGTAGACTATTCCATAGCCAAGAGCTTCAGACCCATTAGTATGATGTCCTTCATACTAAAGTGTCTAGAAAGACTAGTTGAGCTGCACATCAGAAAAACATCGCTGTCAAGGTACCCACTATCATCAAGACAACATGCCTACCAACGTGGAAAATCCTGTGAAACAGCATTGCAACATCTGGTTGGCCGGATCGAGCATGCTTTTCAGAGGAAGATGTACGTGATGGGCATATTTGTTGACATCGAGGGTGCTTTTGATAATGCGACTTTTGATGGAATGTGTGACGCAGCTAGAAGGCATGGAATAGATGAAACATTGGTCAAATGGCTAAGGTCAATGCTAATGTTTAGGACCATCACTTCGGAGGCGGAGTGCGGTCAGTATATTATGGCAGGGGTGAATAGAGGTTGTCCTCAAGGAGGCGTTCTCTCCCCCCTGCTCTGGTGTATGCTGGTTGACTCTCTAGTCAACGATCTCGATGGACCAGGTGTCTATTCCCAGGCCTATGCAGATGATGTTGCCATTCTTGCCACAGGCTTTTCCCTCAATGAGGTCTGTGTTAAAACACAAAACTCGTTGAACCGAATTGACAGCTGGTGTACTGCAAACGGACTTTCCGTCAACCCTCACAAAACAGGGATTGTTCTCTTCACTAGGAAAAGAATAATGACAGGATTATCTCTACCAGTACTTAAGGGTGTCACTATTCCTCTGTCTAACGAAGTAAAATATCTGGGCTTAACTCTAGATAGTAAACTACTTTGGACAAAACATGTTGAAAATAAAATTTCGCGAGCATTGAATGCCTTCTGGCAATGCACAGGAATTTTTGGGAAGACATGGGGACTATCGCCGAGCAAAACCTTATGGATTTACACGGCAATGATAAGACCGATGATATCATATGCATCGGTAGTCTGGTGGAACAAGCTGTCGCGAAAATGCGTGACAACTAGTCTTGCCAAGATTCAGAGAACTGTGTGTCTGGGTGTTACGGGTGCCTTTCCCACTACACCTGGTCCAGCACTGAATGCAATCTTAAACCTACCACCACTTGACATCTTCATCAGAGGCCAAGCCATGAAAGGCTGCTGGAGACTAAAACGAGGTGGTTTCTGGTTTAATGTTCCCTGGAATATCTCTGACATTGCACTTGACACTCCATTAGATACCTGTCTACTGGAGATGCCCTCTGATGCAATGATAACAGAAATATTACCAAGACGAAATTTTGAGGTCTGCCAACCTGACATTCAAGACTGGCTAACGCCTGACTGTGAGCCAGGTAGAGGGTCACACCGCATTTTCACAGACGGCTCCAGAACCGATCAGGGATCTGGTGCTGGAGTGTTTGTGGAACCGGATGACCGCAGACTTCACTTCGCCTTAGGCGACAATGCCTCGGTATTTCAAGCCGAAGTCTATGCTATACTTATGGCTATGGACTACATTGCGGATAATAGATGGCAGAACAGGGCTATATCAGTTTGCAGCGATAGTCAGGCTGCTCTTATGGCTTTGAACAACCAGGTCATCACATCCAAAATTGTACGTCAATGCAGATCACGTCTCAATTGTGTTGGTAAATACAATACACTGAAACTGATTTGGGTGCCGGGCCATAAAGAAGTTTCGGGCAATGAAACATCTGACGAACTAGCACGTGCTGGATCTGAGGATAATCCATTTGGACCAGAACCTGTTCTTGGACTACCTGCATCTACGGGGAAATTCGTCATCAGCTCTTGGGTCGCCTCCGCACACAAGAGCAGATGGCTGAATGAGACGAAATGCAGATTCTCCAAGCTCATGACACCGACGATAACCAAAAGATCGGCCTCGTTTCTACTTTCCTTAAGTAGAAAGGAGTGCAGAAAACTGACGGGACTTCTAACGGGACACAACGCATGTGAAAAACACATGAACGCAATCGGCCTGGCCGAAAGCGCCTTATGTTCTGCCTGCTACGAAGAAACTGGCACCACAGAGCACTATCTCTGTGACTGTCCAGCATTTTCTAGAATAAGAAGGCAGATCTTTGGCACAGACTTGATGAGAGAGGATCAGCTTCACTCTCTATCACACAATAGCCTTCTTAGATTCAATAATGAATCTAAGAAGTATCATTAAAAACCAGGGAACTGGGTCACAGCACAATGGATATAACCCTGTCTGAGTGCTGTGGCTCTATTTTTTATCCCACATTAAAAAAAAAAAAAAAAAAAACTTAATGTTGTATATCACATCATTAATAGCCAGTATAAATAACAGTGGACCAAGATGGCAAACAATTTCGGTATTGATTACAGTTTAGCGATTGGCATATGCCATCATTTTTACACCCCCTTTTTAAAAATTGGGATTATAAATGAGTTTTTCCAAAATATTGGGAAACTACTTTCGTTTATTGATTTATTAAATATAGAACAAAGTGGTTTACATAAAGAAGTACCTCATTTCTTTATAACTGTTGCCGGAATCATCGTCAATCGTCGAAATATATTGCAAAATCTGCTCCAGAGAAAACGATATAGAAACTAGAGATGGGCACGTGAGTGAGTTTTGTCTCACACTCACTCAGGCTCACGAAAGAATATTTCTAATCACGCACACTCACTCACGGCCTTTTTTGCTCCACTCACACTCACTCACAATCACGTGAGTAAAATTAAGATTCAATCACAATCACGCGTGATTCACGTGAATCACGCTGAATCACGTGTTTTTTTTTGCTATTGTTTGTTGGTGAGGTTGGTCGACCGAGCGTGGCACCTCCAATAAAATCAACATCTTTAAAACACAATAATGATGTTATGATGTTAGGGATTTTGATAAAATATATCTCAATTTTTAACGGAGATGGAAATGTGAAAGACCTTCGATGTGCTGTTCATATAAAAAAGTAAAAATTGCCTCGAAGAATAATTCTTCGTTAAAGAATTCGTTTAAAATCTTTGAGAATTGTCGTTATTTGTGAATGTAAGTATGTATGTATGTCTGTATGTTCCGAATAGACGTCTAAACGGCTGAACCGAATTGAATAAAATTTTGACACAATATGTAAGTTCGGTCTGGGCAGAGTATATGATATATATCGGTGGGATTGTTGGACTGGGGTGGCACCTTCCATATATCAGAAAAATTAAAAACACATTATATCAGCAATTAGGATAGCAAAATTAATGAAATTTTGGTCAAACTCTACGGGGAAGATTTCTACGGGAAAACGTCTACGGGGAATATATAAATAATAAAAATGTTCTTTATATTAATAAAATCACTACATATCCTTGCAGTTACCAAATCTTGGCACGAGTCGTGCACGGGTCCAGCTAGTTATCAATAAAAGAATAGTTCCGGGTAGAATTAACCAGGGAGAAATTGATTTTGGGAAAAACTATTTTTGAAGTAATTTTTTTGGTTACTACATTTATAACTCGAATAAAATCGAATAAAATCCAGGGTCGTTCAATACGAGTTGCGATGGATGGTGTTCTTTCGGAACAACATTTCATCAATTCTGGAGTTCCGCAGGGTTCCGTCCTATCCCCGTCCCTATTTCTGGTATTTATCAATGACCTTCTGTCATTGACCCAGAACCCAATCCATTCCTTTGCAGATGATAGCAACATTTGTCATTCATACTCGTTCAAAAAGCGCCCAACCTCTTTGGAGATTGAGAGTAAAAGACGCACTATGAATGACACACTCAATAATGACCTTAAAACAATCTCCGAGTGGGGTCTTGCAAATAGAGTTGATTTTAATGCACGCAAGACCCAATGTTGTCTGTTATCTCACAAAAGAATGGATTCAACCCTACCTCCCCTTAACATGGGTGCGGTGGATATTGCAGAGTCAGCTGCTCTTGACGTTCTGGGCATATCAATTCAATGTGATCTCCGTTGGAATGATCACATATTTGACGTGTCGAAAGAGGCGGCCAAGTGCCTCGGTTTTTTAAAACGGTGTAAGACATACTTCACTCCTGCTGACTTGCGCACTGTCTACACCACCTATATTCGGCCTAAGATGGAATACAATTCGCACATATGGGCAGGGGCTTCAAAATCTTCTTTGGAGTTCCTGGATCGAATCCAACAGCGTGCAATATATTTAATAGGGGATGAAAATATTTCATCCTCTATTGGTTCTCTTGAGCACCGAAGGACCGTAGGGTGTGTAAGCCTGTTCTATAGGTATTACAATGGTAAGTGTTCGAGGGAAATACATGGCCTGATTCCACCAGGTCGTGTGTCCTCTCGTTCTACTCGGGCATCGAACCAAGCCCACCCCTTCGTAGTTCACTCGGCTCTCAATAGAACCACGCATTACCGAGAGAATTCGTTCTTCAGTCGCACGATACGTTTGTGGAACAATCTCCCTGCGTCTGTTTTTCCCGACATTTTTGATATTGGCAAGTTCAAAACAAACATTCACCGACACTACTCCATCTTTCCACCCTCCATTTAACCTATCATCCCATCTTACGATCAACACTGTGCATTGCATGAATAGGGGGCATCCCCTGAGCGTTGGTTAATTTGTAAAAAAAAAAAAAAAAAAAAAAAAGGAAGTCAATACAGAGTTATCATGTATAGTTAAAATTGAAAATTCAACTTTTTACAAAAATGGGTATATCGAAAAAAAATGAGTTCCATGAACGGTCGTATGAAACCAAGCAAAAACTATTGACATGACCCCACAAAAATTGACTAGCCCATACTAAGTACGGCCGGTTTGCAGGGGTTAGATAAATTGTTGACTGAAACCTTGCAACTTATTCTGAGTTAACGAAGGGGTGGGTATATGACGGGTGGGTACATGACGCGTGATTCACGTGAATCACGCTCACATGCCCATCTCTAATAGAAACTAATGAAGTTTTACGAGCAGAATGCATGTAATCAAAATAATTAACATCGGTTATAAAAGAATCATTAGAGAATGATTGTTTATACAGGCATGCAAACCACATATAACATTATGGTCGGTAGTGAATCCATCATTATTTTTAAAAAAAGCTGGAAAACCATCGCTATTTTTTTAGTATTGGTGAAACCCCAGAACTTCTTTGGATCTGATAAAATTTGTATCTTCATTTTATCAATATACTCAGAAAAAAGAATTTTAGATCTATATTGGAATTACATAAACATTTTGTTGTATGTTTCTAGGTCACTTGGGTCTTCACTGCTGACATATTTATTCCATGCTCTATTCCTAGAGTTACGTAACATCTTCAAAACATTAGTGTACCAGGGATACGATGAGATATTAGAGACGCACAAAAATATGTGTCGTCGTCAGGTTATTTAATTTTAAATCTGGTAAATTAAAATCACCTAAAAGTATAATATCATCAGAGCTATTAAGCATTTCTAATACAAAATCTATGACCTTAGATAAAGTCTCATAGACTTCTACGCTACTTTTCGGGGGAATGTAAGCGGTTAAGACATATACAAAAGAACTGTGAATTACAATCTAAATACATATAAGCTTTAGTGAAGCAGCAATTGGAGTTTCTAATAATGAACTTATTAAATTGTTTCTTATTTCAATTAATATACCACCACTGACTGGAGATTTTTCGATGTCAAATCTACCTGTTCTAAAAACATTGAATGAATTATCAAATAATTCAACGTTTGTAAAAGCTCTTATTTAGCCATGTTTCAGTAAGCGCGATGATATCGTTTGTGAAATTCTGAGTCGATAAAAAGAGATCTTTGAACGCAATCCCCTTACGTTTTGGTAGTAAGGGAGATATGCTTAAGTTTTTTAGATTTTGGTGGACTGTTTTAGTTGGTCTATTGTTTCTTTTGGGTTTCAACTCGGCAACAAGGATGTTATCAGTCTAAAGATTTGAACTGATAACGGCCGCAGCATGTTCTTCAGCAATTGACAAAGTAAAAGATGCATGCGATATAAGTATCAATTGGCACGATTTTATTCATTTCTATAAAATTGGAAATATTTTCTGTTGTTGTATCAGGCATTAACCGAGATATAAAAATTGTTTTTAGTTTTGGGATTACCTTTTACGTTGAAATAATTGTTGTCTTACTGCTTGTGGTTGTTTTCGGCTTGTGGTTGCTATTAGTGATGGACTAATAGAAGGAACAGAAGAGGTAACAGAAAGTCCTTGGGAACCACATTTAGCCTTAGGAGGATTTAAATATTTATTATTATATTTTCGATTGCGTTTTTTTTTTTCAACTTTTTTAGTTGAAGGTTCATATCAGAGACTGATTCATTAATAATTTTATCTGTATTATCTTCAGTCAGTCTTTTTCGCGGTATCACTGATTTCTACCATTGAGCTAAATTCGATTAACGAGTTTAGTATTTCACTGTAGTTTATATGTAGTAATTTAAAATACTAAGTTTTTCAACAAAGTTTTTAATTTTAACAAACAAAACAGATGGAGAAAGAGGTCTACAAGTAGGACAGTACCACTGTAGACCTGAGTGCACTGAACATACAAATTTAGTGCATCCAATGGAAATATTAGCACATGTAGCGTGGTACAATTGACCACAGGACCAGAACAGAAAAACATTGAGTTCAAAATTTTCTGATTTTACAATTATCCCTCAGTGAGCAGGCAGCGAAGTTTCCAACTGATAAAAAATCCATAGTATAAAACTATCGAAAAACACAGTTAAGAATTTAGTGCAAACAAAAAAAATAGAAGACACGCAAGGGTTAATGGTATTACTTTTAAACACACTAACAACACAAGAAGAGATTAGCGTAAACAAATATTGCACAAAGAGGAATTGAAAGACACAAATAAAATAACAATAACAATTCACATGCAGCAGAATTATTTTATGCAATTAATTTAGTTACAAAAATCTATGTAATTAGATGTTTCATGAACATTAACTATTTGTTAAATAATTATTCGATCAATAATGTAAAACACGTGTACACTTATATTATTTATATTAATTTGCATATTACATTAATTAATTTGGATATTACAAAAGCAAACACTAGAAAAAAGACGACTGTCACTGACAAAGAAACGAAACCAAGTGATCATAACATTGTTGTCTCTTGTTAAATTTTCATAAATCCAAAAGTTCTGAAAACGTTATTGAATTTACTTTTAATTACTGCAAATGGCAAGATGATTTTTAAACGATTTTTCAAAATTAAAAAATGTATTCAAATTTGAATTGTTTTGTCGTATAATGACCTTTTTAATCCTATTTTAATAAATTAAAAAGTTTTGGTTAGCTAAATGTGTTTGTTTTTCAAAGAGTTATACACTTTTAAAACAATTTACGTATATGCTGAGTTTTAATTATATAAGTGACTCAAGCTAGGAAAATGCGAATTTGCACACAAAAGTGAAATTTAAAAAAATCTAGGTGATAATACAGAAATTCTGTAAATGATGATATTCATTGTTTTTCCGAAAATCTAAAGATATAGGTAGGAAATTTGGAATAACATTTTTTGGAATTTGTAGCACAGAGGGGGTTCTTAGCGTCAGCTTAAATGAATGGAAAATGAAATCGCTTCTTAAACCTAAATCAATAGAAATAGTTTATGCGAGAATTTGGTTTGTGATTTTTATTATTAAAATTACACGGTTCTATACATTTATAAGCATGAATTCCAAATTTATTATGGTACTAGCAAAAATCAGAATGTCTGGAATTTGATGATATTCTTTGGTTAATATATCTTTGGTTCACACGAGAGATAGTGTGATCTTGACTTGAGTTCATTCAAATTTTCGCAAAGAGTTGTAGTTAATTTAGCAAGATTTTGCACAGATTTTGCACAGATAGAATGATACTGGTTAAAAGAATTGATTGCTGAGATTTGAAGTTTGTTACTTATTTCATACACTCAGAAAAATAATGTATTAAAATTAATACAATTTATGCACTTGTTTCATATGCCAATATCATTTATATCTTTTGTGTGAAATATTGTGGTTTAAAACAAGTGTATAAGTTCTAACAGTGGTACTTATTATCTTTTTATTGATGTGGTAATATGAAACTAAAAAAAAATATCGTGTTATAATATCAATTATCCCTGAAAACCCAGTGTCAGGTTGAATTTTCCATGTCTTTATAAATTAACCTTTTAATCTTATTCGTCAATTTAATCTAAAAAATAATATAATATTGAAAAACATATTTAGTTAAAAAAATAACTTTCTTTTGGAATTTGAACCGACACCTCCTAGGTACAAGACCTCAGTTCTCAATGTTACGCTATCAACCTCATTTGCTACAGATCATTTATTAAAAATTTTAAATCAAATGACTAAAATTTAAGACGCATCGACAATAAATTGAAATTTTATGTAATGTGACATGCCACTTTGTGACAACTGAAATATAAAACCAGTTGGAAAGATTAGATCACATGGGTAATTTTAAATTTGGTGTTATTATGATAGTTAGGATTATTAAAATTATAGTCGGTCTTAGCCGACTATAAATACCCTACACATATGTGTGGTTACCATTCAAAGTGGTATATAGGTCACCAGGGTATACAAATCCTGAAAATAACTACAAACTTTCAATCGCTGAAGAATTTCTTTCATTTGATTCCCATATTTACATATGGATAGGTGTACCGAATTTGTTTTTTTTTTGGGAACAAAATGTCGTTTCGCGGGAAAACATTATTTCCATGTATTTAAGCATGAAGTCAATATATATTTGACCAAAAATGTTTAAGAAAAAGTTCAGTAAAACTGAACTATTAATATAAATTTTATATGAGTTATTTGAATATAAATGGTCAGATAACAGGTCACAATAGACCGATATGCCTAATTTTTTCGCACATACAGCGTAGGTATATAAGTAATCTAAATTATGAGTTTCATTTATCTAACTCTTCAATTGTTTAAGTAGTATGGATTTCAACAGACAGACAGACAGACAGACGGACATCGCTAAATCGACTCAGGAGGTCATGCTGATCAAGAATATATATACTTTTCTATACCGGAGATGCTTCCTTCTGGGTGTTACAAACGGTGTACCAAATTGAATATACCCTTTCACTCTTAGTGTAGGGTATAAAAAACATTTTTATTCAATTCTTAAAATTATATGAAAATTAAAGAAATAACAGAGCAGACAAGTTAAAAGAAAAGGAAAGGAGTGGAAAAAGAAATAAGAAAAAAGCGTTTATTTGATACATTTATTGTATAAAAAAATTTAAATAAAGTATTTTATGTTCCTACAGTCTGAATCTTATAAAGTTATGAACCTAATTAACAGATTCTATTTTTTCATGTAATTTTAACTATAGTATTTATGGCACTTTTTTTTGGTTACTACTTATATATAAAACAATAACTAAAGAATTATAAATTAAGATAATAAATAATAAAACTAATTTCACTTTGTCATCAACGAATACAGAATTTGTCGCTCTTGCTGATGCATCACAAGAAATTTTGGGGATTATGCACCCATCCAAAGATTTGAGTTTCTTCAAACAACAATTTATTAAGATAAACAAAGTTGCCATAAAAATCTCGAACAAGACAAAGTCAATCCACGAAGCAAACATATTGATGTAAAAAATATTTTTCAAGAAATCTGAAGCACTCTCGTGGTATTAAATATAAATATTGTTGTATTGATAATATATTTACAAAACCTTTGCTGAAAATTAAGATATTTAGTAGGTATAGTATGTAATCACTTATTAAATATTTTAAAATGCGATATTCAGTATTGGATACTAACTTTGCGAATATAAACTTTAAAATACTATATATATTATTATCAATAACGTTTAGAAATTCTAGTTTTAGCTAAAAAATAATTTTGAAAACATTTTTCATTCCCAAATAAAAACTCAAATAAACTGTTGCTAGTAAAAATATGTATAGTTCGGTGGCGTATAGTTCGCATGTTAAAATAATTATTTTATATCGTCGTCACTATATATTTCAAAATCGATTTTATTGCATTTTTTGCTTCGGTTATCTGTCTATTAGAATTATCTTTCTATTAGTATTTTTAAAGAAAAATATGTTAAAAATCCCATTTAGAATTGAAAATTTTAGAACAGCAAATCACAGAACACGTAGACAATTTCTATTTAATTTCGAGGCCGATTGGACATAGAAACGACAATATCCCATACAAAATATATTTTAATAATATTTGATTTTTAACTTTGACAAATATACAAAAACCTCTACATGGGTTATTCCGCGTCAAATCAACTGAAAATTTTAAAATTTTGGCAGCACCTTCTAAGAAATTATTTAAATTTTGTTGGATGGTTTTATGACTTAAAGTTAAGAAAAACGCAAAATTTTCTAACTGCAGTGGTGTTAGCTTAACTTATTGTAACTTAGGAAATTGTTAGCTTACCGAAACCATTTAAACGGCCATGTAAAGGTTATAAAAATGACCAAAAGTGGAAATATTAAAATTTTTAATATTAGGGTGTCCACAGGTAGATAATAAATATAATATTATTAAAATAGAATTATCTCAATAACTCACTTTTAAAAATTTAAAATAAATATCCCTACGATCCTAGATTAGGCACGTGACTGGTTCCTCGGAGATAGTTAACCGGTCCTAGTTCTGGCTCTTTTATATGAAACCAACCGGCAACTTTAACACGGCGTTGTCCTAGGGAGGGGTCAATTAACACCTTCTGCAGACCTTTAGACCTATCACAGGACTGGTCTTCAAAATAGTGTCCTGTGACCGGAACCTTTAGGCGCTAATTTTAATCAATGCAGTTTTGAAAAACAGTCTAAGAATTAGTTGCAGCGTCTAAATAAGTCTCGTGACTATGGCGCCACATAGTGCCTTTTCGCTCCACTAGCGACATATTTAGCACGATCCATCTCCTCATGCAGACCTTTAGACGTATCACAGAACTGGTCTTCAGAACATGTCCTTAGTCGGTACCAATGGTACCGGTCACGTGATAGGTAGTTTTACACCAATTGACACCTTTTTCCCGCAGGGATATGTTAAAGAGTGTCGTTTTGCTAACAAACTGTAAAATTTGTTCATTCGAGTTCATTCGTTCATTCGAGTGTTATCCCATTTATTTTAAAAATGTTTTTTTTTAATATGTATTATATTAAATATAAATATCTATGTGTGCGGCAAATTTGTGACCCACAAATTTGTTTCGCTACACTTCCTCTTCTCTCACGGGATCCAAACTCGGGGCACGGTACCGAGTGCGGTTAATAACGTGCGCGAATATGCTTTTTGAGTTGCGCACCAAGTTAAGTGGATCCGGAATCAGTTCCTGGAACGGTATAGTACCTTGAGGGTCTGTGGTGTGGCTAGGGTCGTGAGCCAAGCTTGTGATAGTAGTTGTAAGTTTCTGTGGCGCCCGTTGTCCTGTTAAATTCTGTTGAATTTTCTGCTTCTACTGTTGCTGGTGCTGTTTCTATGGTGCTATTGTTACTGCTTGTGTAAATGATAGTGACACTTTGTAGTTAATCGAGAAATTCTTTAATTTCATTAGGGTGTGCCTGACGGGGCCGTGTATCTCCTTCTTTCCTGAAAGTAACTATTTCAGGCGATTTAAATCCCTCTATGCGATATGACCCGTCAAATTTAGGTGCTAATTTAGCAGCGAAATTATCGATTGCTTTGGATAGATGGTGTTGCTTGACAATCACCAGCTGTCCCACTGTTGGCTTCCATTGGCGTCTTCGCATATTTTTGTGACGCGCCTGATTTTTTGCTGCTATCTCTATATTGAGGCATACTATTTCGAAGGCTTCTCTTAAATGGTTGGCCCTCTGCCTGATGTCTTCGTTTTCTATACAAATGTTTTTTCATTTGTTCCCGGTACACACAGAAAAATCCTCTTTTGGCATGAGGTTAAGTGAACCAACGTTTCAGTGTTGCAACCGAAATACATTTGTTGTAACCTTATGTCATTAATTGTTTACTCTAACTGAAATGTTAGTCCGCGCAACTGCATGTTTGGTTGTCGTAACTTCATGATTGCATTTGTTACGGCGACTGAGTACGTTATTGTATCAACAAAATAAATGAGAAACGCCAACCTCATGTCTATCAGCAGTTCGGTTACCAGTTCTTGCCAAAAATTATGGATACATGCAAAAATAAACGTCAAAAATTTTCACCAGTAGCAAAAAATAGGAAATAGGTTTCCCGCTAAATCTGGTGGGTTTTAAAAAATAAAACGCGCAAAAAAATTGTACGGTGGACAGTGGGTTTTTTTTGGTGGGTTTTTAGTTTCGACACAGAGTGTTATTATAATTTCGCGGGTTTTTTTATTAAATTTAATTGAAATTATACTTTTTATATTGCTGTTCCTTGAACAGCAACACAGAGGTGATTGTAGGTTGTTGGACCGAAGTTGCTAACGGTTCGATTGTATAAAGAAGGATTTGGGCCTTATTCATTTCAGGATTTAGTGCATTTCGTTATGTTTTCTATTCATTTAAATCTGTATCTTAGTATTTAAATAAAATAAGAACAGTATTTTCTACAATATGCATATCGTCGAGGTGGTAAGACTCGCCAATACAAATTTAACTTATTTTTAAATATATTTTTGTTAATACTATAAAAATTAAAACCATGTTCTTTTATGTATGCCAATGTCGGTCTAATAGATTAGAAACCGCGGATACAAAAGTATTTTTGTAAACCTATTATTCAAATTTTTAAAATGTAGTTGGTGACTTCTACAATGACGATATGTTCGAATTAAATTAATAATAACCGAGAAACAGAAAAAAAATTGAATCGATGCGACAATCAATCGCATTTCCTTCTCGGATTAAATTTAAGAATTATTCGAGATTGCAGACTAAAGTCAGTTTTGTCTGAATAATTTTACTGTACTTAATTTTTAATTGTTAAACTAAGTTCCTAGTTAAATGTAAATCCAAATAAAATTCTATGAAAAACCATCTGTCTTTTATTTAATTAATTTTCTTCAATTACTTAAAAGAAATATTAATATATAAAAAAATACATATTTTATACACTCAATAAAAATATTTTTAAATACATAAAATCGTTATTTTCCAGAAAAAGGGGTCATTTTGACCAAATTTGTGCAGAAAGGTTAAGAAATACATATTCATGGCCAGATCATGTTTGTCAAGTAAAATAAAAACATTATAATATTAATATGATATTCTTACGTTATTTTCCAGCAAACCAAACGATAATTTTACGATATCGAAACGATATTATTGTCGTTTTCGATAATCTATAATGCTACGATAGGGTTTTCAATAAAAACGAACCTGTCTAAAACGATATCGTAGTATTTGTTGTTATAGATATCGAGATGATATCATAAATGGATTTATTTACGATAAACTTATTTTATTTGTTCAGAAATTTTTATATTTTGACAAAAATTATAAAGAACACGCAATTAAATTTTCAAATACTTTAAGTTTCTTAAATTCTTAAATTTATCATTATTTTATCGAATTTGAAAATTATCGTCAAATGGTTTGTAGGCTTGTTATTGTGAACAAATCCTGTTTAAAAATTTTAAAAATGTATAAATACGGTGGGTTTTGCCTAATTTGGTGGGTTTTGCTTTTGAAAAGTTGGCAACACTGGCACAATCTCATTCTTGCTGACTAGGAGGTTGGTACAACCTTGATTAACCCTTTACTGGTGGCTTTTCGCATCGGTATTACTTCTGTCAACTTGCTAAATTTATCGATGAACACCAGTAGTGTTGTGTTGTTGTCTGCGCATAGTATTTCCCAGGGGTTCTCTGCTATTTTTGATAGCATATGTCCGGCAGGCTTCTGCTGAATTGCTTTATAATGTTGGCAAGATGTACAATGGCGTACGTATGGGTAATGTCTCGTGACATACCTGGCCAGTAGTATTTACTCATGACACGTTCCATTGTTTTTCTTATATTAAGGTGACCTGCAGTCGGTTGACCATGTTTTTCTTTTAGTACTCTTTCTGGTAGTGGTAAAGACACACACAGTTTCCAGGGGCATAAGTCGTCATCGCCAATATTCTTAGGTAGATGTCGGTATGGTTGTGCATCCTTCATTATATAATCTGGGAATTTCTCATTATTTTGTTGTACCTCATTCGATTTCTTTGTTAGACAGCGGCATTCTATTGTGTGTGCTGTTTCCATCGTAGCCTTGGCTAGTGCTCCGATGGGTTGTCGTGATAATGCATCCGCCACGACATTGTATTTTCCTCTTCGATATTGTACGTCGAAACTGCATTGTTGTAGTTCCAATGATGCCCGAAATTTTACGTATTGCGTAATTTTTTGCGTAAAATCAGGACAAGCTAGTACTGGTGCTTCTGTTAGCTTCAATTTAAGTGTGTCGAACGAACTTTGCTGCTCTTCTATCCCGGTCCAGTGTTTTCCTTTCTTTAAAATTTTTGTGAGTGGATGTGCTACCGTAGCAAAGTCGAGAACTAAGCGTCGGTACCAGGATGCTATGCCAAGGCACCGCCTGAGTTCTCTGATATTTTGTGGTGGTTGGAGGACACGTATTGCTTCTACTTTCTCTGGATCTGTGTGGATGCCGTGTTCATTGACCACAAGGCCGAGATATTTTGTTTCTTTCTTCAAGAATTTACATTTTTCGATATTCATTTTCAGGGTGGTCATACGCAATCGTCGAAACACTTCCCGCAGCATATTTTTTGTTCTTCTAGAGATCCTGAGGTGACGATAATGTCATCTAGGTATGCGAACGCGTGCGGTTCTAACTCCGGACCAATTACTTGATCTAGCGCTCTTTGTGTAGCCCGAAAGGCAATACTCGCCATTGGTACAGTCCACGGTCAGGTACAGTAAAGGCTGTATATTGTTTACTTTCTTCTTCCATCGGGATTTGCCAGTATCCGTTCTTTAAGTCGATACTGATTATAAATTTTGCGTTGCGGAGGCGGTCCAGGATGTGGTGTATCCTGGGAAGTGGATAAGCATTAGGGATTGATTTAGCATTTAGTTGGTGATAATCGATACATATTCTCCATGTACCAGTTTTCTTTTTCACCAGCACTATAGGAGCACTGTGATTGCAGTGCGAGGATTCGATACACACCTTCTCGAGTAGTTCGTTTATCTCCTTGATTATTATTTTCTGCATCGCGGCATTTTTAGGAAAATATCTTTGTTCGATGGGTCTGTCATCTTTCATAATTATTTTATGTTTGGTTAAATTTATGTAATTTAAAATAAATTGGTTTCTTGGGTGTTTATTTCTGCTTGACTATTTCCTGATGATATATGTAGTGCTTCGTTTCCTCTGGTTTTGAGACTTGTTGGAGTCTGGTTACATTGTTTATTACGATTCAGCTGTAATGTTCAGCTGTAATGTTTGTCCACCACAGATGAAGGTGATCCCTGCCAATAGTAGGAAATCCATTCCTAGTTATACGTGATGGTTGACGTTGGGTAAGATTAAAAATGTAATCACACACGTAATATTCCCAAGAGTGACCTATTCCTCGAGGGTCTGTTTTACTATTCGGTAACTTCCGTCGGCCATTCGTACAATGGTTTTATTTCATCTGTGTTTCCTATGCGGTTTGCTTTTGCTTGGCAAATAAAACTTCTAGTTGCTCCTGTATCGATAGTTGTTGTTGCCATATTTTCGCCCAGGGCAACGTTGGCGAAGATGTAGCGTTCGTCGAACTGCAATTTGTTTAATTGTTCAGAGGATTTTGCACTGGGGCTGCCGCCTGTCCTCCATCTTGGTGGAGTTCCTGGAAGTTTCCCTCCCGATAGCATTCATTGGTGTGACGCCCTCTCCGCCCACAGTCCCAACAAAATAATATTTGCACTTTCTTCATTCTCGTGACACATGACCATCTTGACCACAACGACAGCATGCGGTTCTTGTCTTTATGTGGTTTCCTGGATTAACATCATCATAACATCAACGTATATAAGTACTGTCATTTTTGATTTAATAAAATATATAAGTTAAATTTTTTGGAAAATAAAATTTAGATACAGGTGTTTTTTTGCATATGTGCCGGGCTTCACAGGGCTTCCTGCGATATTGGAAAAATTGTTATGCAGTTTTGTTTTATTGTCTTATGTGCATGTTGGAAAGGGTGCACAGAAAAAATTTTGTTCATAAATGGAATGTACGCCGTTAATTGCGACATCGTTCATAATATATATAGAAAAAATCATTCTATTTATGAACTATTCTTCGTATATACGAATCGCACGATTTGAGCGAAATTGATATAATAAACGCGTTCATAATTGTTATGAATTGCGTTCATTGATGTATTCATATTAATTTTTTGAGGCAAAGCAGCGCAACCTCCACATCACGTGCAATTCAGCCGAGCATAAAGGCGATACTGAAAAATAAAAAAACAGTCCACCAAAAGGAGAATAGAATACAAGAGAATACAACACAAAGTAGGTAGGTAGGAATTAGAGTATGTGTGTACGATCGTACACACAAAAAAATATCACCAAAAATTTCACCAACTACTAGTATTCATCATATTGATGATTTCATTCATTCAACTAAAATCGTATTTTTTCAATGTTTTTCACTTTTAATATTTTTTATAACATCAAATTTCAAAAAAAAAATTGTCTCCATTTACACATTTATGTATTTATAATTCTTATAAGATTTATGATATTAAAATTAATGTGGTTTAATGAGCAATATTCATCAATATGATGTACATTATTCATTATTATAATGAAATAGAGTTTTCGCAAAATTAGCAATTATGTATTATAAATCATTTAAGAATTATAAATACATAAATGTGTAACTGGGGACAAATTTGTGTTTGAAATTTGATGTTAAAAAAATTATTGAACATTTAAAAATTGCGATTTTAGTTCAATGAATGAAATCATCAATATGATGAATACTGGTAGTTGGTGAAATTATTGGTGATATTTTTTTGTGTGTATGTGTGACATGCAACTTTTGACAATTCTATAAATAAATATTTTTATTTTATTGACGCGCCATGCCGCATGACTCGCAATGGTTATTCCGCATGTTTTATTTTGACAACTCGTCGCGACGCGTCGATAGTTGATGATAGCAGATACAGTTTTTAGTTTTTATTATTCCTATGTCATTTCGAACAAATATACCGAAGTCTATTTAAGGTATTTTGTATTATAGCTGCACCATGCGTTAATACTTTATGAATGGTCGGACTCAAAGGGTGCCATCCATATAGATCGACATACAATTTCGCGGTTTCTCTGGCTTATTCATCAAATTGT
This sequence comes from Dryomyza anilis, assembly GCA_951804985.1. Taxonomy (NCBI): domain Eukaryota; kingdom Metazoa; phylum Arthropoda; class Insecta; order Diptera; family Dryomyzidae; genus Dryomyza; species Dryomyza anilis. The sequence continues at coordinate 73,175,501 of OX638135.1, read as the reverse complement.
TAGACTTCTATTTTATGGCCACTGGAGACAGTTTCCAGTATATCCCTCAACCTATATATTAATCGAATATCCACTTTTGTAATATCTGCAGCTAGTTGAGGATTTTTAGAGAATCTTCGGCTATTGCTAGCAGAGTTGGTATTCCCGTTTCCAGTTTCTTTTCGAAAACTTGCCTGAATATGTGTTTTTGTAAGCATTTCTAATTCCTTTTCTTCGTCAGTACTCTTCTGTCTGTAATTTGTTACTGGTAGTTTAATGGCTTTAGACCATTTTTCCTTGAGTGGTAATTTAATGTATGCGAATCTTACTTTAAAACTGCTTAGATTTGCGGGTGTGTTACAACAATGTTATTACGGGACAACAGGTGATTTTCCAGATAATACATTTTTTCATCCAAAGTAGGGAAATCTTGTTGGTGCAATTGATCATAAAGATTTTTACGGGTCAGTAGTTTTGTACCTGATGTACCCGGGTTAACAACAAAAACGAAAAAACGCACTTAATAACCTTTATCACAAAAGTGTGCTTTTTATGATTGTTTTATGATTTTCATATAAAATTCGCACAATACAAACGTAGCGCCATCGTACGCGATAATAAAACCAAATGTCTTACAAACATGAAAAATGTGAAAAAAATGTATTACAATACAACCTATCTTTGAGTCCTTAAAATAATATTAAATATTATTTAAAGCTATTAGTAAATATTGATTCTGACCTGAACTATTCGAATTCATCTTAATTACTTCAAATTATCACTTCAAAAGACATACAATTATATTTGTTTGAATGTTACTACGATGAGCGCTGTAAAAAATATTCTGATTTTGTGAAACGATCAAGTTTGAGCAACCTGTGACCGAGCACGGAGAAAGGTTCGCGAGTGTGGATGATAAATTAATGTTACTGGGACATTTCTCTGGGTCTGGTAGTTTTTTTTGGTATTTTTAAAGTCACTTTTAAAATTTGAATTTTGACCGGCTAATTTTATTCAATCGACCTATGTGCGCTGGTACTTAACATCACGCAACAACAAAAAGCAGCAATAGGCAGAAACAGTAGAAGTAGATATAAAATAAATGTAAGAAGTTAAAAAAAAAAAATAAAATTAAAAGAATTATATAAAATAAAAAAGTAATATAATAAAATGAAAAAAAAAATAATACAAGAAAATAAAAAACCAGTTGGGAAGGTTAGATCACATGGGAAATTTTAAAGTTGGGACATTTTATAGTAGGTGTTATTATGATAGTTATAGTCGGTCTAAGCCGACTATAAATACCCTACACATATGTGTGGTCACCATTCAAAGTGGTATATAGGTCCCAGGGAATACGAATCCTGAAAATAACCACAAACTTTCAATTGCTGAAGAATTTCTATTCATTTGATATCCATATTTACAAATGGGTAGGTATACCGAATTTCGATTTTTTTTTTGGGAACCACAAGTCATTTCGAGGGAAAACATTATTTTCATGAATTTGAGCATGAAGTCAATATACATTTGACCAAAAAAAGTTTACCTAAGCACGTATACAGTAAAATTGATCTGTAGATTTAAATTTTATATGATGTATTTGAATATAAATGGTCAGATCACAGGTCACAATAGACCGATCTAGCCACATACAGCGAAGGTATATAAGTAATCTAAATTATAAGTTAAATTTATCTAACTCTTCAAGTGTTTAAGTAGTATGGATTTCAACAGACAGACAGACGGACATCGCTAAATCGACTCAGGAGATCATGCTGATCAGGAATATATATACTTTTCCATACCGGAGATGCTTCCTTTAGGGTGTTACAAATGGCGTACCAAACTGAATATACCCTTTCACTCTTAGTGTTGGGTATAAACATAGTTTTCTTTTATTTTTAAATAGTTTAAAGTTCATAAATACCATGAATTTTTTCATAAATATTATGAAAGCGTTCAGCAATATTATGAACTTTTTCATTACGGTGTTATGAACGATTCATAAATTGGATGAATTTCTTCATTGGTTGAGTAATAATGAAAAATTTATAAAATTGATGAACCAATTCATAAACAGTTTGAACTTTCTGTGTGCACATTTTTGCACATTTTGAAAATTTGCAAAGATATGCCTTTTAAAAAAATTGTTCAGCTTCACAAGCACAATATGAACTAGTAGTCATCGAATAATGACTTATTTATACGTTTAAAAAAATATTTATTGATTTAACTGGTATTGATTTATCTGGTAACTGGTAAAGTGTGTTTAACTGATAATTTCATTGATACAGTTTCTATGAACGTCAAGTTATTATCATATCATTATTTCTTCTATTATATATTTCCGAATCATGACTGTTTTACTTCCCCATAATATATTCCCATATTTGTATGATTTATTTTCAAATTTATTTAAAATTAAAACAATTAAAGGGTTTATTGCAAAAATTTAATAAGGCGCTAACTAACAAAAAACGAAATAATTCAGTTCAAAGTTTTAGAAAAATGGTAAAATCATATTGTTTATCCTGCTTATTGCAGATAATGACATAATTTTTGGAACATAGCTAAATCCACATAACATATGTAGTAACAATAATCAAGAATTAAAAAAAATAAAGAAAGTTAATCTTCCATTTTGGAGCGATGTTTATATTTTTTTACATTTATTATTCGTGATCAGAGACCTCGAAATCATATGTGTACTAATTTTCTTTGAAATACAGTCATATTAAGGAATTTCATCTGCCATATTGGATCGGCCATATTGAATGGAATATTTCTAATGTCAGATTCGTAATCAGAGACCCCGAAAACGTATGCGTACTAATTTCCTTTGAAATCCTGTAATATTTAAAATTTTCATCCGCCATTTTGAATTTAAAATTTTTGATATCAGATTCGTTTTCAGAGACCTCGAAAACATTAAAGTACCAAATATCATGAATTATGGATACACTTTTTAATTCTCAGCCCATTGTGCGCTGTGGTGGTATAAACCTAGGAGCATAATGTCTTCGTGTTCCTGTTCTGCGTGATTTGGGTCGAATGTCTTCGAAAGCATTTGCTAAATCGATCAGTTCCTCTAAAGTGTTGAAATCTCTTCTCTTAATATAGAACTGATAGTCACTTGCGGAATTTCTAAAAATGCGATCTAGCTTTTGTTCTTCAGAGTAATTGGTCTGGCGCATTAACTTTCATTTTCATTACATTTATTAAGTCTTTACAGACTAGCTGTACATTTTATAAATACATTAAAACAGGGGTAGTGAACGAAACGAAAAAAAACGAAAAAAATGCTTTTTCAAACTGAACAAAAACAAAACCAGTTGGGAAGGTTAGATCACATGGGAAATTTTAAATTTGGTGTTATTATGATAGTTAGGATTATCAAAATTATAGTCGGTCTTAGCCGACTATAAATACGCTACACTTATGTGTGGTTACCATTCAAAGTGATATATAGGTCAACAGGGTATACAAATCCTGAAAATAACTACAAACTTTCAATCGCTGAATAATTTCCTTTCATTTGAAACCCATATTTACAAATGGGTAGGTGTACCGAATTTCGATTTTTTTTTTTGGAACCACAAGTCGTTTCGCGGGAAAACATTATTTCCATGTATTTGAGCATGAAGTCAATATATATTTGACCAAACAAGTTTACCTAAAACGTATACAGTAACATTGAACTGCAGATGTAAATTTTATATGAGTTACTTGAATATAAATTGTCAGATCACAGGTCACAACGGACCAATGTCGCCAATTTTTTCGCACATGCAGCGTAGGACGACGGACATCGCTAAATCGACTCAGGAGGTCATGCTGATCAAGAATATATATACTTTTCCATACCGGAGATGCTTCCTTCTGGGTGTTACAAACGGCATACCAAATTGAATATACCCTTTCACTCTCTTAGTGTAGGGTATAAAAATAAAGTTTTTGTTCTGAACGAAACGAACTTTTTTTTTTCAAAAAAAAACGTTATGTTTCAAATTCAAAAGTAAAGTTTTTGTTTAGAACTTTATTTTTGAAATGTTAAAATCAAGTACCGACACAAGTAAATATATACACTTGAGTCTTTCATACAATTTTTAGACACACAATTTTAGAGTATTGTGGGCGTTAAAAAATAATTATGCAATTAACTTGTAGCATCGGCAGCATTCATTATCTTGTAGCATTCGGACTGCGAGCCGAAATTTCCCGTGTTCAAATCAGGGCTAGGGCTATCCTTGGTGAGCGAGCTCAGCCAGGATTCGGCTTTAGGAGTGTAGCGCCAAACTATTATAATAGCAACAACCAATTTCCAGTTCTCCTGCGCATCACGACAGCTCATCAAACATATAGCAATGGCCCTAATTGTTATAAAACGTAAACCATGAAATAGTTTTCTTATCTAGGAGATATGGAAGATTGTGTTATGACAAATCCCCAAGATAAATAAAAGCTGCCGAGTGGTCGTTACAGGAATTTAAAGGGTTTGGATTTTAAGTGTAAGAAGCAAGCTAAAACACAGTCTCGACAGAGAACATTATTTGAGTACTTTTGTCGCGAAATAAAACTGCGACATCATGATGTGCTTGATGAGTAATGGGTAAAGTTAATCAAAATCTGCGGTTTAGAAAGAAATCGCAGGGAATGTCCTTGTGCACAGGCCCGTGCGCAGGATTTGCTCGTGGGGGGGACGATTAACTAACTTCATAATAAAGGGGGTAGGGGAGGTAGATTTATGTTTGGCCATACTCATGAACAGATGTCCCGTCTAGGGTTCCGAACGGGACATTCGTACGCTTAAAACTTGAATATCTCGAAGGAAAATTAATGAATTCACTTGATTTTTTTTGTGCATGTTGTATTTAAATAGAACTAAACGTTTGAATTCTATACGGTAGATCAAAAGATATAAATAAAATAATGGGCGTTCCGGACGGGACAAAAACGGAAGTAAATATGGAGGTTCATATGTATATTCCAAAAAGTCAGCAAATTTTGCGTAAAAATGATTTTTTCGAAATATTTTAAAAAATAGCTGAAATAACGTGCTTTCTTTGTATATTTACACTTAGTTCCTAAAGTTTATAGTTTTTTCATAATAAATTACAGAAAAAAACCGGACGGTACACTAAGAAAACAAGATGTTTATGAAAGTATCGCTTCAACTACCCTTTTAAATTTACGCCTTGTAGCAAATATTTAAACAACCCATAAGTTTCAATAAAGTTGCAACAAAACTATTAATATTTTTTGAATATGACATAAATGCAGATAGTTACGACAGCAATGAAAATTGAGATATTTACAGTTGACTGATAGCAAACATCCTGAGTTCTTGGACATTTGCAGTAAAATTTTAAGGTATTTTGACATTTAGGAAAATGGCGTACTTTTTCCTTACGTTCGATTTATCCACAACAATTAAATAAATTCAATGGTGTAAAAAAGTGCCCACTCAAATATTACATTTTAATGGTAAAAGTGAAAATAAAATATCCTGAGATTTAAATTATCAACACGTGATGGAAAATATTTCTTTTCAGAGTTTACTTTGATGATAGCGTCGCCGGTCGCACTTGGTTCTTCTGCGAAGAAATCTCAAGTCGTTGTACAATTTTGCATTCGATGAAAAAGACGATGGCGATGTATTCCAGGATGTACCATGTACCAGGATACTGTTTTAATTCTAGAATAAATAAAAATACATTTGATTCATTTTCTTTCAATTCAATAAAAATTACTCAGTGAATACTAATGGAGTACCTTTTGCAAATATTCATCAACTATCTTCCAATTTGTCAGATGTTTAATTGATGGTTGCTATACAAAATCGTAAATTTGAAAGATGGTTGCAAGCAATATTTATCGTATTTGACGGCTATTTGAGAGATGGTTGTGTCAAATACGATTTAAATTATTTGTAAATAACTTGATATTTAGGGCTGTGATATTTCTGGCAATCATCTTTGTTTTCTTAGTGTATATTCCGGCCGGGACAAAACATTCCGTATAGAAATTATCAGTACGATTATAATTCTAAAAATACTTTTTACATACAATATATTTTTTAAATTAGTATTTACTTTATTTTTGCTATATGCACTTTGTTCCCAAAGCTTACAGTTATCTTTATTAATAAAACAAAACGTGTTTTTTTCTCTTGTACTAACCGGCCGTATTTCTGAACAGATTTTAATGATACTGGTGTCAAATGATTCGTATTAATCAGATGTAGTGCGTGCTATACTTAGTTTTTATAATTTTAGAACAAATAACGCCAGAAAAAGCTAAAAACCAAATTACAACAACCATATGAAAAAGAGAACTGCAGTTGACAGCGCTCACTGTGTTTAGTACAGTTCATCACACTCTCGCATAAAGTATTGCATACAAAAGAACAACAATAACTCTAACGCCTGGTTTTTTTGTTGTTGTTGCTGGTTTCACACTGCAAGCAGAGAGTTGCAAAAAAAAAATAAGACTCCAGGAAAGAGTTTCAATTATTGCGTTCAGTAAATAAATAACCAAATTCTTAAGTGAAATGGAACATATTTCGATAACGATAAATATAACCAACTACGATTACAATAATTTAAACTAAAATTGAATAGTAAAATTCAAAATAGATTTTTTTTTTATCTTCTAAAGTGTTTTCACAGATTTTAAAAATGCATAAATCATTTAAAATAAATTTAATATATAAAATTGCAATAAATAAGTAATTGTATAAAATCTTGTAACTTTTGTTTGTATTCCATTATAAATCTAATCACACGATGAACAAAAATGCTTCCTTTTACGAAATTTGAAAGGTGCAGTTTAGAAGAGTCTTCTATGGACTTTCAATAAATGTTCATAAATATTTAAATTTCCATATTTTGTTTTGAAATTTTTAACATGTGATGAAAAAATTGTCAAATGTGTGATCTTAGAATAAAACCAGTTGTGAAAGTTAGATCACATGGGAAATTTTAAGGAAGGTGTTATTATGATAGTTAGGATTATCAAAATTATAGTCGGTCTAAGCCGACAATAAATACCCTACACATACGTGTGGTTACCATTCAAAGTGGTTATAGTTCACCAGGGCATACGAATCTTGAAAATAAATACAAACTTTCCATCGCTGAAGAATTTCCATTCATTTGATACCCATATTTACAAATGGGTAGGTGTACCGAATTTCGATTTTTTTTTGGGAACCACAAGTCTTTTCGTCGGAAAACATTATGTTCATGTATTTAAGCATGATGTCAATATATATTTGACCAAAAAAGTTTACATATGCACGTATACAGTAAAATTCACAATTTTTTATGAGGTATTTGAACATAAGTGGTCGGTTCTCAGGTCACAATAGACCGATCATGCTAATTTTCTTGCTCAGATAGCTTAGATATATAATAAATCTAAATATAAATCTAAAGTTTCATTGCCCTAGTTCTTCTACTTTTTCTGTAATCGTGATTTCAACAGACAGACAGAAGAACAGACAGACGAACATCGCTAAATCGACTCAGGAGGTCATGCCGATCAAAAATATATATACTTTTCCATACCGGAGATGCTTCCTTCTGGGTGTTACAAACGGCGTACCAAACTTAATATACCCTTTCACCTTTCAAAAATTTCATCATTTTGATCACTGTGGGACGTAAGTTATCACAAGTCAAACGAGAAAAATATAAATATGGGTGTAAATATTATTGATTGCATTACACGATTTTTAGAATGGAAAACATTATATATATTACATGACGAACTAAATTAAAGAATCTATGTTTTCTCCAACACATAGGACATCAGACTGAAAATTCAAATTTGTAAAAGTCAGAGTCTTAAATATATCTATAAAAGTGACATTAGTTTCTATATGTTTTAAGAAAGAAGTCAAAAATTGTACACAATATTCAGCACTGCATATAAGTTGATAATTGTGAGATGTCCGTAATATTTAAATATAAAATTTAAATTCAAAATAAAATTCATAAAAAACTATATTTCTCCTTTTTATTTAGAAACAAATTTTCAGCTAGCTGGATGGTTTTTACTAGTTTCATAATAAATCGCAGAAGAATTCCCGACATTCCGTATAGAAATTTGCATTACGAATTTTTGCTAAAAATAATTGTGTATATGACAATATCAATAATCATTATTACGAAATGAAAAGTGATGATACTTTTCAAATTTCCAGATGTTTTTAAGTTTTCAATTTTTTTTACCTTTTTTCAAAAAAATTTTTTTTTTATATTTTTTATACTGTAGTCTTCCACTTTTGGTACTTAAAGTTCCGGACGGGAAAAGTGGATTCAACTTTTTAAAAAAACTTTTCAGTTTATTATGGTAATAAATGTATCTTTTTGGTACAAAAATCAAAAATGTTCCATTATTTTAATTTGTATGATTATTTTTAAGTTTTAAAAATAATTATTAATGTTACCAGAAAAAAACGGAAAATAATATTTTGTAACTGTACATCTTTAAAGTTAAATAATTTGGTTACTCAAAATACATGAAAAATTGGTATATTTACACCGAAAAAAAAATTATTAAAAATAACTAAAAATGCCTTTAAAATAAATACATTTGTATTTGATTAAAGTCCAAAAGCATATGTATTTATTTATACTAAAATGATGTAGTTGTTTTTATATGGAAAATTACTACATAATTTAACAGCTTTTCTATATAAAATTTCCATACATATGTATTAAAAAACCTACATTTTGTCTTTATTTATACGTCCAGAAATATGTAGAGAAATTACTACATATATCTTTAATTTTACAATAATATGTAGTTATTTTACTTTATTGTCATGTTTATTAAATGACATATTTACTTTTATTAATTCGGAAAATTATATGAATGAATATTAATATAATTTTTTTAATACCAAAAATAAGATACAGGAATTATAAATCTGAAAATTATTTAGTTGTATAGTACAAATACAACTAAAGATTGTTACCCACAAGAACAAAAAAAAAATATAAATAAATATATATATATATATATATATATATATATATATATATATATATATATATATATATATATATATATATATATATATATATATATATATATATATATATATATATAAATAATTCAAAAAAATTTCCTGATAATATGGAAGCACCACTAAGTATCATCAGTTCTGACGACTCAAAGGAATGGCAAGTGTTTTCAAGTGTTGGCAAGTAAGTGTTTCTTTTCAGTTAAAACACATAAGAATTATATGCTATGGTAAAACCATACCATGGTAAAACCATACCATGGTAAAACCATACCATGGTAAAACCATATAGATGTCATATCAACTATTACTGCCTGAACAGAATACAGGCGGCGATCGAAAAATGAGAGAGCGAACATTGAAAACACCCAAAATTTTCCGCCTCAATGCTAACGTCATAGCGCGTCACATCAGCGAACTACTCATCTGCAGCTGTGTGCCATATTTGTATACTGCAGAGTTGACAACTAGGTTTTAAAACCAAAAATATTCAGTGGTAAACTTAGGTGGCAGCTCTATAGTCATCTCTCATTAAGACGGTTCGGTCAGATTCTACGGACAGTTTTGGTTTATTATATACCTCTTTTGCAGTCAACCGTCGTGTGCAAAAAAAAAACAACAACAAAACCAGTTTCTGCAATATGAAACCAAAGAATTCGTTTATAACTGCTCGAGGGACGAACTTTCGTAATTCGTTCGTCAGTGATCTCACACGAATTCAAATGAAAGCAAAAAACAAAACATCAATTCAGTTTGAGCAATATGTAGAGAACGAGTTTTCAATACATGGTGTAGTAAAAAATAAGACAAAGAAAGGAAAATGTATTTAAAAACCAACAAAAAGTAGTAGAAATAATTTTTTTCAAAACACAGACATAAAATGTACATAATTTGCTACAGTACTTTTTTCGGTGTACATATTTCATAGTAACGTAACTTTATGAGTATTTTTTTATACGTTACCGTTAATGGAACAAAAATTTCTTTTCAGATATTTAGATTCAAATCTATCGTTATTTCTAAGATTTGAGCATTTTGAATTTTTCGGTCGTGGTTGACGTTTTTCTGGAAATGCAAATTATCAGAAAATCAGTATCTGACGAGGTCTAAACTAGGTAAGATATCGGGTGTACGATCTTCTTATAACGGCGTTTTCTTCAGGAACTTTTATATATAATTTGAGAAAATATTAAATAAAACCAATCGATTTCATTTGAAATTTGTACTTACATTTCATAAAAATATTTTCATAATATTAGTAAAATAATTCGAACAGAAAAGCGACGCTGACAAAACTTTTTCCAATGTTTTGTGAACATTTATTTATTCAACTTCCAAATTAAAATGTATATACCAATTTATTTGTTAATGTATGGGCCAGTCCACACCAAATCGACCAAAAAAAGTCAAATTTGAGATTTTACCTTTTCGATCTTAATGAACTTTTAGCAACTGATAAAGGGTATCGAGACATGCACTAAACAATTTTTTTTTTATTTTTTCCGACCACTACTTCCAGAGATACAGTGGCTCAAAGTTGGAAAAAAAGTGCCAAAAATCACTTTTGTACTGTTGTTCATATTAAAAAATCTCTTGAACTAGAAATGCTAGAAACTCCGTTAATGGCTCGTTTTAAAGCTAATAGAACAAGCTTTTAGAAAAATTATGTTGTAATTTCCAAACGGTAACATGTGGCTCGTGGTCATTATCCTTGCACTTCAAAATTGTAGTCCTTAAAAAGGACCCTTTTTAAAATTCTGAAAAAAATCCTAAGTGCAATCCTAAAAAAAATTGTTTAGTGCATGTCTCGATACCCTTTATCAGTTGCCAAAATTTCATTGAAATCGAAGAAGGTGAGTTCCAACCGCTGGTCGATTTGGTGTGGAATGGCCCGTATATTTCTATATTTTTTTTATTTGTAAAAAACAATTTTTTTAATAAATAAGGGTGTTTATACCCTACACCTATGAGGTACAGGGTATATTAACTTTGTGCATATATGGTAACACCCCTTAGGAGGCGTGTCCGGTATGGAAAAGTATATATATTCTTGATCAGCATCACTACCCGAGTCCGTTTAGCCATGTCCGTCTGTCTGTCTGTCTGTCTGTCTGTCTGTCTGTCTGTCTGCCTGTCCATCTTGCTGTCCGAATACAGAAAAACTTAAGAAATACTGATCAGAATGCGATGAAATATATTTTATATATTTTAGCCAAAAGTAGGAACTGAGTTTGAAAATGAGCCAAATCGGTCAACGAACTCTTTAGGAACTAATAACTCGAAAAGTATTCAAGATATAGTTTTAAAATTTAAAACATATTGTTTTAATTCATACACAAATATGTGGTCCGGTGATCCGCCCACCTTTTTTTTTCATTATTTCCCGGGTTAACGTGGAAATTTGAACCGTAAATTATTAAAATCAAATCAATGAAATATTATCCTTACAAAATTTTTGAATATAGGCGTGGTCCGCCCATTTACATTTTTCTAATTTTTTGTATTAGTTTTTTATACTTTTATATCAATTTTTTAAATTATGGGGATATAAGATGTAAATTTCTGATATGTGAATAATATTCTGAGGGTGGGGAGGTTCAGTATAATTAAAAATTTGAAAATTAAGATATACTATATAGATATACTATATTCCATAGTCGGGCCCGACCGACTGTAAAAGTCCGCACCAAGTGACCGAACTTTCCCATGTGACCTAACTTTCCCAACTCGTTTTGAAATATGAAAACAAACCAATTAAAATTTTCAGACGGTTGGTTTAAAAGATTTGGTGATTTAAATTTCAAAAAACATGTATAAATATCGCAAAAGTCGTTTTATCAATTGAACCTAACTTAATCAATAGTGAAGCAAAATAAAACACTGAAGTCACATTTAAAAGATAATAAAATTTGCAAAATTTTGATTTTAGAGTAGTCATCTTTAAACAACTTAATCAATTGTGAAGCAAAATAAAACACTGAAGTCACATTTAAAAGATAATAAAATTTGCAAAATTTTGATTTTAGAGTTGTCATCCTTAAACAATGTTTATTTCAAAAGGACATATCTCAAAAAGCAATGGCGAAAGTCGTTTAAAATTAAAATCAGCTCTTTGACGTTTTATTAATTATGAAAATTGTCAAAAAAGTAGACTTTAATTTTAAACTTGACTTTAAATTATATTTGCTTATCAAATGCATATCATATTTTCATAATAAAAAAAATGTTTGCGGCATATATAGGGTGTAAAAGAAATTATTTTTACGAATTCAAATGCGGGTTTTGTGTTCAAAGCAAATTATGCAAATGTCTCTGATTTATGACAAACAAGTTTCAGTTATAAGTATCGATCATGTCAACAAAAAAAAAATGAAAAAGTGTGAAAATACATTTTTGACATTTTGATAAGCTACGGTTAGCTCTGCATTGCATGCAATTATTACAGGGAAACTGCTGTAAATATTACAATTCTGTTTCAAGAGACCATCTTCATAAATCGAATATATGAATCAGTTCGAAAATCATGATTTATGAATCGTAAATTTGCGGCGAAAGTAAAGAGTTAGATCTAGATATAAGTACAATATTCAATAAGAGATGTGTCAAAAAAAAAAATAAAAAAATTTCATATTTTCGAAAAGTAAAGATGATATTTAAACTGATATCATATAATGTTCCAAATAAAATCGAAGAAATGGATTAAAGATCCAAATAAACGAGCGAGGGACTATTGAGACCAGATCTCTCGATTTCATACGAGTATTTTCGAGTAGCCCGGGAACCCGGGCGCTTGACGATTGTTCATTTGATCGCTTGTTAATATGTCTGTCCGTTCGTTTGCTTGATGTGGGAGTTGGTCGGAAGTGGTTGGAAAAATGTGGGTGGACAAAAGTGGGCGGAAAGTGATAAAAAGACCGAACAAAAAATTTATTTTATAGAAATCGGTAGGAAACATCGAGGGAAATCGAATGGTACCACTCTCAGTGGTCTCTGACCTCCAAAAGGGGGTCAAAAACCACTTTTTGTCCACATTTTTTTTTGCGGAAATGGATAGCGAACATCATTAGACCCAAAAATGATTATTTCGGAAATCGATAGCGGACATCATTAAAAGGCTTTGGAGTGTTCCATGACCCCCAAGGGGGGAAAATGTAAAAATAATTTCGTTTACACCCTTTATTTTATAGCTGAGATCTCTCTGAGTATGGATAAAAAAGCGCTTTTCCAATATCAATACATTTAAAGGTTTTATTCCCTTTTGAAATGTTACTATGGGGTATTTTAAAAATCAATTCAAATTTATTTAAATGCGAATGAAAGCTGTAAACGAATTAATATCGTACAACCATTTTCATGTTTATACTCAATGATGTCTCACCATGAACTACAGCCAACTTTTTTCAAATGTTCGACCAAAAATTTGATATGCACTTGCATTTCAAATGCAAAAAAAAAAACATTTAATGAATTGATCCAGAAAAACTGGGAAACACGATAATATTCTTCTTTTATTGTTTTTTTGACTTTAGAAAATATTGTTTCGTTTTTACTCTAAACATTTTGATCAATTTTTTATTCTAACATATTGTTTAAACCACTTTTGATCTGAGCGTGTGATATTAAAAAATTATAATTTACAGTTATATACATTTTTAGGCTTTAATTTAATTAAATATTTTTTTTAATGCTCCTGGGGGAGCGCCTGCACCATCTTTTGTAGCGGCTGCACCTCAAGTTGCCTCGCCAGATGTGGTAACAATTTTCAAAAATTTTATAAAGAAAATTTGTTTACAAAAATTTGAATATACTTTTTTTGTAGTTTAATTTTTAGGTTTGAACGAAAACCAAAATATTTTGTTCATTTGGAGAACTTTATATTTACAGAACGATTCAAACGTTCTTTAAAAATACCGTTTACTTTAAAACTTTATATTTGAAAGTTTATTTTTTTGTTCAGATTTAAACGTTTTTTTCTGAACTTTATTTTTTTGTGCATTTTGTTCAGTACCCTTGCCTTAAAACCAAGGATTGAAACCGTAACCGAAACCGAAACCGATATCCGTTTAAAACCGTTTCATTTTTAAAACCGAAACCGTAACCGAAACCGTTATACGAAAATCAGAAATAAACCGATATCCAAAACCGATATAAACGGTTTCGGTTTTTATCGGTTTAAAACGGTTTTTAAAAAAGTATACAAAAAACCAGAAAAACATATATTTTTTTTTATAGAAGATATTAAGTAAAATTTCATTAAAATTTGGAGTTCCCAAAATAAACATTTTTGGTTGTACAAAAATTCACATGTTGTTTTTTGAGAAACGCTATTTCCAAAACAACGGTATTTGGTCTAAAATTTGTTTTTTGTTTCCTTAATCGAATTAACAACAAAACACCACAACTCCAAGCAAAATTTTAACGTTAAAAAATGATTTAAATTTTAATAATATTGGTTTTTTATTTATTTTATTAGTAAAATATATAGGGGAGCTTGGGGTAAAGTGGGACAAGTTTTGAAAAGTTCATTTGAAAATTTTGTAACTTCTTTTAAAGGATCTATTCAATAGAATACCATTTATAAGTCTTCTAATGGATGCTCCATTTCGGACATAAACAAAACAATGTAATTTAAAAAAAAAAAAAATGTAAAAAAGTTTCAAATTATTAACATCTCAGTAACTATTTAAGGAAATACTAAAAATGAAGTGCAAGGTAGACAAGTTTAAAAATTTCAAGTATAAGGCAGATATTTGTTTACATTAGTGATGATTAAAAATTTCTTGTTCTTGCATCTTATTCTTGCATTTTTTTTGCAAGAACAAAAGCGAGAACAAAATCGAGATTTTGCAAGAAAAACAGCAAGAGCAAGTGCAAGACTAAGACTGCAAGAAAAGGAAGACTCTTGCATTTTTTTATGATTTTAATGTATTTATTGATATATTGATATACAAAAGAATTCATGATATTACTAAATATTGAACAATAAGTAACAATGGAAAGCGTGCAAAATATTTATGAACGTGAACATTAATGAAGATGTGTGTCGAATTCTAAAGAATATAAGCATCTTAAAAATAAGGCCTGTGAAGCGGTAAATAGCTTTAAAAGTGCTTCAAAAGTCGCTTCAAAAAGATAAAATAGACAAAACAATGTTTTTTTCTCTTTTCTTCGCTACGCAAGTTCGTACATCGATTGTGCATATGCACTGTGCTTATGCACATTATTATTTTAGTTTTACATTTATATATAGTTTTTTTGTTAATTGTAAAATCATGAAGTAATAAAAAATAATATATTAACATTTTCACAGTGTGATATATTTAGCTGATATATTGCTTTTTGTCTTTTTTCACAAATCCGCTGATTCGTTTGAAAGTGCAACAACAACAAAAATGCGAATAAAGCAGCATCGAAGCTTTTGATAGAATTTTGGCGGGAAATTTTTTGTACCACAAAGAGAACTCGTGGTTGTTGCCAACTAGAGAGCTGTACTAGATACATACATGTAGTGTGGTGCCGTGCGTCTGTCCGTTGTCATGCGACTGTCTGTTGTCATGCGTCTGTCCGTTGTCATGCGTATGTCTGTTGTCATGCGTCTGTTTGTTGCCATGCAATGATACAGGAAAGCAACGAAGAGTTGTCGTTGTGAAAGTGTATATATACGTAATCGTTATTGTTGTATTCTCTTCTTTCTGTTAGTATTCGCTTTGTAGCGTTTGAGTTTGTGTTCGCATGATGTTCGCAAAGAAAAATGTTACTCTGCAAGATATTATTTGAGATCTCTTGACATACGGTACGTGTAGCATACGTATTTTTTTAATGTGTGACGAAAACAGAAATATGCTTATACGAAATATTCCTTATATTTATTGTATATGTATATCGTATACTGTATATCGTCGTTGTAGAACGAAAAGTCATCAAATACATTTTTATGAAAAACTTAATTTTCGAGTTTGTTGATTAATATTATAAAAAGTAATTGATGCATTTTTAAAGTTGAAATATCAATTGAAAGATTTACATTTTCTTATCATGGAGATCATCGATTAAAAATTGACAGATACATAAAGATGTTTGTAAAAAATATTTAGCATTTTGAAAATGTATTTGGTGACTTTTCGTTCTTTTTATTATGGCCTTTACATTTTGAATTGTCTTGTCAACATCACTTGTTCTATACAATTATTTTTTATTTGTTAATTCTTGTTAAAATATAATTCAAAATTTTATGTTATTGGATTTTTTTTTGTTAGTAAAACGTTGAAGAAATTGAAAATATGGAAAATAAGTAACTTAAATACAATTAGTGTTCAAATTCTAATTCGTTTTCATAATTAATATGCAGTTTAAGATATTTGTCTTCGATCTTTAATTAAAATTTAAAAGATTAAGATTAACATTTCTTGCCTTGCTCTTGCAATTGATCATCACTAGTTTACATATATTGCTGTTCACAGAATTGTTGAAATTTAGTTTCTTTGGCTTTTATGGATGAAAATTGTACAAAATTCTTCTTCTTTTCAATTCAGATCATATATCAGGTGAAGTCAAAATGTTGCTTTTCATTGGTTTGTGGTCACGAAATTTTAAATTAACATTTTTTTCTTGGCGAAATCAATTAAATAATTCATATAACACAATATTTTTACAAAAATAACAACAAACATTGTTTAAATTACGTTTCCCACTTTACCCCAGTATAATAATTTGATCATAATTTAGCACCATATAAAAAATATGGAAATAAAGAAAATTTATACAAAAACCGAAATCAAAACCGAAACCGTAACATGGAACCGGTATACCGAAACCGTTTCGTTATAAAAACTTAAAACCGAAACCGTAACCGAAACCGAAACGCGGAAAAAACCGAAACCGAAATCGAAACCGTTATTCGTTTAGGTTTCAATCCTTGCTTAAAACTAAATAATTTTTAACTAAAAATAGATAACATTTACCAGATTTTTAAACATTATTTTACTAACAGAAAAATCAATTTTATAGGATATTATATATTCATTTAAAACTTTATTGATTGGCTGATTAACAGCATAGTTCGCTCTATGACAATCAACATGAAACATATTAAAATGACGTAATCGTCTTGATGGAGCAGTGAAAGTAACACACTCTAATAAGTATTAACAATCAATATTACCACAAATAACATCATATACAAATAATAAGGACAGAATAGTTCTTCTATTTTGAAATGAGCTCAACAAAATTTAAAGACTGTAAAGCAAATTAAAAAAAAAACTTTTTGAACACGTTCTAAATGATTTGCATGAATATAATAATTCGGATTCCAAATAAATGACGCATATTCAAGTTTAGATCTGATCAAAGACATAAACAGAATTTTACGGGTGTATGGACCAGTAAAACATTACGATTTCGACGAATAAAAGCATGCCTTAAACATCATTGCAGTTGCAAATTATTCGGGTCAAGTATTTTACACTTTTCATAGTTTTGCTTAATATTTAATAATATCTACTCTTACTGTTGCTGCCTATTGCTGTTTGTTGTTGCGTGATGTTAAGTACCAGCGGTGCACGTTTCTTTGGAGTTGTAAACAACAAAGGAAACGATTCGGTCTATTTGTACGAAATGACATAGGAATAATAAAAACTAAGAACTGTATCTGCTATCATCGACTATCGACGCGTCGCGACAAGTTGTCAAAATAATCACTGCGCATCCTGCGGCATAACCACTGCTTGTCATGCGGCATGACGAAATACATACCTACCTACTTTGTGTTGGATTTGCTATTCTCCTTTTGGTAGACTGAATTTTTATTTTTCATTATCGCCTTTATGCTACGCTGAATTGCACGTGACATGGAGGTTGCGCTGCTTTGCCTCAAAAAATGAATATGAATACCTATGAACGCAATTCATAACAATTATGAACACGTTTATTATATCAATTTCGCTCAAATTGTGCAATTCGTATATACGAAGAATGGTTCATAAATAGAATGATTATTTCCATATATATTATGAACGATGTCGCAATTAACGGCGTATTCCATTTATAAACAAAATTTTTTCTGTGTATATATTGTATAATTATATTTCGAACTTTTGTAATGTACGATTTATTATAATTTCGCAATTTTTAAAAATACAACCTGATTCCTTATAATATAAATATTTCGCAAAAAAAAATTTCTCTTTTAGCTTATTTTTGATTTTCTTTATTTTTAGTAATTTAGTTATGTTTCAGTAATTACTGTCATCAGTTTCGATTTCGATTTATTCATATACATTATGCTTTAAATAATATTGCATGCATTTCCTATCAAGCATACCGAAACTCGATAGACATATTTCGATTCATGTGGTATGTTAATTTCCATACTGCGAATTTTTTTTTCTTTTCTATTTGAGCTGGCGAAGGAAACAGTCCATTTAAGCAATAACTTAATTTTTTAAAAAATCTTATAACGATTTATTCTCGATTTATTCTCGATTTATTTAAAGTAATCAAAAGTACAGAGTATACATTTTTCAATATAAGTAATGGTTTTTAATTAAAATAATTTATCAAAATAAAACAGATAAAATCTGATCACTTTGTGCATCGCGCATGTGAATCTTTTTTTTTCAAATTATACATTTATTGTAAATTTATAAAAAAAGTAGAGAATCAAAGTTTACCCCATGGCTCAATAGAATTCGTTTCTAGAGACCTTTGGTTTATTTACAAAAAGGTAAAATATATGCTAAACTAAATTTGTTTCGATGAAACTAATAAAATAAAAATTTAGGAATTGTACTCAGTATAGCGCTCCTCATGTATCCATATTGTTTCACAGGGAAAATGTTGATAAATTTAGGAAATCTCTCTTAAGGAACATATATCAAAAACATCGCATTTTATTTCCTACGCTCTTCCCCTGACAGCAATATTTAATTGTCTCATCAATTTCTTTTATACAATCTTCGCAACAAGGCCCCTCATCAATCGCTGGAAAGGCGCGTGCTGTTGATCAGTGATCACAGTCAAAATTTACGCATAATCAAGGAAAACGGTCAGACAAGTGCGCGATCAGTACGCGCATGAAACATCCAACAACAATCTAGTGTCTAAAACGCGCTAAAAATCTTGATAACGCGGTCAAAAAAAAAAAAAAAACAAAATCAGTTCAAATAATAAGTTAAAAGTACAAAAATTAAAATATAATTTATGCATAAAATTTAAATCGTGGCCGCAAGGTAAAAATGAAAAGAGTTTGCAAAAACCAAAGAAAAAATTTACGAAAAATTCATAAAATATAAAAAAAATATATAAAAAAAATGACTTAAAAATACTTCATGCTATACAAATAATTACAAGTGCTAAAACAATATTGAACAAAAAAAAAGAAAAATTGCATTGTTTTATTAAAATTAATATTGCACAAAAAATTTATTATTTTACTTAAATCTAATATTGCATAAATATTAATCTAAATCATTAATTCTAATATTGCACAAAAGATTGCAAAAAAATAAAATATTAATAACAATTAATCTACTTAAAAATTAGTATTGCATAATTATAATTAAAATTTGTTAAATGTAATATTACATAAATTGAGTTTAAAAAAATAATAAAAAAAGGAATACAGAAAATATGTAGAATACATATAGAGAAAATTAATAAAATAAAAATGTATACAGAAAAAATATACGAAAAAAATTAAAAGCATGGTTCATATTTTTTAAATATGTAAAAGAAAAAAAAAAATCAGTGTTAAATCTTATAAAAAAAAGATAAGTGAATTTAATAATTTTGTTAAATAGAAAAAAAGAAATAAAAATTTATTAAAATTAGTAAAATTAGTAAAAATATTAATAAATGTTAATAAGTGTAAAAATAGTGTATTGCTGAAAATAGTAAGCAACATTCGCATGAAAAAAATATGACACAAAAATATCGCATGCGATAAATTTGTTCTTCACAGCAACCCCAGCGTCACTCATGGAAGACCTTTCATCGTCGGCGAACGCATAATGTAAGTGGTTTTTGTAATATTTTTGTGATCTTTTTTGACATGCATATTCTTCGCATAACAACGACATTTTTTTTTATATTCGCCGCAATGATGTTTTTTGTGATTCGCATTCATATTGTAATAAATTGGCAATCTCATTCTCAAACTTTTAATTCTCTCAGTAAAAATTTGATAATAAGAGAATCAAGCCGACCTTAAGCCGATCTCATATTTTTCTTTTTGCGAGTCACATCATTCGTTGTGAGAGAATTTGTTGACACTTTTTCATGCTCCCATAGTTTACCTTTTGCGAATTAAATTAGATTTTTGACATTTTATTTTTGACATAAAATGACAGTTTTACAGTCACAGGTTCTCGATATCAATTTTATCATTAAAGCATCAATTTAAATTTGTACTGCTATTGTTTTTCATATAAAACAAAATTTTAAAATTTTACAATTGAAATTAATATATCCAAAAATTATTAAATTTAAAAAAATAAGTTCCAATTAATATATTCAAAAATTATTAAATTAAAAAAAACCAGTTGGGAAGGTTAGATCACATGGGAAATTTTAAAGTAGGTGTAATTATGATAGTTAGGTTTATTAAAATTATAGTCGGTCTAAGCCGACTATAAATACCCTACACATATGTGTGTTTACCATTCAAAGTGATATATAGGTCACCAGGGTATACGAATCCTGAAAATAACTACAAACATTCAATCGCTGCAGAATTTCCATTCATTTGATACCCATATTTACAAATGGGTAGGTGTACCGAATTTCGATTTTTTTTTTTTGTGAACCACAAGTCTTTTTGCCGGAAAACATTATTATAATGTATTTGAGCATGATATCAATATATATTTGACCAAAAAAGTTTACCTAAGCACGTATACATAAAAATTGATCTTTATATGTACATTTTATATGAGGTATTTGAACACAAGTGGTCGGATCATAATTCACAATGGACCGATCTCGCCAATTTTTTCGCACATACAGCGTAGGTATATTAGTAATCTAAGTTATAAGTTTCATTTATCTAGCTCTTCAATTTTAAAAGTAGTAGGGATTTCAACAGACAGACGGACAGACAGACAGACTGACAGACAGACAGACAGACAGACAGACAGACAGACAGACAGACGGACAGACAGACGGACAGACGGACAGACGGACATCGCTAAATCGACTCAGGAGGTCATGCTGATCAAGAATATATATACTTTTCCATACCGGAGATGCTTCCTTCTGGGTGTTACAAACGGCATACCAAACTGAATATACCCTTTCACTCTTAGTGTAGGGTATAAAAATCCTACCAAAATAAAGAATTGTTTGAACAATCAATTATTACAGTATGGATATGAACTTTGCTTAAAAAAAACGATAAAGATTTAAAAAATAAATTGTTTTAAAATTACTCCACTACATATACGAATAAAATATACCACTACTTATGCAATAAAAACATAGAATTTAAAATATGAATTTGTTAATTATATTTAGAACTAAAAAAATATTTAAACAAATGAAAATAAATATTGTTTATTATAAAAATAATTAAAAATGAATTTTTCCGAATTTTATTTCGTTTAACTAAATGATAAATTTTACAATGGCTACATACATTTTTTTTTTTTGGTTTCCATGGTAATGTAGAGGATTTAAATGTTATAGGGATCTTCATAAAACATGCTTAGAAGATCATGGTTGGGTGGGTTAAGAGCACGAGTCTACATTAACATCATATAGACTCATTTGGTTTGTAGGATATATTCTTATTTTTTTTATGCTTGACTTTGGTGGCTATTTTTTAGCGTATCCCACGTCAAGTCGCTTCATAATTTTTAAATTATGTTTTTTTTTTAGGGACTCTATAATAAAACGATTATGTACGGGTTCTGGTAAAAGAAAGGGGCACGAACCTCCCCAAGGCTGCACGCTAGTGGCTAAAATGAGTCCCGCCTTTGACCTTCTTTTCCTCCAGGTTTATTTTCCCTTCACCCGACGTTACATAATTATTTGGCGCCCAAAGTGGGGTTGGTTAGCTTAATAAATTAAATTTTTTCGCAAGTTTGCTTGCTCCGATGCAATTTTGTCCTTCTGACATTTTTGTATAAATAGTTAATTAGAATTCAACAAGTTTAAACATCTATTTGATGAATTAATTTTAAATAAATAAATTTTTGTTCCTTGCTGGACATTCGACTTTTTGGCTCAATAAGTCCGAATAGATTTCGACCGCGTGGCTCTCTCAAGTTGTTTTTAGTTTTATAATGATTCTTGCAAATAGATGTTGATTTTTTTATTTTCGAAATAAGGTTATTGATTTAAAATTTAATTGATACTGAACCAAACCTTTCATTTTACTGGAATTACAAAATTTTAGCATCAGATATTTTAACATTCTTATGTCCGTTTTGCAAGGCAGTTAAAAAATGTTTAGAAATTTAACAGTTTCATTTTGAATCATAAATTAATTATTTATTAGATTACAGTAATAAACCAATTTGTTTACCAATATCTGACAAACCAAACAAAATCAACCCTACGTACTGGCACTAATAATCGCCATAATAGAAATAGTAATCATACAACACCAAATCAACCAACTGCTAGGGAAAATGTTAACGCAAATTCAAATAATAATTCAATTAATTACAATCTCATTTCACAAATGATTGAGACCGGCGTGCAACGTTTATTTTCCAACTTAAATTTAATACAGCAAGTTCCTATTACCAATAATAATCACATAAACAATAACGTCAATGAAAACATACATGAAGCATTTCCCAATTTAAATCCAAATCCTTTAATTAATAACTCAAATCACAATTTTAACTTTAACGATCGACCAGAAAAGATTACTTCTATCATTCAGAATTGGAATGTGAAGTTTGACGGTTCGTCATCGGGTTTAAATTGCGAAGAATTCATTTATCGAATACGGTCGTTAACTGCTGATACCTTAGGTAATAACTTTGATTTAGTGGTAATAACTTTGATTGGAAAAGCCAAAGATTGGTACTGGAGATACCACAAGCAAGTGAGAATCATTGAATGGCAACCATTCTGTGCCGCTTTGAGATATCAATATAAAGATTATCGATCGAACTACGATATTCGCGAAGAAATTCGTAGTCGGAAGCAAAAGCCAACAGAATCTTTTGAAATGTTTTACGATGCAATCACCACAATTGTCGATCGTTTGCCTGAGCCCATAGAGGAATCCGAATTGATTGAAATTATTACGCGAAATTTACGCCCGGATATAAAGCATGAATTAATTTATATCCCCATCCACACGATTGCTCATCTACGAAAACTTTGTCAGATGCGCGAAAATTTATTAAATGAAGAAGCTTATCGCCGCATTCAGCCAGCGCGAAATGTGTCAAATAATTTTGTTCAGATCTGTTGATGCAGTTTACAATTCTGATAAGAATTATATATGCTGGAACTGCCATGAAGAAGGTCACCCTTGGGACATGTGTCTTAAGGAGCGAACCATTTTTTGTTACGGTTGCGGAGCGAAAAATGTGTACAAGCCTCAATGTCTTAAATGCATTGCTAGGAAGGCGGAACACTTAAAGAAGGGACCATTCTACAACAACCGAATGGTACTATATCCAATTCGTCCTTACCATGAAAGATTGCAGGAATATGTTGAAAATAGAAATCGAATTTTTAATGAAAAACCAATAAATGAATTTTTGAATAATAAATCTTTAAGATTAACTTTGAGACTTAGAAACTTTTGGACATCGTTGCGTCAAACTAAACGTTTGCTTGTATCAGCAATTACACAGTGCGACACTAAATTTAGTGACGGAAATTTTTTTAGAATCCTTGAGTAACCTGATGAAATTTCACCAAACAAACTTATGTCCCATCACGTCAGGTTTACGAGATATATTACCGTTGGTTTATTGAGAAAACTGTAGTAGTTTTGGATTTACTGTCTGAGAACCAAATGTAGACACTATCCAAGGCTTCATATGTGTAGTACTTATTAAATTTCAATCTCGTCCTTTTAATACCAATATTAATGATTTTCAAAGGATCAATCTACATAATCGACTACTTTCATATTAAGGAGTTGCAAATGTATCATATTGTCCATGAAAAAAATATTCAGCAGAAAAAAACATAAAAAATGGCCAAATAGGTCAAAGCCGTTCGAGCTGCAGTTTCTCTAATACTGAGCAAAACTGTTATTATTGGCTAGAGGATATGCAAGGGAAACTTATAGGCACATTTCATGCCAAGGATATTAGGCAGTGATCGTACTTTTTCTATCTAAAACTCCTGTTTAAGAAAAATCGTATTATCTAGTTTTGTAATGTACGATTTATTATAATTTTGCAATTTTTAAAAATACAACCTGATTTCATATAATATAAATATTTCGCAAAATAATTTAGATCTTTTAGCTTATTTTTGATTTTTTATATTTTTAGTAATTTAGTTATGTTTCAGTAATTCAGTAATTACTGTCATCAGTTTCGATTTTGATATATATATATATATATATATATATATATATATATACATTATGCTTTAAATAATATTGCATGCATTTCCTATCAAGCATACCGAAACTCGATGGACATATTTCGATTCACGTGGTATGTTAATTTCCATACTGCGAAATTTCTTTCTTTTCTATTTGAGCTGGCGAAGGAAACAGTCCATTTAAGTAATAACTTAATTTTTTAAAAAATCTTATAACGATTTATTCTCGATTTATTTAAAGTAATCAAAGGTACAGAGTATACATTTTTCAATATAAGTAATGATTTTTAATTAAAATAATTTATCAAAATAAAACAGATAAAATCTGATCGCTTTGTGCATCGCGCACGTGAATCTTTTTTTTCAATTTATACATTTATTGTAAATTTGTAAAAAAAGTAGAGACTCAAAGTTTACCCCATGGCTCAATAGAATTCGTTTCTAGAGACCTTTGGTTTATTTGCAAAAAGGTAAAATATATGCTAAACTAAATATGTTTCGATGAAACTAACAAAATAAAAATCCTCATGTATCCATATTGTTTCACAGGGAAAATGTTAATCAATTTAGGAAATCTCTCTTAAGAATATTTAATATTTAATCGTCTCATCAATTTCTTTGATACAATCTTCGCAACAAGGCCTCTCATCGATCGCTGGAAAGGCGCGTGCTGTTGATCAGTGATCACAGTCAAAATTTACGCATAATCAAGGGACACGGTCAGACAAGTGCGCGATCAGTACGCGCATGAAACATCCAACAAAAATCTAGTCTCTAAAACGCGCTAAAAATCGTGATCAAAAAAAAAAAAAGAAAATCCGATCAAATAATAAGTTAAAAGTACAAAAATTAAAATATAATTTATGCATAAAATTTAAATCGTGGCCGCAAGGTAAAAATGAAAAGAGTTTGCAAAAACCAAAGAACAAATTTATGAAAAATGCATAAAATATAAAAAAAAATACAAACAAAAAAATGACTTAAAGATACTTTAAATGCTATACAAATAATTACAAGTGCTAAACAATATTGAACAAAAAAAAAGAAAAATTGCATTGTTATATTAAAATTAATATTGCACAAAAAATTTATTATTTAAGTTAAATCTAATATTGCATAAATGTTAATCTAAATCATTAAATCTAATATTGCGCAAAAGATTGCAAAAAAAAAAAATATTAATATTAATCTACTTAAAAATTAGTATTGCTTAATTTTAATTAAAATTTGTTAAATGTAATATTGCATAAATTGAGTGGTGGTGTATAAGAAAAAAATAATAAAAAAAAGAATACAGAAAATATGTAGAATACATATACAGAAAATTAATAAAAAAAATGTATACAGAAAAAATACACGAAAAAAAATTAAAAGCATGGTTCATGTATTTTGAATATGCAAAAAAAAATACAAATTCAGTGTTAAATTAAATAAAAAAAAAGATGAGTGAATTAAATAATTTTGTTGCATAGAAAAAAGATATAAAAATTTATTAAAATTAGTAAAAATATTAATAAAAGTTAAATAAAGTGTAAAAAAAATTGTGTATTTCTGAAAATAGTAAGCAACATTCTCATGAAAAAAATATGACACAAAAATATCGCATGCGATAAATTTGTTCTTCACAGCAACCGCAACGTCACTCATAGAAGGCCTTTCATCGTCGGCGAACGCATAATGTAAGTGGTTTTTGTAATATTTTTGTGATCTTTTTTGACATGCATATTCTTCGCATAACAACGAAGTTCTTTTATTTTCGCCGCAATGATGTTTTTTGTGATTCGCATTCACATTGTAATAAATTGACAATCTCACTCTCACACTTTTAACTCTCTCAGTAAAAGTTTGATAATGAGAGAATCAAGCCAACCTTAAGCCGATCTCATTTTTTTTTCTTTTTGCGAGTCACATCATTCGTTGTGAGAGTGGTGGTGTATAAGAAAAAAATAATAAAAAAAAGAATACAGAAAATATGTAGAATACATATACAGAAAATTAATAAAAAAAATGTATACAGAAAAAATACACGAAAAAAAATTAAAAGCATGGTTCATGTATTTTGAATATGCAAAAAAAAATACAAATTCAGTGTTAAATTAAATAAAAAAAAAGATGAGTGAATTAAATAATTTTGTTGCATAGAAAAAAGATATAAAAATTTATTAAAATTAGTAAAAATATTAATAAAAGTTAAATAAAGTGTAAAAAAAATTGTGTATTTCTGAAAATAGTAAGCAACATTCTCATGAAAAAAATATGACACAAAAATATCGCATGCGATAAATTTGTTCTTCACAGCAACCGCAACGTCACTCATAGAAGGCCTTTCATCGTCGGCGAACGCATAATGTAAGTGGTTTTTGTAATATTTTTGTGATCTTTTTTGACATGCATATTCTTCGCATAACAACGAAGTTCTTTTATTTTCGCCGCAATGATGTTTTTTGTGATTCGCATTCACATTGTAATAAATTGACAATCTCACTCTCACACTTTTAACTCTCTCAGTAAAAGTTTGATAATGAGAGAATCAAGCCAACCTTAAGCCGATCTCATTTTTTTTTCTTTTTGCGAGTCACATCATTCGTTGTGAGAGAATTTGTTGACACTTTTTCATGCTTCCATAGTTTACCTTTTTCGAATTAAATTAGATTTCTGACATTTTATTTTTGACATAAAATGACAGTTTTACAGTACCAGGTTCTCGATATCAATTTTATCATTAAAATATCAATTTAAACTTATATTGTTATTGTTTTTTATAAAAAAAATCCAAAAATAATTAAATTAAAAAAAAAAAAAGTTGCTACCATAATAAAGAATTGTTTGAACAATCAATTATTACAGTATGGATATGAACCTTGCTTAAAAAAAACGTTAAAGATTTAATAAGCATTTAATAAACATAGAATTTAAAATTTGAATTTGTTAATTATATTTAGAACTATAAAAATATTAAAATTAAATGAAAATAAATATATAAAAATAATTAAAAATGAATTTTTTCGAATTTTATTTCGTTTATTTAAATGATAAATTTTACAATGGCTACATAAATATTTTTTTTTGGTTTCCATGGTAATGTAGAGATTTAAACGTTTTAGGGATCTTCATAAAACATGCATCTTCATAAACAAGAAGATCATGGTTGGGTGGGTTGAGCACGAGTCTACATTAACATCATATAGACTCATTTGGTTTGTAGGGTATATTCTTATTTTTTTATGCTTGACTTTGGTGGGTATTTTTTAGCGTATCCCGCTAAAGTCGCTTCATAATTTTTAAATTATGTTTTTTTTAGGGACTCTATAATAAAATGATTAGTAGACTATGTATACAATAGTGTAGACTATGTATAGAATAGTGTAGACTATGTATACAATTGTATATACTGACCTAATTCAATTCAATTTTGTTCAATACGTAAATTGTAATTTTTATATTAATTTAATTTATTTTTATATTAATAGTATTTACGTAATTTAATAATAACTTCAAAATGTTTTCATTTGAGTTTATTGACTAAAATAAAATCGTGCGAAACCAGTATTTTTAACATTTTTTAAAAGGTTAAAAAAGTAACAGTGGGTTTAGAAGTTCGGGTAAGTGCGGGTTTGGAGGTTTCCATAGGGTAAAAATCTACCCTATATACCCGCTAAATGCATCACTGGTTTACAATAATACAAAATGTTTATTTACTAAAAACATCAAAAAACGTATTTGAACGGCCAAACGATATTTAAACGACATTTAAACAATATATCTAATACTGATTACGATAAAATCATATATTCTCTTTATCACTTTTTTTTGCCAATAGTTTAATTTTATTATTTTTTTAATTTCTATCTACATATTGTTAAGAAAAGAGGTAATTTGCCCATAGTGCAAGCAATCAACAATAATTAATGAGACGCAAGACAATTCAGCGCACTAAGCATTTGTTAGACAGAGCGGAAGATCATTCAGCGCACTGAGGCAGTGTGCAAGAAAGAGATGGAAGATCAGCGCATTAAAACACATGAGTGCGAATGAGATGCCAATAGCATGCGTCATTCACGAAACGAGTAGAAGGTTCTCGAAACAAGTCGAAGCTTGTCGAAACGTGTCGAAATGATGCTGCAGTATATAAGGGAGCCGCATCTGAGTAAAGTAGTTTAGTTAATGTGAATTAATAAAGTTATTTGTAACAATTTAAACCAAACTTAAGAGTGTTTTTATTTTGTACACAATCCAGAGATACGAACTTGTAGAACAGTTTTCCGTAGACTGAATTTCGTAACAGTATATAAAACTCATTTTCCGTTTGTTTGTTTGTGCGCTATGCAAACGTTCACCTGTGCACGGATTTTCTTTAAATTTAAAATATATACCCAACAGACCCAGGAGAAGGTCACTACATAGTTTTCGTTGACCACGCCTATTTTTTACGCCCATTTTTTTTTTTTTTTTGGTGTATAATTCAGTTTCATAGCAAAACCACTGAATGTATTTTTCTGAAAATTTGCATTACTATGCTATAAAGTTCATGGAGTATCCTAAACCATATATAAACTATATTGGGAAAAGGGGTGTGGCATCTCCCATAAAACCCAAAAATTCAGTACGCTATATCTCAGCCCTAATGATATCGATTTCAATTAAACTTTAAAATTGGATCTTACTTAACCTCACCACACCGAAACTCACCACACCAAAACTCACCACACCGAAACTCACCAAACTAAAATTCACCACACCGAAACTCACCACACTAAAACTCACCCCACTAAATTTATCACACTTAAACTCAACACACTAAATCTTCTACTGGAAAAACACTACGGAGAAAAATTTAACGGGGAAGAATTCTACCGGGAATTTCACTAGTCGTGCACGAGTCCAGCGTGTAATTATATATTTTTCAAATACACGATTTTTCGTACGGATTTGAAAATATCATTTCTCAAAAATTAAAATTTTTAAAAATCTTAATCCTTTTTCTTTATATTACAAAATTATAATTTATATATATTAAATTAGTATAATTATAAAGAACATTTGTTGGGTAACAAGTTGGGTAAGGTTTATATATACATTTTTTTTAATTGGCTTAAAAGGACAATTTCGATAGAACTTTTCTTAATACGTTACGTATTAAAAAAACGGCACTCGAAATTGTGTAGTGTTTGTTGTAAAAATGAATTTAATTACTTGCTTAGATTAATTAGTTTATATGTATTTTCAGAATACATGAAGACAATCGTGTAATCTACATTTGTAGACAATCTCGCCCAACCCTGATTGATTTTAATAATCGAGCGTTCTTGAAATACCCCTATAGGTATGCAACACTTGCGGTATGTTGCATAAATGTAAAATGCCTTAAGCAAATTGTTTCGATGTCGCCCTGCTCTTCATATAATTCTTTGCGTATTTTTTGGCGACAAAATATTATTAACCATTTCAGTAATTTGTTACCATATGGTAACAAATTTTTAAACACTCCTTCCTATAATATTTCGACAGAAATAAGTGAACTGATACTTTGTTATATCTATTATATGTTGCTAAGTCAATTTAGTTAATAGAAAGATATACTTCTGAACTGTGAGGTATATTTTGGGAAAAATAAGAAAAATTGCATATTCAGGTGTTCAGCCATTTTTAGTATTTATTATACTTAAAATATATCGTAATGTATACTTGAGTAATTATTTTTTCCATTCAGTGTCGAATGGATTAATTTGAATATTTGTTTAAATTTTAAAAATTACACTAATTTTATATTTTGTATTATAAATATACCATGTTTGGATGATTGATGATGATCACACCATTCATTTTTTGTTTAAACATAAAAGGGAATTTGTATAAATGAGCTTAGAAAAAACTTATATAATTTTAAAGTTAACATAAAAATATTTACTGAAAGGGTTAAGAAAAATTATTATTAATGTTGGTAGATAATGACCGATTGTAAAATAGGTTACTGGCTTTAGCAAGTACTCATACCGTTCCATAGAAGAAAAGATGACAGAAATTAAAAAATAGAAATATATTTTAATGTTGTTTGTTTTTCGTCGACCTTAAAATAGAGTAATGCAAAAACTAATTTGTCGGGCTCTAGGTCTACCAAATGCAATACGTATTTTGCACTGGTTCAAAAAACAACAACAGTCAGGTCAATCATGAAGCCCGTCGTAACAAAATCCGAATCCGTATCTCTGCTACGAATACAAATTTTTAAGTATCATGAGTTCCGAGCGGAATGAAATTCAGTGTTGCATTATAAAAATATAACTTCGAAAATTCGAAATCAGCTGTTTATGTCAAATCAGTGAAAGTTTACCAAAAACAAAAAAAAAACATTTGTGTTAAGTTTGAAACAAATTGTTAAATTTCACTGTTTATGAAGTATTAATAATTTTTTCTTTAACAATTGTGTAGGCGAGTCAATTTCCTTTGAATCGATAGTCTTTGCAAATGAATTATTTCTTTGGCCAGCTGCCACTTGCAAATCTCAGGAGATACGGACGGACAGCTTTACCAGTGCAAGTAAGAAACTGGCGGCCGTGTCCAGCTCCAAGGACTGCTGAGAGATTCTTCGGATTGCCGGCCACCAGTGTGCATGCATACAAAATAGACGGGCAGTGTGGTCTGTTTGCTGTGAGCTCACTCCTGCTGCTGCCTGGGTTGCTGGTGTGTTTACTGGTGGCTTCCTCCTCGGCCACATCGGTCAATACTAGCGCATTCGGAAAATATTGCCCCAACTCACAGGCGATGTAATAAAGAACGCCACCACATTGTTGAAAAATATGGAATGTAGCCGCTGCGTCGCATCGAGCACCTTGGCGATCTAGAGCGACATATCGGCATATTTAGCAGTCTCCATATAATATATATATATATATATATATATATATATATATATATATAAATATATATAAATACAATCTTTATAGGTTTAATAAATATTTTCTTTTAAATAAGCCTGCTTTTAGATATATTTTAAACGTATTAGAAAACGAAATTCCATATCCAATGCAATCAAACTCCATAACACACATAAGTTACTTGGTAGCAACGGAAGGTGGTTATCAAACCGGCGTTGGAAAAGATCACGACGTTGGAATGGCGCAGTCAACAGTAACAACAGTGATAGGAAAAACCCTTAAAATATTGGCAAGAAGACTTTGCCCTAAAGACTTTGCCCTGACATAAAAATGACGGAGGAAAAAAAACAACAAGCTAAATTGGATTTTTATTCAAAAACCCGTTTTCTAGGTGTAATAATGTGTGTTGACGATACCCATGCAAAAATTAGACCTCCTGTAGTAGATACATTTTTATATTACAATCGTAAAGGATTCTACAGTCTTAACGTCATGCTTGTAAGTTTGTTATACTTAATAATACAGGAATTATTAAATTTTAATTATCATAGATTTGTGATAATTAAATGAATATCCGGTACGTTGATGTGAGATATCCCGGCAGTAACCACGATTTCTTATTTTCAGAAAAGGTATCAGGATGGAGAAAGAAACACATGGATCCTTGGTAAGCAATGAGATTTAAATATAAATACTTAGTTACATTTTTTATATAAATAATTATAGGTGATGGAGGCTACGCGCTGGAGCCGTGGCTCATAACACCATTTCGATCCCCCGGAATCGCTGAAAGCACTTTTAATAAAAAGCACAGTCAAACACGAAATATTATTGAGCGACCAATTGGCGTTTTAAAAAATAGATTTAGGTGTGTCTTAGGTGCTCGTGAGCTATATTATGCGCCTCAAAAGGCTGCCCACATTGTAAATGTGGTTTGCTCCTTGCACAACCTTTGTTTGTATTTTAAAGTTGGAGAAATTCCTGAAATACCAGCAACAATGCAACATCCCACAGAAGAAGATGAAGAAATAGAAGAAACATCAACAAGCTATAGAAATATCGCGGTTCAAATAAGACAAAATATATTAACATCAATTCAATAATGTTTTCTTTATAAAAAAAAATTAACTAATATTTATTTGAGATCAATTCAGTCTTATTTTTAACCATTAATGTAGTATAAATATTTTTTCTATTTAGCTTATATTGCAATTTAAATTTAATTATTATTATTTTACCTTGTCTGTTCAATTCTCAACATTTGCATTTTAATTTCAATTTTTTGTTGAAGTAATTCTAAGCCGCCTGAGGATCACAACAACATCATCTACCTTCTCTTGCTGTATTTTATAGTGCTCCACAGTTGCAGCATAAAATTCCTTTTGCATTTTAATTTGTTGTTGTAAAAGACTTATTGTTGTATCCGGTGGAGATTGTGACCTATTGACATTCGAGCTTCCAGGTGCTGAACGCATGGACATATTCAAGTTGTCCTCTTCATCCGATTCTGTTTCTTGGTCAATCCCGGATGTACTTGTTTTTAAGGAGCATAGTTTAATGACTTCTTCTTCTAAGTCAGAGAAACTATGCAGTTTGTTTCTACCACCACCGGTTGATCGGAATTCGGCAGTGTTTTGGGATAATTTGCGCTTTATGTAGCTCTTGTAATCTAACCAAACCTATGCACGAATTCAGATATAATTTGGCTAAAGTTCACTTTACCGGCCGAAGTGAAACTAAAACCAATTGGGAAGGTTAGATCACATGGGAAATTTTAAAGTAGGTGTAATTATGATAGTTAGGATTATCAAAATTATAGTCGGTCTAAGCCGACTATAAATACCCTACACATATGTGTGGTTACCATTCAAAGTGATATATAGGTCACCAGGGTATACGAATCCTGAAAATAACTACAAACATTCAATCGCTGAAGAATTTCCATTCATTTGATACCCATATTTACAAACGGGTAGGTGTACCGAATTTCGATTTTTTTTTTTGTGAACCACAAGTCTTTTCGCCGGAAAACATTATTATCATGTATTTGAGCATGATATCAATATATATTTGACCTAAAAAGTTTACCTAAGCACGTCGACATAATTCGCACATACAGCGTAGGTATATTAGTAATCTAAGTTATAAGTTTCATTTATCTTGCTCTTCAATTTTAAAAGTAGTAGGGATTTCAACAGACTGACAGACGGACGGACAGACAGACAGACAGACGGACATCGCTAAATCGACTCAGGAGGTCATGCTGATCAAGAAT
Organism: Dryomyza anilis; assembly: GCA_951804985.1. Classification (NCBI taxonomy): domain Eukaryota; kingdom Metazoa; phylum Arthropoda; class Insecta; order Diptera; family Dryomyzidae; genus Dryomyza; species Dryomyza anilis. Next base: position 73,141,816 of record OX638135.1, on the reverse strand, counting down.
ATATATACTTTTCCATACCGGAGATGCTTCCATCTGGGTGTTACAAACGGCGTACCAAACTGAATATACCCTTTCACTCTTAGTGTAGGGTATAAAAAAGAAATTGTCACGCGCTTTATTTTCGCAAAAAAAAAAATACCAAAATTAGAAATAAGCGCCGCTCGGACCCGTGGAGACCTTGAAAAATCAAAAACTGGTACATATGGGTACTCAAATGAAAGGTAATGAAAGGTAAAACGATTCCAAATCTATAATTATTTTTAAGATTGGTGTAGGGGCCGCAATAATATGTATACCTTTTTTGAGCCACTTGTATGTAATAATTGAAGTATATAAGAATGTATAACATTAAGATTTTAAGATTTCTATAGTAGAAATATATGTGCTTCTCAAAAAAATTAAAAATTTTTCAAAAAAAGTGGCGCGATTTTGGCTGGGGCGCTTTTCAAGTAATCATCTACAAAAGTACTAGCATAAAAATTAACAAAATTATTATTACTATTTTTAATTACAATTTACATCACCAAATTTTATTTCAACCAATCAGCTTAAATTAATGTAAAGAGTTGCCTAATTCGCCTCATTGCATTGTCAATATTATATAATCGCTCATTTGCAACAAAAATTACATACAAAAATAATAAAAAATGTAAAATATACAAAAACATTTAAAAAAATAAGAAATATGCAAAAAAAAAAAGAAAATAAATGATTACATTTTTTTAATAATGAAAAAATGAACAAAAAAAAGTAAAAGCTTTAAAATCTTAAGGTTATACATGCATATCTACTTCAATTATGACATACTAGTGGCTCTTTGAAATAACATTAATTGGTGTAGGGGCCGCTAGGAGTAACGGATCTTAAAAATAATTACAGATTTGGAATCGTGAGGAAATTACCTTTCATGAGTACCCATATGTACTTTTAAGTGGGTGCACCAGTTTTTGATTTTTCAAGGTCGCCACGGGTCCGAGCGGCGCTTATTTTTAATTTTGTTATTTTTTTTTTGCAAAAATACAGGGGGTGGCAATTTTTTTTTTCGCTTCGGCTGGTAAAATGAACTTCTCCCTATAATTTAATTTCATTTATTTCTTAATCTATTGAAGACACGAGTGGTGAACTGCAGTTTACCAGACGGATGTGTGCACCAAACAGCTAACACTTTGTTTGTAATATTTTGAAGACACACATGTAGGGTGAACTGCAGCATACCTGCCGGATGTGTGCTCCAAACGGCTAACCCTTTAGCTTAATTTTTTCCAACTGGGTGTGTCTTTAGTGGGCGGTCCAAGACTATTTAGCTGCACAGCAAGTATGTTCCAAAACTCCAACACATTTTCTTTTGGTGCTTTAGTGAATCCTTGGCTGATGTCCGGCCGTTCCCTCAACATTTGCACCATCCTCTCGTACTGCTTGCGATTTGTTGTTTTTGACCTCTAAAACAAATAAATTTTTTTATTTTGTTTTGTAAAATAATAACATTAGAAAAACTTACATTTTTAGCAAACTTTATTTTTTTCACATTAAAAAATCACACTCCGACACAACAATGCAATCGTAGAAAAAGTGCCAAAAATCTGTCAAAATATCCGTTCCGACGGAACCAGTGATGCCATATTTCCGATCTACGAATTCGATTCGGATCCTATGATTGATAAATCCGAATCCGAATGAAAATATCCGCTACGACGGGCTTCATGATTGCCCTGAGTAATTGACAAAAAACCCAAAATATGTTGGCCGATCGTACAGCAGTTTCGGCAGCAGCCAAGCTTCCTCATTAGCGGTCTTGTATGCAGTTTGTGTTTAGCTAAATCTATAACATCACTTTGTATAATAAACAAAATGTGAATTCTGTTCTGCACAAAGTGACGAGAAGGCAAGCAGCAAAAACTGCACCAAGTTTAATTTTTGTCAATTACTGTCGTTGTGTTGCAGCAAGTTCGTATAGCAGTTCGTTTATGGTGTAGTGTCTACTAGGGATGTCAATCCCGGGATTTGAGTCAAATCAGTCCCGAAAAACTCATCCCGGGATCATCGTTAAATCCTGGGATGTTCAGGATTACAAAAAACGCTAGTAGATTTATACACATTTCGTGAAAAAGTAAATCTAACATTTAATCGACTAAAATTTTAAAACACTGACATCAATAATAATGAATTACATGCTTTTTCACAATTGTTAAAAATTACATCACTTTTTTTATTTAATTAATTAATTCATTTACATAGTTCCATGATATCCCGCGAAGCCATTAAGGCTTATCTGCAGGAAAAGTATACTAAAATTATATAAATTGAGTGTTTTACATTGAAAAAAAGAATTTTAAGAGCATTTTTAAATATTCAAGAAATTTATATGTTGTTGTCGTCAGAGTTGTTTTCAGGGTAGTTTTTGTTGCTTACGACTAATGACACTGTTCCTCAAAATTAGCACTTTGGTTCCTCCCTGTCTTTATTCATACCATTTGTACATAATTTTAATGTGCTGATTCGAACTGCGTTTTTAGTTTTTTTTTTTACATACACAGAAAAAAATCGTAAATATAGCCAAAAAGGTACATCAACACAATCAAATTTTTGTTAAACTGCGTCGGTCAAATAATTAACCATATTAGCGTAAACTTTCTTCATAAAGGGTTTTTCAATAAGAGCTCTACAGTACAGTTCAATAAGAGCCTGTAAAAGTACGTTCGATGCCATTATGTATGGAACTCGATTTCTTTTGCATGGACACTACGGGCACGCTTGCAGAAGTCCAGACGCTGAACCTAATTTTCGACGGTTTTCAAGCATAAATCGGCCGATACTGCTGCAAGTTCACGTTCGATATTCGTACGAAGTTCATCAATCATCGCTGGCTTGTTGGCATAGACCATAGACTTGACGTAGCCCCACAGGAAATAGTCTAACGTCGTCAAATCGCACGACCGAGGCGGCCAATCGACTGGACCATTTCGTGAGATAACACGTTCTCCAAACTTGGTTTCCAATAAATTGATTGTGGCATTCGCTGTGTGGCTTGTGGCGCCATCCTGTTGGAACCACATGTCCTCCAAGTCCATATCATCCAATTGGGGCCAAAAATATTCGTTTATTATTGAACGGTAGCGATTCCCATTTACAGTAACGTGCCGGTCTTGATCATCACGGAAGAAGTACGGCCCAATGACGCCGCCGGCCAATAAACCGTACCAAACCGTAATTTTTTCGGGATGCAATGATGACTCATGGAGTACGTGTGGATTGCTGTCTGACCAATGACGCATATTTTGTTTATTGACGAAGCCATTCAGCCAGAAATGAGCCTCATCGCTGAAGATGATTTTTCGATGAAAATCCGAATCATTATCAAGTTGTTGCTCAGCCCAATTCATGAACATACGACGCTTCTGGTGGTCATTCGGCTTCAGTTCTTGCGTCAATTTGATTTTGTAAGGATGTAGGCCAAGATCTATTCGCAAAATTTGCCACAAGGACGTCACAGAGATGCCCAACGCTTGAGAACGACGTGTGAGAGACACATTTGGGCTTTCTTCAACTGAAGCCTCAGCGGCAGCAATATTCTCGACACTACGGGCACTTCTTTGTCTCACTGGCACGGGAACATTTTTTGGACGTAGCGCTCTTAACGTTGGGGCCACTGACTGCGAATTTCGGTAGTAAATTTTTATAATTTCGACTCGTTATTAGCTCGTATATCTTTCCATCATGAAATGCCAAACCTTACTGTTGAAAAACCCTTATTAGCAATCGCATTTGCTGGCAACAGCTATGTGTATTCGATTACCGCGATGATGTTATAGCAGTGCGTCATCGCTATAACAGTGCGTGGTTGCTATTAGAGATGGGCGCGTGCCTGTTTTTGATGGCACGGACACGCACGGGCACGCCGATAGGTGACACGCACGAGCACGAGCCCGACGAGTAAAATTACAGGTACGTACAAGAAGCACGAAGAAACACAGAAAAACAACACAAAACACGGAAAAAAACGCACGAGCACGAGCCCGACGAGTAAAATTACAGGTACGTACAAGAAGCACGAAGAAACACAGAAAAACAACACAAAACACGGAAAAACACGGCAGAACACGAAAAAATCACGGAAAAACATGAAAAAGCAAGCAAAACGTGAAAAATAATACCGGAACCGTTTAGATTTCTGGAACCAGAATCGTTATTAAAAATGTGTTGAACGAGAACTGGAATCGAAACATATATATTATTTCTGGTTGGAATCGGTACCGCCATTTTAAAAATATCGGATCCAGAACCGGAACAGATACTATAGTCCCTGTCAGGGAACGCAAAGAACTGGAATCGGAACCGTTATAAAAAATGTATGGAACCGGAATCGAAATCCATTTTATGTGTTGGTTGAAAGCGGAATCGAAATCACTATTAAAAAATCTTCGAACCGGAACCGAAACCGATATTCCAATAGGTTTTAGTCCATGTAATAAATAATTCAAAAATTAAGTTTGATACTGTTTTAGTCTCTTAAATCCATAAGTAAAACTAAAACAACAGATTTTTAAGAAAAGGCTAAAATATCACAAAATTTTTATTTTCTGAAGCTGGAAGGGTTTTTTTAAATTGGGGTAGAAACTATAGAAAAAACTTTAATGGGCGCGTGCCTGATTTTGGAAGCACGGACACGCACGGGCACGACAGCAACTAGCACGCACGAGCTCAGATTTTCGGGCGTGACACGAAAAAAGCACGGCACGCGCCCATCTCTAGTTGCTATTGCAGTGCATGGTGCGTGTACTCGCTTACAGCGCTGGTGAATTTAGTGCAATTCGTGAAATTGGTGGAATTCGCTTAAAATTTTAACTTTTTGCTGGGGCGCATATCAATTCACATTTGGTTCACGTCAAAAGAAACGCTTATAGAGTTTGATCATACTCTACTGCTGTCGTTGAAAATGATGATGATGGCAATAGTTACATATTTGATTATGCTCTATCATCAGAAAAGTATATTCGTTATATACTTTCGCAAGAATTTATAATATTCTTTTTTTAATAAACTAAAAAAAAAATTATAAGAATACTGGAAAATGCAAAAATATTTTTAAAAGGTCGACCATACGAATTAAATAATTTGCTATTTAAGCAAAATCATTTATTGGTATATTCTTCGACGCAAATAACTTTTTTAGCGAATGTGTTTGCTCAATACATTAAAATGGCAAACATGTCATTGCTAGACCAATTCATTGTACAATTAATTTTGATTGCTGTATTTACGTCGATTATTTTTTTCTGTGTATACGTAAAGTTTTGGAGAAAAATGAAATTCATTATTTTTGTATTTTTCACTGCATTTAAAAAAACTTTTTTTATAAAAAGGCTGAATAGCCATTGAATAAAAATTAAAATAGTTATTGTCCATGAACAAGTCAACTTGAATGTCGTTTAAGATTTGGTTGCAATAACCGGTTAAAGTTTAAAAATTGAGAAAAAAAAAGGAATTTGTGATATCACCGGAAAATCATATATAATAAAATATGTTTTATTTTTATTTTAAAATATTAAAATTACTATAGATTCTACTCATTACGACAATCGTATTACTTTTCGGTGCCTTTTTGATTTTTGAGATAAATACATTTTTTATTGATTTTCAACTGTATAAAAATAATTAATTTTTTGTTTAAATAAATATTAATTATAGCAGTATTTTACTGTTATTTCTAAATATATGATAACAATTATAAAGTACTAGGGTTTGTAAACATACTGTTTCTAATGTTCTATAATAATGCGAAGTGTGTTGGTACTTTCTGTACTATTACATTGATTAATTGAAGGAGGGGAGAAAAACCCCTCTGTGCATCTTACAGAGTACACCTAGGCCATAAAGTAGGCCCGTTGTGACCCCTCGGAACATGAGTCGTCTGTAATATGTTGTAGCTGTTATGCTACTCAGTGGAGTTTAGAAATTCCGTTGATTTGACAAATTTTCTTAGTACTTTCCAGTCCAAGCTTCCCAGTTGTTTCAATGATGACATAAGCGGAGCTCCGAAGTGGATGAATCTAAGTCTGGCAAAAACCGGGCAGTGACACAAGTAGTGTTCAAGCGTCTCTGTCTCTTCCTCACAGGCCTTGCAGAAGTAAGAGTCGACTCTTCCCAATTTGAAAAGATGACCTCTTAGCTCATTATGGCCCGTGAGGATGCCTGTGTATTGTTTTAATTCCTTTTTATTAAGCGTTAGAATTTTGTTTGTTTTGGATTTTTTCGGGGAGCCCCATAGCCATTTAGTTGCTTGGCCCTCGCTCGATTCTTCCCATGAGTTTTTGTGAAGTCGATAAGCCCATGAGCTCATCTCGTTTTTTAGAAATTGGAAAGGTCTGCCGGTTATGACTGAGATTGTGTCCATTTCTGATCCATTTCTCGCCAATTCATTTCTCGGCTATTTCGTTCCCCTCAATGTTACAGTGTCCTGGGACCCAGATAATGTCCACAGTGTTAACAAGTAAGAGATCAGCAAGGGCCTCTTTACATTGTAGAACCACTCTGGATTTCACCTTGTCCGTGGATAAAGCTCTAATGGCAGCTTGGCTGTCAGAGAAAATTTTAATACACTTGTCTACACAGTGAGTGCTTTGTATAAATTTAGCCCCCTTGGCCGTTGTCCCATTCCTCCCTAGTCGGGAAAGCGAACTTTGCGGCGGTATGATTGGTTTCCTCCGGGATGCGGTCGCAGTTCCAATTACCTGTAGAAACAGTATTAGGAATTGAGTTAATTATGGTTTGGTGATTGGTTAATGTCTCAGAATTGAGCCATCCCCCAAGGATGTTTAGTCGAGCCGCTGCGACCGCGGCCTCATATTTAACTTGAATTTGTATTGGGCGTATGTTTAGAATAGTCTCAATAGCTTTGGTCGAAGTGGTAGACATCGCACCTGAAATGCCGAGACAACACGCCCGTTGCACTTTCTCAAGAGGTTTGATGTTACATTTTCGTCCCAAAGCTGTCCACCATAAAAGTGACGCATATGTGAGTATTGGTCGTACAACGCTGGTGAAAATCCAGTGGGTCATCTTTGGTCGAAGTCCCCATGTAGGACCAATACATCTTCTGCAGGTTGCCCAAACCCTAACGGCTTTTGTGGCTCTGCTAGCTATTTGTGCCTTCCAGTTAAGTTTAGAATCCAGGATAACTCCAAGGCACTTGACTTGACCTGTAAGTGCCAGTATCTCTCCGTTTACCTGTGGAAGAGGATAGCTAGGTAGCTTCCTTTTCCTAGTAAAGAGACAGATTTCAGTTTTTTGGGGGTTTATATTTAATCCCCTAGGTGATGACCATTCAGCCGAGATATCCAAGGCTTCCTGGATTCGTCTAGAAGGGAGAAGAGGATGTGTCCCCGAGGCAAGGATGGCGATGTCGTCTGCGTAGCAGACAGCATGTAAACCAGCCTCGGTTAGTCTTCTTAGGAGACTGTTTATGGTGACGACCCAGAGTAGCGGTGAGAGAATACCACCCTGTGGGGTACCGCGAAACACCCTTCCCCTTAGGGTAATATTGCCCTGCTGACAAGTGATGGATCTGTTGCACAACATATGACGTACCCAGTGTAAAATAGCTGGGTCTACGTCAAAGGAGGCAAGGGACGAGATCAGTTTGTCAGTGTGAACGTTATTAAAAGCACCCTCAACATCTATGAAGGCTGCTAGAGTGAGTCCTTTTAGATCCATAGACCTTTTAATATTGTTAACTACCTCGTGTAAGGCGGTTTCAACGGATCGCCCCTTTATGTATGCATGTTGCTTAAACTTCAGCTGCTCATAAGGGATTTTTTCCTTAACCATCGTGTCGCATATGCGTTCCATTGTTTTCAGTAGGAAGGACATTAGACTTATAGGTCTATATGCCTTAGGGGTTGAGTAGGTTTCTTTACCCGGCTTAGGTATGAAAACTACTCTTGATTCTTGCCATGTGAGGGGGGTATAGCTCTGATTAAGGCATGCCTCATAAAGCCTGGATAGACGGACGTCCAGGAGATCCACTGCCCGTTGTAGTAGGGCTGGGAAAACTCCATCTTGCCCTGGGGCTTTATATGGCCTTCCCCACCATATCGGTGGTGATGGCTAAGTTGTGGGAGTATTGAGAAGTTTCCCATAGCCTCGTCTCATCTGAGTTGACGAAACAGTTTGGGAAGTGCTCCTCCATTAGAATCTTTAAAGAGTCCTCAGAGTTACCTGCTCTAACCCCCTGCCTGTCTATCAGGAGTTCCGGTTGGGAGTGGGTTTTCGAGAGGAATTTCTTAATTCTTGCAGTTTTTGTAACACAATCAACTTGTGCACAGAAGAGTCGCCATGACCCTCTTTTTGCGGAGCGCATATCCTTTTTGTATACACTGAGTTTTTGGTAGTAGAGATCCCAATGCTCTGTAGTATTTAATCTATTAGCTTTATTGAAAAGTCTCCGAGTATCCGTTCTTAGGTTTTTCAAAGCCCCTGTCATCCAGGGTTTTTCCTTGAAAGACTCTCGGGTGCGAAGAGGGCAAGCCTCTTCGAATGCTCGTATAAGGCTATTTGTTATGGTTTTGACCTCCCCGTCAATTACTATTACATTAAAATAACAATTATTTTCAATCGTTCTTTTTAAATAACATAATTTAAAACCTTATAATAATGCATCGACCATATATTTCATTCACATCATCAATATATTCTGTTGCAATATCTCCAGAATAAATATATAGAAATATGTTAATAAATATATAATTATCATAATTTAAAAGACAAATTTTAATTCACAGTTAAGTTTTTTAAATGCATATAACTGAAAGAGTAGAAAGGACACAGAAAAAGCAATACCAGGATTGAAATAGGTATTCTCTCTAGTATTACCAATGATTTAAAATATAACATTTAATTTTTACTCAATATTCTTTTCCGATAATTTCATAAATTCCCCTTATTTTTAAAATTTTTCAAATTTAACAGATTATTTTAACCAAACCATAAATGATATTCAAGTGGACTTATTGCCATAACATTCCTTAATTTATTCCTTGGCTATAACAGTTTTAATTTTAAATCAATAGCTGTCTAATCTTTTCATATAAAATTTTGTTTGTAAAATGCAGCGAAAAAGTATACAATGCGTTTTTCTCAAAAACGTTACGTATAGGGTAAAAACTAAAAACGCAATTCGAATCAGCACATTAAAATTATATAGTAATTATATGAATGAAAACAGGGAGAATTTTAAGCCGTATTTAGTACTTATAAATAGTAAATAATTATAATATCATGACGGTCTTATATTAAACTAATTTTTATTTTGAAGACAGTCGAAAGTTTTACTATCAACTATGCTGGCGAATTAAATCCGGGTTTTAAATAGCGATAATACTGAAACCGTTGTCTCTGAATGTAACCTTTATAATCTTTATTAATAACAAAATACATAAATAAATATAATTGAACACCCTAACATTTTTTCATTTGAGTCTAAAACTAACATTTGTCACTATTTTTCACATTCATTACAATGAAATTGTGCGCACTATAAATTTTAATCCTATAAAATCCATTTGACCGAGAAAATATCTTATAAACTATCAGTATAAAATCCACTCAAACGATTTTACATAAAACGAGATTACATAAAAAAATCCACGTTCCTAAATTGAGTAAATTTTTAAAATTGTTATAAATTAAAAATCACATATAACTTTAAAAAAATGTGTCCACTATAAACTAATTTTTTTTTAAATTATAATTTTTTTATAAAATATTGTTTTCCACAAAAAACCAATATCCTAATAAAACTTTGATATTCCTTAAAAATTAAAATTTTCTTATATTTGTATTAAAAAATAATTTTTCAATAAAAATAATTAAAAAATGTTCGATGATAAACTGGGGTTTATATATCG